>CM038792.1:282579413-282903657 GCA_021764765.1 Vicia sativa
AATGAGCAAACATTTATTAAGTACATTTTTCATTATTCTTTTCCTTTTAAGTACAAGAGATAGTTCAAAATAGTAAAAGAAAAACATAAACATCCTAAAGCTCTAAGTCTCCCATGGGCGCTTTCCTCTGTGCCGTATTGATGTTTCGCCTCATGAAGTAGCTTTGTCAACTCTAGCACTTTCTTCTCGCTTGCATAGCATCGAGCTTCAAAGGTATCCCTTTCTTCTTTAGTTGAATCTGTGATCTCTTCATGTCTTCAAAATCGTAGGCATGTCGGGATGGAGAATAGCATAGGCACGCCACCTATAGCAACAGTTCCATAATTCATCAAACAAAGGTGAATGGCATCATGAGGTTTTGAGCTCGAGCTCGCACTCCATTTGAGGTAAGGTTCCCAAGGAATGGGATTTTGGTGCCCAAAGTCTTGGTATCGCCTTCTTTACCATGCCTCAAGCGTATAAACCTTCGCCGGCACTCGAGATCGTGATCAGTCGAACACAATATCTTGGAGAAGCATATCATGTGGACCATCTCTTCGAGCAAAACCAAACTCGACGAGAGCTAAAGAAGGGTTGTAAGTGATACCTCCCCTATACCAAGTAGTGGTACATTAGGGAATTCTACAACGCTCAATGAACGTGAAGTCCTTTTGAGAAAAAGATTCCAACCTGATGTCGAACGAGAGAGTGACATCAATCTTTGAGACCATCTCAACCTTTGTTCATTCTTCAAAACCGATGGAGGAAGGTGCGAAATAAACCACCTTGAAAGTAACGGGACACAACATGAGAGTTCCTTGTCGCTTAGTAGTACGAGTGGAGAGAATGTAGAATATCTCCAAGTAAAGGGGCATGTGATTACAGAACAACTTGATGGCATTGATATCATGAATTGATCCGAAAGAGGAACAGAACCAAACCATAAATTAGCAAGGCCACAATGTCTTCAAATGCATGAAACTCATAACTTTGAGGAATTTCGGGCTTTTGATTAAGAACTGAAAGTAAACCCTTAACTCCACTCTAGTTTCCCAATTGGCTTCGATCCGAGCGCTAAGATGTGGCATGATGCAATGTCTTCGAACTTAGGAACCTTTTCCAAACCGGTGAATGGCATTTGGTCGAGATAGGTACCCCAAGTAGCTTAGAGAACTCTTCTAAGGTAGGAACCAACCGATAATCTGGGAATGTAAAGCAATGGTGTTTCGGATCAAAGAACCGGAATAGGACATGCATCATATCTTCTTCAAAACCGAGATAACCAAATCAAGTAGATAACCATGTCTTTTGATGAACCGAGTATGGTCGGGAATTTCAAACCAATTCTTTGAGTTGAGAAGGGATACCCATGAAGTTGATCTTGATAGTCTTTCTGAAGCCATAATCCCTACAAAACAGAGCAAAGATAAACCTAGGTCCTTGAAATAGTTAGAAATGATATGCAATGCGGATGATGTCATGATGTCATGTTTAGTACACACAAGCAATTCACACAACGAGCCTAGGTTAAGGCTTGCATGAGGTATAGGTGATTACCCTACCAAACGTCGTTGAGTTGTTCATCCGCCCTATGATAGTAACCGGTTCTAGGAATCTCACATCACGATCTTTCTCGAGGCGCTTATTTCAATACGACGCCAAATGGTCGATCAAAATGTCCCAAAAGTCTCGATCTCAATGAGCGTAGCATCGAGTATCAACCAACCCCTTTCACTTCAAAGTTTACCATCTCACTACCTTCTAATGGCCAAGATGGGTCAATTAAGGTTCTAAAAGTTTAGTTAGCATGATGACACCACGCAGAAGCCAAATACTATCTTCAACTTGGGAATGAAGAGTATCGGGACAACCAAAGTGTCACGCTAACGTAGCCATCATGTTGACCGCGTAGTTATACGCTCAACCATCGCAATGATCTAATGCCACTTACCTAAAAGGAAACCCGATCCGTGTGAGGATCCCAACAATATAATACCCAAGCAACCCTTAAAGATAAAGCATACAAGTCAAACAAAAAGCAATAAAAGTTATCTAGAAATCCTAAGGCATTCTCTCTTTGGGTGTGTCCTCAGCAGAGTCGCCGCCTGATACTTGAATCCACTTTGTAGGATTTTTGTATCCAAATGTGCGGATAACAAGAGTCGCCACCAATTTTATTTTATCCAATTAAGGGAAGGTAAAGTAAAAGACCTTCGTTAGATTCTGAGTTCGGGAGAATGGTTATGAAAAGCGGAAGGTATTAGCACCCTTTCCATCCGTAGTTATCTACTGCCTAGTTGCTCTAGATCACCTTTTAAATATTGCTTTCGTGTGTTTGACAAAGATGTTTTGAAAATGCATTTCGCTTTGACTTTGTAATGACTCATGTAGGAGTGTATACAAAGTGTTCGAAATGTTTTTGTTTTGAAAAGAGTTTGAACTTTGAAAAAGTGTGAGGTGTGAAAAGCATTTGACAGAGCAAACAACTAAGAGACTTATTTACCCACCTCAATTGGTCATTTTGTTGTACTTACATTCCTTTAGAATAGCGCCAGCCATACCATTAGTTAGTAGGTAGCTCCATCTGGATGTAAGCGGACATGGCGACAATTGATGGTCATCGAAGGCAACTTGTAGGAAGTATCCTAGTATTACAGGGGACTATCATCATTTTTCGTAGGCTAATCGAGGGTCAAGATCATGTATTCGCAGTACATCGTGGGTCTATGATCTTGTATCGAAGGGACTATGATGATTTGTTTGAAGGCAACGGCATAGGATACCTCTACGCTCGAGGGACATGACCATTTGAAATCGAAAGGCATCGAGAGAGAATTACCCTGGGTATGTGAAGAAGTGTATTGAATTCGGTATTTTATCTTGCAGATTAGTGTGAGCTATGTCCAATTATTATCTTGCCATACACGCTATTTACTAGCAATTGATAAGGTGCGGAAAGTAAAATGCGGAATGTAAAAGCGGAATGTAAAGGCGGAAAGATAAACCTACGCTTTACATGGCTTTGGGCGTATACATAATTTAAAAATGCGGAAAATAAACCCTAGATTAAACTATTACAACCCATGAACAATTACATTATTGGAAAATGAAACGATAAAAGAAAACGTCCGAATCGAGCAACCCGTGAAAGAATAAGAAAAATCCAAATGCAATATGGATCAACAAGAGAAAAATGTTAGAAAAATGCAAATTTTAATATGGAAAAATTATTATATGCTGGAAATAAGATAAATAAATTAAAATAATTTTTTGGGATTTTTTGGAAAAGATTTAATAATTAAAATGCAATTTATAATGATTTAAATGCTAAAATAAAAATAAAATAAATATGCATGCAAAAATTATATTTTTTAAATTTATTAAATTAAATAAAGATTTTTAGAATGTAAATGCAAAAAGAAAAATGTTTTGGTAATTTTTTAATGCGAATAAAAATCATGAAAAGAATTAAAATAGGATGCAAAATATTAAATAAATAAGAAAATATAAAAAATAATGCAAGTTTTGGAAAAGAAATTCAAAACCGGTTTCAAGGAGGTTCGAACTGGAGACCAGGGGATGAAACCTTGAGTCTGCTTGCATCTACCGCTGAGCCACGTTGCCTTTGGTGTTTGGAAACCAAAATTAAATCAATATGAATATACACGCACAGACTATTTTGAAAATCAAAACACAACAAGGCTGGCCCCAAATTGTTTTGAATGGACGAATCAGATCGCTTCACGCCACGCAAGCCATGCCGAGTCAACCCGCAATGACGCCGAGCCCTAGTTCTATCGCCTTCCTGCCGCTCCAACCCGAAACTCAAAAATACGCAGAATAAAAAGCTCTAAGGTACCCTACCCCTAAATCGGACCTTTCCGAATCCAATGGTGCTATTGGTTTGCCCCGAAAATGCCTCAGATAACCGGGTTCATTCAAACAAATTCTTCAACCCTAACAATGGCAATGGATGATTTCTACGTATGCTTGCATGTAAAGTATCAAATGCACTCTAATGAATGTCCCGATATAAACAAACACACAAAAGCATTAACGATGAATAATGAAATTAATTTCATAAATATACCAAATCGAGCAGGCTAGGATCGAGTTCGCGCTTTGGCTTCATGTAGATATGCTTTGTTTTTGAACCTCCCGAAAAGATTGAATGCTCAAAACACCTTGAACTTGGTCGGAAATTGGAAATCGAAATTGCAACTTTATGGAAAATTTTGGCAAAATAAGGGTTAGTAAGGGCTGGGGTTTCGTCCTCAGGCTTGTACACAATGCCGAGTATTTATAGAGAGGATCGAGAGGAAAAAGGAATGGAAAAGATTTGATTTGAGCATTCAATATTTTTCAAATAAAATCAATTTTCTTGAAAAATTTGATTTCTTCTTCAATGCAAGATCAAGCATGAATTTGGCAAGTATATTGGGCTATCTTGGACTTCAAGGAACATATAAAATCACTTTTGAAAAAATATGATTTTCATATTTTTATAATTTAATTTTGAATTAAATGTTCTAAAATTCAAAATAAAATCAATAAAATAGAAAATTGCCATGGTCAAGCATTTATGGGTCAAAATAATGTTATGAACAAGTTTGATCAAAAGATTATAGGCCCATTTGGAAAATTTTGCATTTGACCAATGTCCTTTTGTGCAATCGTTCAAAATTGCCCAACTTCGAATGGTGTATCTTGCTCAATTTTCACATTTTTGAGTGTTATTCGACTTTTGGAAAGCTCTAAGAGTCCTCAACCAATGTCTTTGGTCTCATCTCATTTGAGTTACCATGCTCAATATATCTTCAAAACAAAAAGTTGACTTTTTGTTGACTTTGAAATGACTCGTAATGTTTTGAAGCTATACTTCTCTCAAATGAAGCATTTTTGGACATTCATGTGAGACATGAAGTTGTAGAGAATTGAATTTCCTTCAAAATGAGCTTTGTGGGAAAATTTCTGAAAGTATGAGAAAGTTATGATCACCAAAGTTCATTGACTTTTCAGAAACCCTAATTTAGAAAGTTCGACTTTTGAGCAAATCTTGAGTTTTCTTGATGAATCATGATCAACCCTTGATCAAATGATGAATGTAACTTCAAAATGAGGATGTTGACCAAAAATCAAGTTTTGACAGATGTTGACCATGCTTGACTTTTTGTCCATATAATCCATTTTCAACCATCCGAGCAATTGCCCGAGGCAACTTGACTCAGTGAGGCTTGAAACTTGACATGGAGAATCTTTGAAGCATGAGGAGGCATGGAGGTCTTTAGAGATGTTGGAAATCCATCTTGATTTGAGAGATACCAAACCCTAGTTTGGGTTGGATTGTCTAGAGAGTTTGTCTCGATCAACTCTCGAGGAACTTTAGTACGGATGTATGAAATCTCTTGAGTAGATGGAGGGCAAATTTTGGGTATGACAGTGGGTACTCCTGAGTTTGAAGGAAGCGTTTGATGTCGTGGAACCACAGTTTATCATCGATGACTGCTTCAATTGCAAACACATATGCAGGTCTTTCAAGGCGTCTAATACTGATCTTAGGCATATCGCTCCAATGGTCGACTTTGATCATGGAAGATAGAGTAGCAAGGCGCCCCGCCATTCGATTCTGATCTCGAGGATATGATACATTCAACTTTGTTGAAGAAAGTCAAACGCCTTGCATAATCTCTGAAGGAATCAAACCAAGGTGATGAGTTTCATACTTGTCTTTGATTTGATTGATCACAAGTTCAATCTCCATATATGTCAACGATCTTGATCCTTAAGTCGATGGCTTCTTTGATACCCATGATACAAGCTTCATATTCTACGTGTTTTGCTTTGCAATCAAATAGTAACCGCGTGAAACGGATATGAGAACCCTCGAGTAATGATGATCGCCCAATTCCATTGCCAAAACGTTAATCGCCCATCAAAATTAAGCCCCACCTAGATTCGGATCATGACCTTCTTTAGGTAATGGTTCGTCACAATCTTTCATCTTAAGTACATAACATCCTCGCCGTAGTCGAACTTGAGAGATTGGTATTCGTTGATCGTTGATAAGACAAGGATCGGCGAGAATGCTTCCTGAACGCCATGCCGGTACTTGATGTCATATTTAGATAATAGCATTTGTCAGTCGAGCGACCAAGTAGGAAGGATTTTCAAAGACGATTTGATTGAGTCCATTTTGAGATTAACCTAGTTGTGTGGTCGACTGGCATCATGGAGACGTTTTAGCCCACACCAAAGCACAACATGTTTTCTCGAGCATGGTGTAATGAGTTTCATAGTTTGTGAACTTTTACTCAAGTAGATGGCATGCTCTTCACCGGTTTCATCTTGCCGCCCAAGCACGCAGCCCATGGAATCTTCCAACACTCAGAAGGTACATGATTAATGGTCTTCTTCGATTTGAGGAATCAATATCGAGGTTCTCAAGTATTCCTTGATATCACAACGCCTTGGCAATCTGTCCACACAACTTGGTTTTGGGAGAAGCTTGAATATTGGTCCACAAGTAGCACCATTTGAGAGATAACTGAGATGTAATTCAACCGTCCAAGAAATCCTCTTATTTGCTTCTATGTATGTGGCGTAGGCATTTCTTGAATAGCCTTGACTTTGTCAAGGTCAACTTCGATACCTCTTTGACTGACAATGAAACCTAGGAGTTTCCCGCCTACCTCAAGGTGCATTTGTTAGATTCGAGGTCGAAATTTCCTTAGCCGTTGAAACAACTTCAAGAGATATTCTATATGCTATTCTTCAGTGTCAGACTTTTCTATCATGTCGTCCACGTAGACTTCGATCTCTTTATGCATCATGTCATGAAAGAGAGTGGTCATTGCCCTTTGCTAAGTCTACCATTCTTTAATCCAAACGACATTACTTTGTAGCAAAATGTGCCCCATGGCGTGATAAAAGATGTCTTCTCCATGTCTTCGGGAGCCATTCTAATCTGATTATAACCAGAGAAACCGTCCATGAAGGAAAAGACGTTGAACTTAGGAGTGCTATCCACCAGCATGTCGATATGCGATAGTGGGAAATCATCTTTTGACTAGCTTTGTTCAAGTCCGGTAGTCAACACACCCGACCTTTCCATCTTTCTTTGGGACAGCACTATGTTACTAACCATTGAGGATATTCTAAGTGACGAGGAAATCAGGCCGAGTTGCTTTTGAACCTCCTTTTGATTTTGTCGGCCATATCTGGGTGAATCCTTCTCGCCTTTGTTTAATCAAGGACACCCGGTTTTAATAGCAAGTGATGCTCTACGATGTTGGTATCCAAACTCGCATGTCTGGTAGGACCAAGAAAACACATCGATATATTCTTTGAGAAGATCTATTAGTTTGCTCTGACATCGTTGTCGTAGCAGAGCTCCGATGCTCACTTCTTTTATGTTTTCCTCAAAACCTAAGTTGATTGTTTCCAAAGGCTCTTTGTGAGGCCGAATGATCTTTCTCGTGCTTAAGTAAGAAATCTCATCGTGGATCTCTTCTTCATCCTCTTCTTCGCCAAACACAGGAATTCAAAGTCGAGAGAGCGAGAGTTATTATGCTCAATGGATTTGTTCATTGTTAACCCGCATGTTCGATTTATGTTCGATTTTTTAGAAAAGTTAATGTGAAAGTGTATGCGCATTATTATTTTTAAGTCGTTTGTTTTATTGGTTTTTTAGGATTACCATTTCCAGGAAAAGGGTAAAAAACGAAAAACAAACACAAAATGTGGGAATCAAAACAACGCTTTATTTATGATTCACAATATGAAACAGAGCCCTAAATACAAACTCATTTGTCTTGGGCAAGACAAAGAGAAACTATTTAAAAGATAACCCTATAAAACATCTCTCTTCCTTGGGCGAGGCGAGATTTCAAAACAAAAGCGAGATAAACTACTTAGGACAATGAACATCAGTCTGAACCTTAACGACTTTCCAATAGTGACGAACTCCTTGGAAGACTAGGTATTCTAGTAGTTTTCCCTTTGAGTTATTTTTCGTGTTCACATTGATCGTTGGTCGAACAGGTTTTGAAGACTCTGGTCGGTTGACCTTACCTTTGATCACCGAGCGATCTTCTTCGCTGATTGATGTGTCGAGGAGCATAGAATGCAGCATATGCGCTTTCAAGTGGCACGTATTCTGGATTCTCAGGATAACTTCCCAATCCTCTGGGTGAAGAGACTCATTACTAGAGACACTTTCCAAATCATCTTCAGAATTGTCTTCTCGATCCTCTCCAAAAATTGCGTTAACCTGGGGATAATCAAAATCTGGTTCAACAACCCCGACAGGCGTATCGAAGCAAAGATTTTCATTTGTGATCTCAGATTGATGATGAGATCGAGAAGACGTGTATGACTCTTCTGGTTGATTGAGATATTCAGGAGGATCGTCCCATCCAGTTGGTTGGATGTCTTCGATTCTGATTCTTGAACTTTCAGGAGCAGTATATCTCACCATAAAGTCATATTTTCCACTTGGTTCTCCCAAGGTATCCCAAATCTCAAGTGGGATAGGTGGAATTTCATCTTCATCATTTTGCAGGAACATGCCTTCAAATTTGTCTGAAGGAGGATAGAACGGCGCATGCGGTTCTTCCTGGGACACATATTCAGAGTTATTAAGGTAAGTGTTCCATTCTTCGGATCCGGAGAGATTGTCTTCATTTCCTTCATCAACAAGGACATTGACCTCTTGAGGGATAGGGTTTAGGAAACCTCCACTGTGGAACACCTCTTTGATCGGACGAAGAGTTTCATCATTTTCAATGGCTTTCAAAAGCACTGGAGCAAATCCGAGTCGTGTTTTGGTTTCGTTGTTGACAGGATTTATCATTTGTCCCCAACCGGCGGCAGTACCGTTGTTCACTATCTGCGCTGCTTCTTTGTAAGAGGAGATAGATGATCTGTTTTTCTTTGTAGATTCATTTCTAACGAAAGTCCTTGGAACTGTGTCCCTTCAACATTGTCAGCAGTGATGAAAGAAAAAGCGGACAAATGGCTTACCAATAAAGCTTGTTCACAAATAATGGTTACTAGCTTCCCATTTGTCGTAAATTTCAATTTCTGGTGGAGCGTGGATGTCACTGCTCCTGCTTCATGTATCCAAGGTCATCCTAACAAAAAACTATAAGCAGCTGGCACGTCCATGACCTGGAAAGTGATTTGAAAAGTATGTGGACCAATCGTCATTGGAAGGTCAACTTCCCAATATGATTTCCTTGATCCATCAAAGGCTTTGACTACTATATCATTGGATTTCATTATGCCTTTGTAAGATAAACGAGCAAGGGTCATTTTGGCATTACATTCAAGGATGAGCCGGTCCACTAGCACGTTAGGTAGAGTATGATTGGCAATTCATAGAGATAGAGCAAGATTGTGATCTCTTCCCTCCTCTAGGAGTTCTTCATCACTGAAGCTCAAATTGTTGCAAGCTGTTATGTTGCCTACAATTCCACCAAATTGATCTGTAGTCACGTCGTGATCTACGTAGGCTTATCCAACACTTTCATCAAGGCTTCTGGGCTTCGTAATTAAGTAGAGAGTATTGAGATTTTGGAGGGAGTTTGCATCAGTTAATCCACAACTCTTTACTCACTCTTCTTGATCAGCTTTAGAATTTTGTCAAAGTCTGAATTGACATTGGTTTCATCAGACGAACCAATGTTTACGTCTAGATTACCAACAGGAATTCCCATAGGATTCTCAACAGGTACATCAACAAGATTTTGTCTAACTATGGGAGCAATGGGCTGCTTCAGTGGCAACGGGGTATACACACACCCACTCCGAGTTACTCGTCCTATTTTGGCGATGTTAACTACGGCTGAAAGCGTAGGTATGAGTATTTCCTTCCCATTTTCCATCATAGTTGTGTTGTATTGATAGGGAACTGCTTTGTCAAAGTCATAAGGAACAGGTCCTCGTAGACTGATGATCAAAGGAGAGTCTGGAACTCTTGGACTGCTGTATTTAACTTCTACGCGCTTGGGCATATTGAAGTGGGGGATAATGACGTTTACTTCGGGAATTTCCGAGTTGATATCTAAGACTAAAAGCTCATGTGGATAATACCCTACCATATTTACGCTATAATCGCCTCGCTTTCGAAAATTTCAATGTCGCCGATGTCTATTAACCTCTCAAGGTCCGCTTCATACTGACATCCTCGAGAATCAGAGAATGATTCGTGTCGTAGTCATGTTTAGCAAAGGCGCCCCTTGTGTTGAATGTAGCGTGTAGCTGTACCAAGCTTTATCTTATCAAATTTACATCTTTGATAAGATATTGATTTGAATTTCTGATTATCAGATTCACAACATGTCCTCCATGATTAGGAAGTGGATTCACTCGTACATTTGGATTTGCATTCCTGAAAGAGAGAAGATTAGCCTTCACTAATCTTTGAACTTCGGCTTTCAATGCTATGCAGTGTTCGAGATCGTGACCTGGTGCCCCTTGATGAAAAGGGCAAGACACATCTGCTTTGTATCACCAAGGTAACTTATCTGGTATTGGAGGTGGTAATCTTGTTTGCACAAGATTTCTTTCTATCAGGGCAGGATATAATTCCGTGTAAGACATCGAAATTGGATCAAACTGCGAGATTCTAGGAATACGATTCTGATTGTTGTTGAATTGTTGAGTCTGCTGTCGAGGCTGTTGATTTTGCTGGAATTGTGGGGTAATTCTCATGTTTGAATTGGTACTAACAACTGGTGTGGCCGTGGCTACCTGTTGTCGGTGATTGACATTTTTTCTTGGTTTCCCTCGAGAAACCATTCCAACGTGATGCTCTTTTTTCTTCGGGAAACCAGTTCCAACTCTCTTGGTTCCGCTTGAAGATCCCACTTCTTTGGTTAAGCGTCCTGCTCGGACTCCTTCTTCTAGCCGCATCCCCATGCTTACCATTTCGGTAAAATCCACGGGAGCGCTGGCAACCATGCGTTCATAGTAGAAAGGGCCAAGAGTGTTCAGGAAGATCTTGGTCATTTCTTTTTCTTCTAACGGTGGATTAACCTGGGCAGCAATTTCCCTCTAACGTTGGACGTACTCTTTAAAAGTCTCCTTTTCCTTTTGAGACATAGACCAGAGTTGATCTCGATCTGGAGCCATGTCCAGATTGAATTTGTACTGTTGGAAAAAGGCTTCGCCTAGGTCATTGAAAGTCTGGATGTTTGCACTATCTAATCCCATGTACCACTTCAGAGCGGCGCCAGTGAGACTGTCTTAGAAATAGTGAATGAGCAATTGATGATTGTCATTATATGTAGACATCTTCCTAGCGTACATTGTAAGATGACTCTGCGGGCAGGAATTTCCTCTATATTTTTCAAAGTCGGGGACTTTGAACTTAGCGGGTATCCTTACACGAGGAACTAGACATAGATCGTGGGCATTCTTCCCAAACAAATCCTTTCCACATATTGTTTTGATCTTAAGCTGCATCTTATGGAACTGTTCCTGAAGATTTTCCATTTGGCCACGAGGATTCGTGTTGTTGCCTGGGTTATGATAGACTTCTTCGTCCGCAGTAGCATGAACCACAGAAGCTGAGTTTATAATTATCGGTTGAGAAACCAACATAGTGACTTGAGGAATGGTTACTCCGTGTTGCGGAGTAAATGCTGAGTTCTGCAAAGTAGGAACCTCAATTATGGTTGCCGGTACTTCATAAGTGTTTTGACAAAATCCAATGCCGAAATTGAAAGGAATGCCCCATGGATAGCCTTCTGGCATACTGAAAAGAGGATTACTGATTGCAACAGCTGAAACTGGAGTAGTAGTGATCTCTGAAATCGTCGCTTGATTTTGACTATTTGATGTTGATTGCTGATTTTGTGTAGCTGCCAACGACCTTACCAAAGAAGTGAGTCTTTCCACCTCTTCCTGAAGTGTTGTCACTGTGCCACGAAGCTCAACATTTTCTTGTTCAAAATCTTCCATTACTTTTCTCCTATTTGTACGAGTATTGTATCTGCGAGCTGACTATGAACGTAGTCGAGAAACTCTAAGACGCGATAGCTTGACGATCTCTAGAAAAAATTCCAAAAGATAAGACTCTAAATAACAAACTCGAGATGCAAAGTATGATGCATGATTATGAATGAAAAGAGAAAAGAATTTCCAAAGAATTTATGCTAAAAGAGAAATTTCTTGTAAACATTTGGATGGAAAACTTTTATTTTATTAATATTCGAAAGAAGATTACAACAAGTTTTTGGAGCATAACTCTTACAATGATAAAATAAATGATAAAGATAAAGCTAAACTAATTAAGCGTCTTCGTCTGATGAAGAACCAAATGCTTGATGCAGCTTCAACTTCAGGATTTCTTTCCTATAGTAAGCTTTCAGCTCAGCTTTCTCGGCTTTTAGCTTGTTAATGACCTTTTTCCAATCGTCTGGAGCAGGATTGCTAATTGTCATTTCTTCAAGCTTTCTCTTCCTTTCTTTGATGTATTTCTTGACCGCGTCATCTTTTCGATGAATCTTCTCATCTTTCTCCATGAGCCATTCATCTTGAAAGTAGAGCGTTTTTTCATGATCTTTGACCTGCTTCTTAAGCTTTGCATTCTCAAGGTCAGTCTTAAGAAACTTGTCTTCCAAAGCTTCTTTCTCTAGCCTCATCTTAGCCAAAGATTCTTGGTATTCTCCCATAGTCTCAATGGGAATGGTGGTCAATTTAGATACCACTGGGAATATGGGTTCTTCATAAGCATAAGGCATTCGGAATTCCTTCGCCCTTTTCTTTACCCAAGAAGTGTAGATTTCCCATGGCTACACAATTCCTTGCATCACCTTTTTCTTTTCTTCGAATGTGATGCCAAGCTCTTATCATTCTGGCTTTCAAACCTTGGGAATCTTCCCCTTCATGATAAAAGTAATTTTCTACTATAAAACCAAGGGGTTTACTGGAGTTTGCGTACCCAAGTTGACGTCTTGCCAAGAATGGGTTGTAGTTAATTCCTCATTTTGTACCAATGAGAGGTACGTTGGCAAAGGTATACCAATGGATATCGTCGTTAGTAAGAGACAACAGTCTTCGAGACCAATGCCAACCGTTTTTGTTTTTTAGGAAGATAGGAGACTTATGCAAGTGTGAGACGATCCATTTGAATAACAGAGGTACACAACACACGATAATTCTGTCTCCTTGACGATTCCTATGATGAATGGTGAAATACGTGTCACCAAGCAAAGTGGGAACGGGGTTTCCAATCAGAAAGATCCTTATGGCGTTGATATCAATGAAACTTGGGACGTTGGGAAACAACACCAATCCATAAATGAGCAAAGCCAAAATAGCTTCAAAGACTACCATGCTACTGGCTTCGGCAAATTTAAAAGCCTTCTCCATAGGAACTTTGAAGTTAGTCCTAAGAGATTTCCTTTGGTAGTCAGGTTTTTGTCTATCTCAGATTTCCTTAAGTGAGTCATTGCTGCAATGACTGGTGGCTTAGAAATGGCTTCCAAACCATTGAAAGGCACCTTGTCAAACAATGAGATACCTAGGATATGTGCGTACTCTTCCAAATTAGCCATCAACTGATAATCAGGGAAAGTGAAACGCGATAGACTGGATCGTAAAACTAAACGAAAGTTTTGAGAAGTCCTTCATCAACGTTAGTGTTCAGGACAGTTAAAAGAGTTCCATAGCGTTTTCTGAAATCCGAGGGATCTTCTACCAAGGATGCTAACTCTTCTAACTTTCCTACATCAGGAATTCTAAAACCGTATCTCTTGGTATATCTTCTTCTGACGTCCATCCCTCTAACCTAAAATGTTTACAAAGAAAAAATCTCTAAATTCTTTGGAAATGGGAAGAGAAATGAGAATTCGAAGTTTTTTCGAATGAATGCATGAATGCCACAAAGATACAAACATGGTTAGTGGTTATACACACGTTCAAGCGTTTGAAGTCACGAGCATGAGGCCAACGATAAGAACCTAACGTGGGTAAGTTCTAAGGGCTTATTCACCTGCAAAACATGTTCTACTGATAATACAGGTTCAACGCTTCTCTTTGAAATATTATCGGGTTTGTTAAATACTTGAAGTCTAATAATATTTTTCAAGAAAAACTTGCCTGATCGTAGTCTCGCATGACAACTAACCCTAAATGGCCAGGATGGGTTATGTGTTCTACAGCCACTCAGCTTTGTTAGTTCCCTTGAAAGAAAAATGTCTTCGCAAATACTTGCTAAACATAAATACTCCCAAGACAACCTCCACTGAGAGAGGGATCTCAAATTAACTTAGTAATTAATGAGACTTCTCACAAGTTAATAGGACTATACCCCCACCTAGATCTTAAAATGTTTCTTAAATCCGGGTTAGGATTTCTTTCCATCAGATGAAATCGCGAGAATTAAAACACACAATAAAGAAAAACAAACATATGCACATATGAAAGCTTAACCCCTTTTTTTCTTTTTTCTTTTTTAAAACAAAAAGCTTGGTGCTCTTTAGCAGAGTCACTGTTTTTAAAAAAAATAAAAGTTTAGCGTTCTTCCCAGCAGAGTCGCCATTTTTTCTATTCGCATTAAAAAGTGACGAATGAGGGAATCAAATCAGAATTCGAATCTCTGGCTCGAAACGATTTACTCTTTTGATTTGTTTTTAAAGATGCCGTGAGCATCAAGCTTTATTATTTCCAAAACAAGAAAAATGAGATGAAAAAGGGGAAAGTTGCAATACCCTCAATAAATAATGATATGCGGTGCGACTAGCGTGAACTAGACGCAATGCATTGGGGAGAGATCTGAGCAAGGGGGTTTGTTATATAAAGGGAAAGATGTGGCACCCTATATATATAGTTATCTATAGCCTTATTTATTATATATGAATATTTTTGATATGTTTGTGTGTTTTAATTTGCTATTCTATTCTTGGGAAAGTTTCTCCTTTGGGTTTTAAGAAAGGTAGATTATGTGGGATCCTAGGTTTTGTTGTTATTGTTCTCGCAAGGATCATTGGGATCCTCTGCATACATATCCCTTAATGGGAATCAGAGCATCTGTAGCTCGGATCTAAGGGAGCTATGGTTTTTTTTGGTTTGAGGGAGGAAGAAGCATGCTCGCCAAGGATGAGACCTTGTGCCTACGTATTCTCAAAGGGAGGTTGAGAAAGTCAGAGCAATCGTAGTTCCCACTTATGCTAGTGGAAGCAAAGGGTGTTATTAAGAGACAAAGACATATGTCATCTTAATGAAAAATGTATCTAATATATTTCATCACATACATTTTGAAGGGTTGGTTGATTGGATCTTTCATCGTAAGTATTAGGTGTTTTGCTTGAGTGTACAAGCGTTACCACTTACGAGTTAAGAAAGATGTTTGAAAGATGATTGAATCTTTAATTTGTAAGTTTTGGTGTTTTTCTTGAGTGTACAAGCGTTACCACTTATAGATTAAAAGATGTTTTTGTTTGAAAAAGTGTTTGAAAAGAGTTTGATTTGTATGTGATGTTATAGATGAGATACTTCTTCCATAGAGATGATAAATGTCTAAATCTCTAGGAGAAATGAATTATGGATTAGGGGGATGCTTTTAAGAAGCCTGTGGGTCCTTGTATTGTAAGCCCAAGAGGAGGCATTTCGAGGGTCATCGAGGATCCTTGCATTGTGAGCCTAAGAGAAGGCATTCTGAGGGTCATCGAGGGTCCTTGTATGAAGCTCAAGAGGAAGCTATAGGGTATAGCTGGCTTTGGCTGTAAGAGTGGTTTCACCAGGAAACCATCCTCTTAGGATTCAAGAGTGATTTCACCGGGGAAATCATACTCTCAGGGTTCTATCCTAGCGCGGGTGATTATTTGTATTGGAAGCCCAATAGGAGGCTGTTAAGACATTTCCAGGTCTCTTTCTTGTTTGATGCCCAAGAGAAGGCTAAACTCAACAAGAGAGTTCTTTTGAACGAAGCCCAAGAGGAGGCTAACTCAGCAGGGGAGTTGTCTTATATGAAGCCTAAGTGGAGGCTAAACTCAACGGGTGAGTTGTCTTATATGAAGCCTAAGAGGAGGCTAACTCAATAAATGAGTTATCTTATACGAAGCCTAAGAGGAGGCTAAAGGGAACCTAGTTGTTAGACTAGTTGTTATGTTATAACTGAACAGTTATATGGACAAGTGTGTGAAGTGTATTCACAAGAGTTTATGAAGGAAATATATAAACAAGTGTATAAAACTAGAAATTAAAGTAAGTGTAACTTGAATATATACAAGGGTTTGGGACTTACACCTTAAGGGAGGCCCATTGGTTTAAAAG
This sequence comes from Vicia sativa, assembly GCA_021764765.1. Classification (NCBI taxonomy): domain Eukaryota; kingdom Viridiplantae; phylum Streptophyta; class Magnoliopsida; order Fabales; family Fabaceae; genus Vicia; species Vicia sativa. Next base: position 282,595,674 of record CM038792.1, read on the forward strand.
CAGTTTCACCGGGGAATAATGCTCCTTTTAATACCAATGGAATCGGTGTATAAACAAGCGGATGAAAACAAACGAACGAAGTTTGTTTATGCTTGAATATTTAAAAAGATGATTGAATGTGTACAAGGAAATGAATATGTATACGAAAGGGTGGTTATGTACAAGGAAATGAATATGTACATAGGAGGGTTGGGACTTACACCGTGAGGGAGGCCCATGATCAATTTGAAAGAAATTCAAGGAGAAACCTGGTTCGGTTTATCTTCAAATCAAATCGATCATGGAAAAAGGTGTGTAAGTTTATTGAAAGGTTTTTGAAAAGGTTTTAAAAATGATTTTGAAAAGTGAAGGATATTTACAAGAAGTTTTGAAAAAGATTAGGTTTGAAAATTGTAAAGAAAACATTTTTGAAAAGTATTAAAAATACTTAAAATGTATCATTTTAACCTAATGAAAATATAATCAAAAAGAAAATATTTTTGGATTTTTTGACATAATCATAAAATAGGTATATTAAATGACAAGTGTGCAATAAATCATCTCAAAATGAGAAGTTTTGATTAGTTTTTGAAAATGTTGAAGTTTGTTGAAAAACTTGAGAAAATTAGTGATAAAAAAAGAGTTTTTGGTCCTAAGGAGGTTTTAACCTAGGACATTTGGCTTAGAAGTGAAGAGTTTTTCCACTGAGCCATGTGCTTGACTTGTCATTTAATTACCTTGTTTTAAAGGAGTTTTGAAAAAATGAAGTCTTTAAAAAATGTTAGAAGTTGGATGCTTCGAGGGGTCAAGTCGATCGCTCAAGGAAGGGGTTAGTCGAATTTGTTTTGAAGAGGTTACAAGCGTGTTGCTTCTAGAAGAGTCAGAAGCGTGTTGCTTCTGGAAGAGGTTAGAAGCGTGCTGCTTCTGAAGAGTGAGAAGCTTGATGCTTCAGAAGGATAGCCTCGTTGCTTGAAGGCGAGAAGCTTGATGCTTCTGGAGGGTGAGAAGCACTAGAAATGCTTCCAATGGCAGTAGAAGCTTGATGCTTCTGGAGGTAGTAGATGCTTGATGCTTCTGGAGGTAGTAGTTGGGCTCGAAGAGTGAGAGCATCGAGTGCTTAAGGATGAGCATCAAGCGCTTCAAGAAGTGTCGAGTCGATGAGCCTTTTATTAAAAAGGTCCTGTGATTGAACCTGGCCTTGAGGCGAAGGAATGGATTAAGAGCGTGCTGGAAACCGCTGGGGCGGTAATACATCCGTTCATTTAATCACATCCAAACAAATGTTATGAATCAAGTTTTGAATTTCTAAGTTTCCCACTTCATCTTCAACCTCGTGACATCTCCATAGCCAAACTCGGATTCTCTCCATTTCTCATCAATTTGAAAAATGTAAAATACCAATCTATGCAGAATTTGAACACGAATTCAACCATATAACTTATTAATGCTATAAATCAAAGATGATCATGAATTATGGAAATCCCCAAATGTAACCCTAATTGAACAAACTCATATATCTCTGGGCACGATTGATTTTAATTCCAATTAAAGACCCAGATAGCTTCGCAATGATCATATGAACACTTTCCTTTGCAAATTTTATGCTAAAAATACATGTATCATGATATTCAAAAATGCATAAAAACTTACGTTGGCTGGAATTTGCAGAAGCTAGTCGTGCACTTCCAGATGCGTTTTGTTGATCCCAGAAGCTTCCTTGAGTGTTACTGAGTGTGTTCCATCACTTACCTTGCTTTGAAGGTCTCTGATTCCTCCTACCCAAGTCCAGTTGCAGGTTGCTGGTATTGAAATGGAAGATGATGATGAAGCTGTTCCAGAACTGGTTCAAGTGTTTGGACATTCTCTATGTGTTGTATAGAGTGTGTTTGAAGTGAAAAATCAGAACAAGTACGAGTGAATTGAGAGTTTGGAAGTTTTGGCTCAAAATTGCAATTTATGGATTTTGGAAATGGTTTCTGAGAAAACTGACTCTTGGCTTATTTTCTGATGATTTGAAGTTTCAAACAACTTCTAAATGATGTTTAGAAGATGTTTGAATGACACCTTTGGTTAGAACTGACAGGATTTGCAATTTGGAATTCTAACCTCTTTGAAACTTAGAAACTTGCAAAATAAGAAAGAAGTGAGAAAACAAGTTTGGATTGTTTTAGGTGTCATTTTGAATGAAATAAGAACTCCTATTTATAGGCCAAAAGTTATGAATGACAAGGCAAGGATAATCTCAAAGAGCTTACAACTTGGAAGCTTAAGGCTTAAGAAAAGAATATTCCTCATTAAATGCAAATGGAATCTTTTAATCATTGGTTAAAAAAACTCAAGTGTTTTTATCTCTTCCAAATCATTTCCATCATATTTTTTCTCTTAAATCCTATCTTATTTAGTGACAAGGCTTCTAGAAAAGGGAAATTACAAAATAACTTGTAGTTTTGATGAGTAAATTTTGAAAATTCATGGCCATGGACCATTATGTTTCAAGATCAAAACCCTAGTTACACAAAGTATTTTTGCAAGTTCTTGGATATTTTTTAAATCTTGTAACATTATCTACAACTTTCATGTTTTGAGTTTTTCTTGAATCAAAATGGATCTAGGTGAAAAATTGTCATGAAGGTAAGGAAAAACCATATTTTTTAACACTTGAAAATTTTTCTAAGTGTTAGAAAAAATTCAAATATTGACTTTTTGTTGACTTTTTCACATTTCTTGATTTTTTATGATCATGATGGATTATTTGAATTGATTTTATGATTGAAAAAATTTAGATATGAAAAAGTTGACCAAAAGTCAAAGTATTGACTTTTTGAACAGATGAATTTTCATCAGATGATTCAGAATTTGTCTGATGAAGAAACATGGATTTTGCAATGTATTGAACCAAGAAATTAGGTCAAGATGTTGCATTGAGGATGTTAAGATCAATCTTCAAGAAAATAGGTCATTCATTGAGCAGAAAGTCAATGATTCACTATCTTCGATCAAAACCCTAATTGGTCGATTCAAGGAAGATCATGAGAAAAAGTTGGGAACTTGAAGATCAAATGTTGATGATTGATTAAGATAGATCAATTGAGGTGAGTGGAGACTCAAACCCTAATTGATCATATCTTGAATAGATGAAATTTTGATAAAACCCTAACTCCGACTCTAGGAGCACACGCACAATCTATCTTGTTCTGAAACTGTTAGTGATGCAATGATGCATATGTGAATAATATTAGGTGGTATCTTAGGTCAAAATTGGGGTATGATACATACCATATACAAGAGAGAAGGGGGTTTCCCCTGTAGATGTTCATACTGTAGTGCGATAACCGTGGAGAGAAAATGGCAACATCTCATGCCAATTCTTATAAGTCACTGTCATCTTCTGTATGATCTTCTTGAGGTTCTTGTTGGCGGCTTCCACTGCGCCGTTCATTTTTGGGCGATATGGAGAAGAGTTATGATGCTTAATATCGAACTGCGTGCAGAGTTCGGTGATCATTTTGTTATTGAGATTGGTACCATTGTCCGTGATAATCCTTTCAGGGACGCCATACCGACAAATAAGATTATGCTTGATGAATCGAGCCACAACATTCTTGGTAACAGATGCAAACGAGACTGCTTCTACCCACTTGGTAAAGTAGTCAATAGCAACGAGGATTAAACGATGTCCATTGGAAACGGTGGGTTTGATCTTTCCAATCATATCAATGCCCCATATTGCGAAAGGCCACGGAGCGGTCAAAACATTCAATGGAACTGGAGGCATGTGCACTCTATCTGCGTATATCTGGCATTTGTGACAAGACCGAACATAGCGGTAACAATCAGCTTCCATGGTGGACCATTAGTAACCTGATCTTAGAATCTTCTTGGCCATTATATGTCCATTGGAGTGGGTACCGAATGGCCCTTCATGTAACTCTTCCATGATCCGTTTCGCTGCTTTCTTATCTACACAGCGGAGTAAGCATAAGTCGTGATTGCGCTTGTACAAGATGTCGCTACTGAGAAAGAACTTGGAGGCGAATCTTCTTAAGAACTTCTTGTCATTGACAGATGCCCCTGCGGGATATTCTTGAGCTTCGAGATACCTCTTCACTTCGTAGAACCAATGTTTCTCTTCGGTATCAAGCTCACAACAGTATGCTGGTTTGTCGAACCTTTCAATGATAATTTGGGGAGCTTCGTTTTCCCATCTGACCTTGAACATAGATGACATGGTAGCTAATGCGTCTGCCAACTGATTCTCTTCTCGTGGAATATGATCGAAAGTGATTTCTTCAAAGTAAGGGATCAGACTTAAAACATGCTCTCGATATGGGACAAGATTTAGATAATTCGTGTCCCAATCTCCTTTAATTTGACTGATCACTAAAACTGAGTCTCCATATACTTGCAAGAATTTGATTCTTAAGTCAATAGCAGCCTTGATACCCATGATGCACGCTTCATATTCGGCCATGTTATTGGTGCAGTCGAAACAAAGTCTAGCGGTGAAAGGCGTGTCTTCTCCTGTAGGAGATGTAATGATGGCGCCAATGCCATTGCCAAGTGCGTTTGAGGCTCCATCAAAGACCATGGTCCATCGGGATCCTGGGTTAGGTCCTTCGTCTGGTCCTAGTTCTTTGTAATCAGTGACTGACAGAACATCCTCGTCTGGATACTCAAATTGCATAGACTGATAGTCATCTATGGCTTGATGAGCCAAATGACCGGCTACTACGCTTCCTTTGATCTCCTTCTAAGTAGTATACTAGATGTCGTATTCGGTAAAGATCATTTGCCATCTTGCTATTCTTCCGGAGAGAGCAGGTTTCTCGAATATGTATTTTATCGTATCCATCCTAGAGATCAACAAGGTAGTGTGAGTCAACATATACTGTCTTAGTCGACGAGCAGCCCAAGCCAAAGCGCTGCAAGTTTTCTCAAGCTGTGAGTATATTGTTTCACAGTCGGTAAACTTTTTGCTAAGGTAGTATATTGCATACTATTTTCGACCAGACTCATCATGTTTCCCTAACACACACCCCACTGAGTTCTCTAACACTGTTAAGTACATGATAAGGGGTCTTCCTTCGGCAAGTGGTATAAGGATATGAGGATTTTGTAGGTACTCCTTGATTTTGTCAAAAGCTATTTGACAATCGTCGTTCCATTCCACTACTTGATCTTTCTCCAGTAACTTGAAGATTGGCTCACAAGTAGAAGTTAAATGTGCAATGAATATGGCAATGTATTTTAGTCGTCCTAGGAAGCCTCTAACATCCTTTTCGGTACGTGGAGCTGGCATTTCTTGAATAGCTTTAACCTTGGCAAGATCAACTTCAATACCTTTACCACTGACAACAAATCCTAGGAGTTTCCCGGATCTGACTCCAAAGGTGTTGTTAGGATTAAGTCTTAATCTGTATTTCTTCAGTCTATCGAACAACTTTCGCAAATGATCGAGATGTTCTTCTTCAGTTTGTGATCGAGCTATCATGTCGTCAACGTAGACCTCTATCTCGTGATGAATCATGTCATGAAACAAAACTACCATGGCACGTTGGTATGTGGCGCCAGTGTTCTTCAGTCCGAACGGCATGACCTTGCAGTAGAATGTGCCCCACTCTGTAACGAAAGTAGTCTTTTCCATGTCTTTAGGATCCATTTTGATCTGATTGTAACTAGAGAAACCATCCATGAAGGAGAAAACCTTGTGTTGAGCAGTGTTATCAACTAGAACGTCAATATGAGGAAGTGGAAAATCGTCTTTCGGACTTGCTCTATTCAGATCTCTGTAGTCCACACACATTCGCACTTTACCATCCTTCTTAGGTATGGGTACCACGTTTGCAACCCACTGTGGATAAGAAGTAACGGCTAGGAAACCGGCGTTGAACTATTTCATAACTTCGGCCTTGATTTTCTCAGACATCTAAGGACGCGTACGACGAACCTTCTGCTTCATAGGGAGAAAACCTTCTTTCGTTGGTAGTCGGTGTACCACAATGTCAATGTCTAAACCTGGCATGTCTTCGTAGGAACAAGAAAAAATTTCGATATAGTCTCGCAGCCTTTAGACCAATCTCTGTTTGACACTATTCTCAAGACCCGCTCCTATCTTGATTTCCTTTCTGTCTTTGTCGGTACCTAGATTTACAACCTCGACTGGCTCCTCGTGTGGTTGTATAACCTGTTCTTCTTGCTGTAGTAGCCTAACAAGTTCTCCTGGCACTTCACAATCTTCCTCACCTTCGTCTTCGGCTTGGTAGATCGGATTATCAAATTCATATTTAGCAATAGCAGAGTCGTTACCGACGAGATTCAGAGTGAGTCTCCAGTGTATCATGTGTGTGTGTGTAAGAACACATAGCTTTTTGAAAGGGTGATAAAGTAAAAGAAAAAAAAGAGCACAATATTTGAATGCAAAAGTCCAATGTTTTTATTGAATTAAAATATGCAAATGACAAATAATAACCCTCACAAATGAGCCATGGTGCCCCGGGCAAGGCACTAGGCTTAAAGTTCATTGCTCAAAGCGTAAAAAATGAAAAGCATAACAGAAAAAGCAATTACTCCTATCTAAACGAGATTGGTATAACATCTTCAGTCTTCCAATTGTTGAGTCCGTCGTCTGGAGTTGGGAAGATCCAATTGATGTTGAAGTCGCTGTCGTCGTCTTCTATAGCATGGACTCCGCTCTTGTTGATATGGAAAGGAAGCTTGCCGGCACGTTCGCGGCGTATCATATTCTGACCCTTGACAGTGAATCCTAAACCAGTCTTGTCAAATTTAAATGGGAGATTGGGGAGTTGACCCCAAACAGTACCACCTCCTTCTTCAATCGCAGCTTTAGCGTCTTTCAGTGAGACCATCTTCGGTGGAGCTCTAGTAACTTCAGAAGTGACAGGAGAATCAACAGGCATGACTCGTGGAATTTCTTCGAAATCTTGACAGGGAGTTTCGACAAATTCACCTTCCATTTCGATGTATCGGAATGACTGCATATGGCTTACCATATACGCTTCTTCACCACATACTGTAACAATCTTCCCCTTCACTGGGTACTTCAGCTTCTGATATAGGGTAAAGGTGACAGCGCCTGCCCCATGTATCCAAGGGCGTCCGAGTAGGCAAGAGTAGGCTGTACGAATTTCCATGACAATGAAAGTAGAGTTGAAAGTCTGGGAACCGACTTTAATCGGCAGGAGGAGCTCTCCAAGTAATGTTCTTTTCGAACCATCAAAAGCTCTTACGATTATGTCGTTGGGCTTCATGACCACTCCTTAAGCATTAAGTCGGTCGAAAGCGCTCTTCGGCAGAACATTCAAAGAAGAACCAGTATCTATCAATACATGAGACAATGTAGTGTCCTTGCATTCAATGGAGATGTGCAAGGCTTTGTTGTGTTTCCTTCTGATAGAAGTTAAATCAACATCGGAGAAGCCTAAACCATTGTTGATGGTCAGACTAGCAATACAACCTTCAATTTGATCAGCAATAGTGTCTTGCGGTATGTGAGCATTCTTCAGAAACTTTACTAAGGCTTTAGCATGAGCCTCAGAGCACAATAGCAGAGCTAGCATGGAGATCTTGGATGGAGTTTGTCCCAACTGTTCCACAACATTGTAATCTCTCTTCTTGATGATCTTCAAAATTTCCTCCATTTCTTGCTTGGAGGTATCCTCAGTAATTTCCTTTGGTACTTCTGTCTGAGCAGGATGAGTTACTGGTTCTTTCCCTCTCGCTTCGGGAACTGGTTTGGTAGCAGGAATGCGAATTGGTGTTGTGGTGGATTTTGGAGAGATCTCTAGAGAAAACACTCTTCTGGTTCTGGTCACCTTGCTTGATCCGGCGATGTTGTTGATGTCAGGATTGGTAGTTACAACTACAATGTCTTCAATGGTCAAAGGTTCTTGCTTGACGCCATGATAGTAAACTTCGGCTCCATAATTCCAAGGTATAGCTCTGTCAGAGGAATACGGAATTGGTCTGGGCGAGGTAATAATGAGAGGTGCCACTCTTGGCGCAGGATCAGCAGAGGTGATCCTTATTGTGTTCACATCAACATAGTCTTCTGGGTAATCATCTCTCCATCCGGTTGCCTTGATGTCTTCGATTGGAATCCTGTAACATTCGGGAGCGGTATATCTAACCATGAAATTGAAATTTCCACTTAGCTGTCCCAAGGTATCCCAGACTTCTGGTATGGCTTTGCTTACGTCTTCAATCTTCTAACTCTTAGAAATGTCTTCGCACAGATTCTCCATAGACGGGGGTTTCAGAAATTGCACTTCTTAGTTGTCCAACATGCGTTGAATACGCCTTTTCAACCAAGCACATCCATCAGATTCAGATGCACACCAACGACAGTTATCAGGGCATCCTGGAAACACACTGGCTTCCAACATGTCTTGAATCTTTTTATTCAGAGTCCAAGAGTTGTTGGTCTCGTGCCCTGGACTGTTGGAGTGGTATGCACACCTTGCATTAGGATTGTACTTAGGCGAGGAAGTGTTGACGTGTTGTGGAGGATCCCTCAAAGTAATCAGCTCTTCTTTCAACATGTATTGCAATGCTTGAGACAACGGCATGTTGATCTTCGTAAATTGTCTTCGTGGCACGTTCTAGCAGAGCGCGTTGTCTTGTTGAGGTTGTGCTGGTGTCGGATTGGAGATCACAACTGCCCCCACAGATTGAGTGCAGTCATCTTTGTCACGGATCTTCTGACCATATACAACATTGGCTTCTTTCTTACCACCAAAAGATCTCTTCGCAACATTTGACGATGACTCTACCTGAATCTTTCCGCTCTTGATTCCAGCTTCGATACGTTCACCTGTCAATATCAGCTCGGTGAATCTGGATGAGGAGTTTCCAATCAGATGATTGAAGAATGGGCCTGTCAATGTTCCCATAAACATGTCAACCAACTCCCTATTGGACAAGGGTGGCTGAACTCTGCCTGCTAAATCTCTCCATTTTTTAGCATACTCCTTGAACTTCTCGTCACGACCCATAGACATGCTCTATAGTTGCATGCGGGTGGGTGCCAATTCAACATTGTACTGGTACTTCTTGTAGAAAGCATCTGCTAAGTCATTCCAGGTATAAATGTGGGTATTCTCTAGCTGATAATACCACTCCAACAGAGTTCCGGAAAAACTCTCTTGAAAGAAATGGATCCATAATTTCCTGTCTTCAGTATGAGGATGGATCTTCTGAACATAGGACTTCGGATGTAGCTTCGGGAAAGAGATTCCATCATATTGGCCAAAGGTAGGAACTTTGAACTTGCGGGGAATTACCACACCAGGAACATGACTCAGATCATCAAAGTTCAACCCTGACATCTTCAGATTTTCCACACCATTCAGCCGGTCTTCAAGTTGTTTGTACTTGTCATTGTCAGGAAGATACTGCTTGCTCACAGAGTCTTCATCTTCATTTTTAGATTCATGGTGGCATCCTTCGTTGTTTTTGATAGTCCCTTCAATTTCACCGCTCTTGTCTGAGAGTTTTAACTGCCTGACCACCCTAGCTGGACCCTTGTGATTTCTTCCCATGTTGAGAATACCAATGGTCTTCTTCTTTCTGGTGATGAGCTTCTTCAGATCTTTCTGGCCTTAAGCCAAGTTGGTGAACATTTCCAGGAATTGAGCATTCTGAGCCTGGAGATCTTTGACAGTCTGTTCAAGATCCATTTCTGCTGAAATAAACAGTGAGAGAATAAGAAAACCAATCTTCAATGTACCTGTTATGAAATGTTATGCCATTATATGCGACGTTATGCAATGCAATGTTTTCAAGGACCTTAGGAATTTAAATTTGTTAAACAAGAACAAACAAACTTTTATTAGTTTATCTTTTATCAAGTACAAAAGAAAGTTTAAACAAATAAAAGAAATTCCTAAAGCTTAGGTCTCCCACAGACGCTTCCTCTTTGTGTTGAAGTAGGTGTTGATGCTTCACTCCTCGTGAAGTAGCTTTGTCAACTATAATACCTTCTTCTCGCTTGCATAGCACTGAGTTTTGAATGTATCCCTTTCTTCTTTGAGTTGAATCCAGGATCTCTTCAAGTCTTCAAAATCAGTAGGCATGTCTGGAAGGAGAATGGTATAGGATTCGTCACCTATAGAAACAGGTTCCATAAGCACTGGCAGAATAGCTGTAAATGGCATCATGAGGTTTTAAGCTCGAGCTCGCACCCATTTGAGGCAAGGTTACCAAGGAATGGAATTTTTGTGCCCCAAGGTCTTGGTATCAGTTTTCTTCACCATGCCCCAAGCGTGCACAAATCTTTGACGGTAGTTCTGGAGATCTTTGTCATAATCAAACACAATGTCTTGGAGAAGCATATCATGAGGACCATCTCTTCGAGCATAACCAAACTGAGGTAGATCTAGAGAAAGGTTGTAAGTGATACCTCCCCTTATGCCAAGGAGTGGTACATTAGGGAATTCCCCCCAATGCTCAATGATAGTGAAGTCCTTTTGAGAAAAAAGACACCAACGGATATTTTAATGAGAGTTCATTGTCTTTTGATAGTCCGAGTGTGGAGAGAATGAAGAATGTCTCCAAGTAAGGTAGGGACAGGATTACGAGTGAGGAATATCTTGATGGCGTTCACATCTATGAACTGATCTGGATTAGGAAATAGCACCAAGCCATAGATTAGCAAGGCCAAAATATCTTCGAATGCATGGAAACTCATAGCCTTTAGGAATTCTCGAGCTTTCTTTATCAGGAACTTAGCAAGCAAACCCTTAACTCCGCTTCTTGTTTCCCAATTAGCTTCAATGTCTAATCGCTTTAGATGTAACGCTGATGCGATGTCTTCATATTTCAGAGCTTTTTCTGAACTAGTGAATGGTATCTGATCAAGGATAGTTATCCCAAGTAGCTTAGAAAACTCTTCCAATGTGGGTACCAACTGATAATCTGGGAATGTAAAGCAGTGATGTTTCAGATCGAAGAACTGGAATACGACGTGCATCATATCTTCTTCAAAACTGGAGATAACCAAGTCAAGTAGATAACCATGCCTTTTGATATACTGAGCATGATCGGGAACTTCAGGAACCAATTCGTTGAGTTGAGAAGGTATACCCATGAAATTGATTCAGATAGTCTTCCTGGTAGCCATAATTCCTACAAAACAGAGAAAAGACAAATCCTTAGGTCCTTGAAATAGTTAGAAATGATATGATGTTATGATGTTATGATGTCATGTTTAAAACAAGCAGCAAGAAATTCACACAATAGCCATAGGTTTAAGGCTTGCATGAGGTATAGGTGTCTACCCTACAAAAGTTTAAGTGGGTTCAACCTGTCCTATAATAGTAACCGGGTTCTAGGAATCTCATATCATTGATCTTTCTTGTAGGCTTTATTTCAATACGACTACAAAGTGGTCAACCGAAACATCCCGAAAGTCGAATCTTAATGAGTGTAGCATCGAGTATCAACCAACCTCAGTCTACACCAAAGCCGACTATCTCACTACCTTCTAATGGCCAAGATGGGTCAATTAGGGTTCTAAAAGTTAAGTTAGTGCTTATGACACCACGCAGACGCCAAATACTTTCATCAACTGAACATGTGGAGCATCGGGACATCCAAAGTGTCGCACTAACGTAGCCATCATTTTGACCGTTTCGGTATACGCCTAACGGTCGCGACGATTTATTGCTACTTACTTAAGGAAACCTGGATCCGGGTGTAGGATCCCCCACAAGTATAATACCCAAGGAACCCTTAAAATTAAAGCATACAAGTCAAACAATTAAAGTGATCTAGACCCTAAGGTAACCTCTCTTTAGGGTGTATTCCCCAGCAGAGTCGCCAGTTCTGTAACACGGTGGGAGAACTGTAACGCCCCATTTTAATTAATATATATTATATTAATATTTTTGAGTTACCGTTTGACGATTGTTTTGGCGACGAGAATATTTATATTAATCGATATATCTATTAATATATTTGGCGACGTTTCGTTCGGTCCAGTTTTTATTCTGTTCGGTTCGGTAAAATATTATGTGGACCGATATTTAATTCCTCGGAATTATTTTAATTAATTGAGTTAATAATATTATTAGATATTATTAAGGTGTTAATTAATAAAATAAATTAGGGGTGTGAGGACTAATTTCTTAGGATTCGGTTTACACCCTTGGCTAGTAAGAAAACAACATAAATACATTATTTTCATCATTCTTCCCATTTTACACACAAAGCCAAACTTAGCAACATAGAGAGAAAGAGAGGGTTTTGGGAGAAGAAGAAGAAGAGCAAGATCAAGAGCAAGAGCAAGGTTTGGAGTTGTTGAGTCATCAAGAACCATCCAAGCATTTGAGGTAAGGGGTTTGATTCTCCATCTCATATAGTTAGGGTTTGTTAGATATATTTTGAATTTGGGGAAAAATTGATAGGTTGATTCATGAGTTTGGTTGGTTTATTGTTGAAATAACTTAGAAAGGTTGAGTTAGGAGTATGGATTATTGGGTGTTTCATTGCTAGCTAGTAGGAATGAGTTGCTAGAAGAGGAAAATATAGAAACTGTGAAAAACTTAAAAACCAGAAATGCCTGTAGCTTGAACCGTGGAAGAAGAAGCAAATTGAAGAAGGTTACAAGGGGGAGGCGCCCACCTCAAGCTGAGGGGAGGCCGTACCCCACCCTAGGCGCCCGCCTCATGTGTTCATCTCTAAGGGGACGTTCGTCGCTGCATGTGGAGAAGAAGGAATTGAAAATGCCATTTTTCGTTTTCTGTGTAATGCATTTTCTGTTTTCTGCAGAAGTTATTTTTCTGCATAATTTGCTTCTGTTTCCTTCAATTCACTTAATTCCATATACTACTAGTTGGTATTAATAAAATATAATTAGGACATAAGTTAGCCGATTAAATTTAGAACCCGATTATGTTCCGATTTTCCGATTTCGGTAAATTCGGCGATGGAGCAAGTTGCTCCGAATTCAACGAAAATTGACATGCTAGCTAAGTTCGACGTGTAGAACGTGGTGGTGAGGTTAGTTATTCGAAACTACGATTTTTTACGAAATGACCCGAAATAGGCCAATTTACGGTTAAATTGAATCGGATTGTGTTTTAGTCGATTTAAGACACGTATGGACAATCCGATTGTGATGTTGACGATTATGAGTAATGCCGATTATTAGGAATGGTTTTTGCGACGATTATAGGTGTTTGACTATTTTTCCATATTTGGAATTTAGTGAATGAATTGATAATGATGTGGTGTGATTAAACATGATGTTTGCGACAGTGTATTTATTAACGAATACTTGATGACATGCGATGCGATAATATGTTTATCTTGATGTGGATGAATATGGCGACGTGGACTTTATGTCAATTTTGATGAGCGATGATGATGTTTTTGTGGTGTTGTTTTTATTGTCGAGTCACATACATTGCATTGGCGACGAGGACTTTTATGCCAAGCGACGAGGGCTTTTATGCCAAGCGACGATGGGCTTTATGCCAATTGTTCCTAATTATGGACAAAGAGACGGGTACCACATGCATAACATAGTCGTGTCTCATGGAGTCGGTTATGTTTATGATTGAGTTGTTTGGCGTTGGGTTTTATTTGATGGGTTTTATGGAATTGCGATGATATGTGATGTTTTGTTTGGTGATGATCTTTATGACGAACATGAAATGAATATGATGTGATAAGTTCATGATAACTATGCGATGAATATAAATGATGAGTTTTGTGATGATTTAACTTTGATGAAATGCTTAATGCAAATATGATGTGATGATGTTTGTGACGATGGGCTTTTATGCCAAAAGCGATGATGGGCTTTAGCCAATTTGTGATGATTTTGTTTATGTTGTGTTGTTATATTTGATTGGCCTGAAAACTATGGCTACCAGGACGGCCTTGATGGAAACCATGATGGGAGTTATACTCCAAGGTTTGTTGTTTACGTTATTAGTATTGTTTGATGTTGTTGTTTGATGTTGTTGTTTATGATTGCCGTGTTGATTAATGACGTATTGACTTGTGATGATTTCGTGGTGATGAAAGTTTATATGTTGTTGTGATGATTTATGTCGACGAGGTTATGGCGATAAAGTGTTGAGTATACACATTAGGGTGACAATTAAAGTGAGTGAGATTTGGATATGTGTTGGAATGCACTTACTTACCTATATCGTTTATGATTCTAGAAATATATATATATATATATATATATATATATATATATATATATATATATATATATATATATATATATATATATATGTTATCATGCCTTTAATTATATGTTTTGGAGTATCTCACCCTTTACTTGTTTCGACGTTACCTTTATACTCGTAACGTGCAGGTTATGAAGATGGAGTTTATAGATGCTATTAGTCGAGTCGGTGTCGCTCTGATACATAGCACTCGGGGGGAATATTTATGTTTTCTTGTTGTCGTTCTTTTGTTGTTATTCCTTTTGTGAATAGGAATCATACGTTATGAAAATATGATTTGATGAGGAAGTTTAATAAAGAAGATGTTTTGATTTTTAAGAATCAATTTATGATTTCCGACGATGCTATGTATCCGAGATTTATACTTTAAAACAAACTGTTTAAAGTAATTTGGTTTTGAAGGTGTGACGCCTCAATATTAAATTCACGAGATTTTAATTTACTCTGATTTTTGCATATAAAACCTTGCGTAATATTGGGGTGTTACAAGAACTGACTTGTTTGTTTTGCGTTTTATCGCAAATGTTGCAGATAGCAAGAGTCGCCATTGACTTTTCTTTTATCCAATTAAGGGAAGGCGAAAAGAACAGGAAAAGACCTTCATTAGATTCTGAGTACGGGAGGTAGTTATGAAAAGGGAAGGTATTAGCACCCTTTCCATCCGTAGTTTTCTACGGGCTCTTAATTGCTTAGCTCACTTTAATTGTTTTTTGTGTGTGTTTGAAAAGATTCTTGAAAAGACATTTCGCTTTGACTTCGTAATTATTCACGCTGGAATGTATACGAAGTGTTTGGAAATGTTTTGTTTTGGAAAAGAAACTTTGTAATGATTCACGCTGGAATGTATACAAAGCGCTTGAAAATGTTTTTGAAAGTGGTGTGAGGTGTAAAAAGTGTTTTGATTGAGCAAGCAAAAGAGACTTATTTTTACCCACTCATAACGGTTGTTTCCGTGTTATTTTGCTTTCCTTTAGAATAACGCTATCCATACCATTAGTTGGTAGGTAACCCTATTCGTTGGATGTAAAAGGGACATTCGAAGGGACATCGGATGGTCATAGAAGAAACTTGTAAGGATATCTTAGCATATTAGTAGGGACGATCATCACTTTTCGTAGGCAACAATCGAGGGACGAGATCATATATTCGTAGACAACAATCGAGGGTCATCGAGGGACTATGATCTTTAATTCGAAGGGACTATGATGATATATTTGTAGGCAACTGTGCTAAGATATCCCTACGTTCTAGAGACATGACCATTATTCGTAAGGCAACAAGAGAGGATACCCTAAGGGGATGCATGTGTGAAATATGTGTTGTATTCAGATATTTTATCTTGTATTAGTGATCTAGATTGATTTTTATCTTGCCATACACGCCTAATTACTAGTAGTTAATAGGTGCAGAAAATAAATTGCGGAAATGTAAAGTGCGGGAAAGTAAATGTCCTACGCTATTACATGGCTTTGGGGCAGATACATAATAGGAGGTGCGGAAAGTAAAAGCAGAAATGTAAATCTACGCTATTACAGAATAAAACTTTGCGACCTATACATCCTTTCTAGAATTTAAATGCAAAAATATAATAGAAGAAAAATGTCTAAGTGAATACCTAAATCCTAATTGCAAAAAGGAAAATGTTTTTTTTTGGTATTTTTGAGGATTACTGTAAAAATCCTAGTTCTAATTGATTTTTAATTAATAAAAGAAATTTAATTTAAATTATTAACCTAAATTAAACTAATTAATTAAGAAAAACATAGAGAAAACTATTTGTGAAATTAATCCTAATTAAGCTAATTGTTTAACCTAATTACTAATTAATTAATTAATTGAAATAATTAAAAAAAAGGAAAATAAGAAAATAAACAGTAGAAAAATAAAATTGTAAGAAAGGAGTTTCGATCAGAACTTCAGACGGAAAAATGGCACAGAAGCCAAGCCTTCTGTGAATGGCGCGCCTTGGGTATCCAGAAGCTGGAGCTTCTGGAGGGGATCATTCTGAGAGTGTCCAGAAGCTGGAGTTTCTGGAGGTGAAACTTCTGAGAGTGTCCAAAAGCTGGAGCTTCTGGAGGTGAAACTTCTGAAAGGGTCATGAAGCTGGAGCTTCTGGAGATTTCTCCATGTGAGCGCATGGTCATTCAGATTGTTTTCTTGAAATAAGTTGCATGGTCATTCAGATTGTTTTCCCGTCTTGTTTCCGGTATTAATCTTTGACCTTTCGTTTGGAACAAATAGATGTTACCTGCTGGGGAAATAAAATATGGCAAAATATGGTTAGTCCTATGCAGATTATGATGCATGTGAGCGCATGACAATATTATTATATGCACATGTTATGACTTTTATGAGTAATGTATGAATTTAGATGTTGTGGTATTTCAAAACATATCCATCTTTAAGAAGATATGACGTTCTGCTGGAGATTTCTGAAGTCTGCTTGGGGATGTATTTGTTGGAGGCCCTGACTGGAGAAAAAGAGATGATTCAGATTCCTCCGATGCACTATCTGACCAAGTTTCGAGTCTGGATATTAATGTTGTTGGAAAAATAATAATGATTGAGGGATACTCAACTGAGGGTATTGTGCATAGACCTTGCTGGGGATGACTTGAAATAACCTGTTACTGCTTGGAGATTGATGTAATGTGTGACACCCCAAATTAATTCAATTATTAAATAATTAGAAATTTAATTATTAATTTAATTAAAGGTTTAATTATTGACATTTTTGAATTAATAGATTTAATTATTTAATTAAATAATGGGAGCGTTGGGGGTGTAAAGTGGAATTGGGAGGTGTTAGAGTAAAAGGCTCTAATTATTCCAATTATTCTAATTTGGTTATTTTATTATTTGGAAAATAAAAAGGAATAAATAAAGGAATTAAGGAATAAGAGAAGGATTGGAGAAAATTAGGATTCATTCTACGTGCTTTGGAAAAGAGAAGAGAAAAGAGGAGAAAAAGCCAATTCGTCAGAATTCGAAGAATCATCGCGGGGTAAGGGGTGATTGAATCCGATTATTATGCCTTATAGGTTTTGATGATCAGTAGAATAATTCAATCCGTTAGGAATCTCGAGTTAGGATGTTTAGGTTGTGCCTTAACGTTATGATCCGATGTAAAACCTTCAATTGGAATTGTTATGAACGGTTAAATTATGTAAGATGATCCTAGGCTAATTAGAAAACTTGATTCTATGATCAATTGGATGTAAAAACGCAGTAATTAATTATGTCCTCGTGTGTTATGAAGTTTGGTGATGAATGGAATTAATGGGAATTCGTAACAGTGAAGAAAAACTTAGTTTTTGATGAAAAACAACAGTATGGGTCGACACATAGCCTTATGGATCGATGCAAGCAGTGAAAATGTAGATAACCAGGAGCGTAGGAATCTTATGCATCGACACATGAAGCTATGCATCGACTCATAGGAAGCAAAATTAAGCTATGCATCAACACATACGTGTTATGCATCGACACATACTGAACTATTTTTGAAAAATGCAGAATTTTTAACTGTATGCATCGATGCATATGTTCTATGTGTCGTCATAAGCAAGTTATGTATTGACACATGAAGTTTTGTGTCATTACATACTGTATTGGACAGAAGAGAAATTTATGAAAACGGTTTCGGTCATATCTTGTCGACCTTAACTCCGATTTAGGCATAGTTGGTATCGTTGGAAAGCTTAGAACGAGTACTATCTAATAAAAATATTTTCAAAATCAGTAATTGAGATCTGGAGGAATTAATATGGTTGCCGTAGTAAGAATACATTGTAATTTCGTGGTTATTCGTTGCGTATACTTGCTGTATGTTAATTCCATGTATTGTGATTAACGTTATGTTCATGATTTCGCTGTTAGCATGTGCTGTTGCTGTTATTGATCATGAATGGAATAATGTTGTATGACCATATTCCGTATTTGAATTGTTGCATGCTTCTGATGTGCATGCATAAGCATTTTGTTGATGGTTCATTCCCATTGTGTGGAATTGAACTTGCAGGGCCAATAACCGTACCCAATGGATAGTGGTGGTGAGGCTAGATTCTTGACCCAGTGGTGTATGGGCGAATCGTTGATTGACGGTGTTTCCGAAGTGTAAGTAGATCAGGGTGTGGACTTGGTTCACGTTTGGTACCACATGCATTTGAGTCTGCATTGCATATGTAATTATAACATGTTAGGATGGTTTCCAGTGTTATAATTACATTGATTGTTGTTGTGTGCATAATGATCTGTGTGAATTGTATTTGTGAATCGTATTCTGATGATGCTAATAAGGGTGGAATAATGAATTGATTGTTTTATTGTTTTAAAGAAACGTATAATGCATTTTAATCTTGATGAAATCTCACGCTTACTTTAATGATTTCAGATTGAACTGCATAGCTGCTCGGGAATTGGTGAGGACAGCTTATAGAGTTGTGCTTTTTAGATAGTCCGCGTGTCAGTGTCATGCTCTGGTAGTTGTAACACTGGGGAACGATCGTTTGGAATTTTATGAATTTAAACTAGTTTCTTTTGAGTTATGTTGGGAATAACTATTGATTGAATTATTCCGGATTTTATGTTATTTTTCCGCTGTGTGTAAAACATAATTATTTGGTTTGAATTTCATTTAATAAGTTCTTCAGTAAAATCATGATCACTGGTTTGTTATTTTTGAATTTTTAAATTGTGACGCCCTTTCGCTATGTTAAAACTCTGATTAATTATATAAATCGCGAGGAAATTAGAAGGGGTGTTACAACAGTGGTGTCAGAGCATAGTCGGTCGTGTCTTAGAGTCTTTATCCCTTTCGTATGCGACTAGTGCAAGGTAACACTGTCGATACTTGTGTGCTGATGTGATTGTTTTGTAATGTTACAGAACAATGGCCGAAAGAGGTAACGGAAGAGACGATGTTGCTATTGCTGAAGCCTTGGGAATGTTGGCTGGTGTGCTTGGCGGGAATCAGCTGGGAGCTGGTATTGGTGCTGATAGGCAATTGGGAAACTTTCAGAGGAAAAATCCTCCATTGTTGAAAGGCACTCATGATCCCGAAGGTGCTCAGAGATGGTTGAAGGAGATCGAGAGGATCTTCAGAGTGATTGACTGTGCGGAAGAGCTGAAGGTGAGGTATGGTACTCACATGTTTGTAGAGGAAGCTGATGACTTTTGGAGCAAGATGGTATTGCATTGACTTAGGCTGTGTTCAGGAGAGCTTTTCTGAAGAGGTACTTTCCTGAAGATATTCAGGGCATGAAGGAGATTGAGTTTCTAGAGCTCAAGCAGGGCAACAAGTTTGTGAGTGGGTATTCTTCGAAGTTTACTGAGTTGGCGAAGTACTATGCTCATTATGCTAACGATGCAGATGGAGAAATTTCCAAATGTATCAAATTTTAGAATGGTCTTCGTGATGAGATCAAGCCGGGTATCAGGTATCAGCGTATCAGGAGGTTTTCTAATTTAGTAGACTGTAGTAGGATACTAGAAGAGGATCTTGCTAGTACTAAGACGAATGCTCAAGGACATGTTGATCGTAAAGGAAAGCAATAGATGGATCGTGGGAAACCTTATGATAAGAATAACCAGAGATCCAAAGGTTGGAAGAAGCCTAGTGGGGGAGATTCTAGTGCTCCTATTAAGTGCTACAGGTGTGGTGAAATGGGGCGTCGAGCTAATGAATGCAAGAATGATGCAAAGAAGTGCAGCAACTGTGGAAGGTTTGGTCATGTAACTGCTGAGTGCAGAGCAAGAAAGGTAACTTGTTACAACTGTGGCGAAGAGGGTCATACTCGTCCGCAGTGTACTAAGCCAAAGAAAGAACACGCTGGTGGAAAAGTGTTCGCTTTGTCAGGATCAGAGACTAAGCCAGATGATCGATTGATTAATGGTACATGTTTTATTAATGGCATACCTTTAATTGCAATTATTGATACTGGAAAGACACATTATTTTATTGCTTTGGATTGTGCTAAGAGATTGAACTTGGATATTTCTAATATGGATGGAAGTATGGTCATTGACACTCCTGCGTCGGGTTCAGTGACTACTTCATATGTTTGTAGGAATTGTCCTATTGTAATTTTTGGTAGAGGTTTCGGTATGGATTTAGTGTGCCTACCATTAGAACAACTTGATATCATCCTTGGAATGAACTAGTTGGAATTCAACCAGGTTCATATCAATTGTTTTGAGAAGACGGTTATTTTTCCTGAAGAAGCTAGAGTTGAAGATGTGACCATGTCGGTTAAGCAGATGAATTTGGATGTTAAAGATGGTGCCGTAGTGTTTATGTTGTATTCTTCGACGGAGGTGAAAGGAAAAGCTAAGAGTGATGAACTGCCAGTGGTGAATGAATTTCCAGAAGTGTTTCTGGAAGATGTTAGTGAATTGCCACCTGAGAGACAAGTGGAGTTTACTATAGATTTAATTCCTGGAACTAGTCCGGTGTCGATGGCGCCTTATCGCATGTCGGCATCTGAATTGTCTAAGTTGAAGAAGCAGTTGGAGGAATTTCTTGAGAAGAAGTTTATTCGTCCTAGTGTTTCGTCGTGGGGTGCTCCTGTGTTGTTGGTTAAATAGAAAGAGGGTTCAATGAGACTGTGTATTGATTACAGGCAGTTGAATAAAGTTACAATCAAGAATCGGTATCCATTGTCGAGGATTGATGATCTGATGGATCAGTTAGTTGGAGCTTGTGTATTCAGTAAGATTGATTTGAGATCTGGATATCATCAGATTCGTGTGAAGACGGAAGATATTCAGAAAACAACATTTAGAACGAGGTATGGACATTATGAGTATTCTGTTATGCCGTTTGGAGTTACTAATGCACCTGGTGTTTTCATGGAGTATATGAACAGTATATTTCATCCGTATCTTGATAAATTCGTGGTGGTATTTATTGATGATATTCTGATCTATTCGAGGA
The DNA here is from genome assembly GCA_021764765.1 of Vicia sativa. Lineage (NCBI taxonomy): Eukaryota > Viridiplantae > Streptophyta > Magnoliopsida > Fabales > Fabaceae > Vicia > Vicia sativa. The sequence continues at coordinate 282,616,809 of CM038792.1, forward strand.
ATGATGAAGAGCATGCAGGACATCTTAGAATTGTGTTGGAACTGTTGAAGGAAAAGAAGTTGTATGCGAAGTTGTCTAAGTGTGAATTCTAGTTAAGTGAAGTAAGCTTTCTTGGTCATGTGATTTCCAAGAATGGCATTGCTGGTGATCCTACGAAGGTAGAAGCGGTATCTCAGTGGGAAGCGCCGAAGAATGCTTATGAAATCCGTAGTTTTCTTGGTCTTGCAGGTTACTATAGAAAGTTCATTGAAGGATTTTCAAAGTTGGCTTTACCGTTGACTAAATTGACCAGAAAGGGTCAGGTGTTTGTTTGGGATTCTGAATGTGAGAAAGGATTCCAAGAGTTGAAGAAGAGATTGACTAGTGCTCCGATTCTGATTTTGCCAAATTCGGCAGAATCTTTTGTTTTGTATTGTGATGCGTCATTGATGGGGTTAGGTGGTGTTTTGAGGCAAGATAAGTAGGTTGTGGCTTATGCTTCAAGACAATTGAAAGTTCATGAGAGGAATTATCCGACTCATGATTTAGAATTGGCAGCAATGGTATTTTTTTTTAAATTATGGAGGCATTACTTGTATGGTTCAGGTAGATGATATTCAGGTGCGAGATAATCTGACTGTTGAAGCATTACCTGCGAGAATTGAGGATCGGAAGGTGAAGCAGTTACGTGGTAAAGAGATAGCATTGGTGAAAGTAGCTTGGGGAGGACCAGCAGGTGGAAATGTAACTTTGGGAACTGGAGAGCCAGATGAAGGACACGTATCCCGAACTTTTCGTCTAAGGTATGTTTTCGAGGACGAAAACTCTTTTTAGTAGGGGAGAGTTGTGACACCCCAAATTAATTCAATTATTAAATAATTAGAAATTTAATTATTAATTTAATTAAAGGTTTAATTATAAACATTTTTGAATTAATAGATTTAATTATTTAATTAAATAATGGGAGCGTTGGGGGTGTAAAGTGGAATTGGGAGGTGTTAGAGTAAAAGGCTCTAATTATTCCAATTATTCTAATTTGGTTATTTTATTATTTGGAAAATAAAAAGGAATAAATAAAGGAATTGAGGAATAAGAGAAGGATTGGAGAAAATTAGGATTCATTCTACGTGTTTTGGAAAAGAGAAGAGAAAAGAGGAGAAAAAGCCAATTCGTCAGAATTCGAAGAATCATCGCGGGGTAAGGGGTGATTGAATCCGATTATTATGCCTTATAGGTTTTGATGATCAGTAGAATAATTCAATCCGTTAGGAATCTCGAGTTAGGATGTTTAGGTTGTGCCTTAACGTTATGATCCGATGTAAAACCTTCAATTGGAATTGTTATGAACGGTTAAATTATGTAAGATGATCCTAGGCTAATTAGAAAACTTGATTCTATGATCAATTGGATGTAAAAACGCAGTAATTAATTATGTCCTGGTGTGTTATGAAGTTTGGTGATGAATGGAATTAATGGGAATTCGTAACAGTGAAGAAAAACTTAGTTTTTGATGAAAAACAACAGTATGGGTCGACACATAGCCTTATGGATCGATGCAAGCAGTGAAAATGTAGATAACCAGAAGCGTAGGAATCTTATGCATCGACACATGAAGCTATGCATCGACTCATAGGAAGCAAAATTAAGCTATGCATCAACACATACGTGTTATGCATCGACACATACTGAACTATTTTTGAAAAATGCAGAATTTTTAACTGTATGCATCGATGCATATGTTCTATGTGTCGTCATAAGCAAGTTATGTATTGACACATGAAGTTTTGTGTCATTACATACTGTATTGGACAGAAGAGAAATTTATGAAAACGGTTTCGGTCATATCTTGTCGACCTTAACTCCGATTTAGGCATAGTTGGTATCGTTGGAAAGCTTAGAACGAGTACTATCTAATAAAAATATTTTCAAAATCAGTAATTGAGATCTGGAGGAATTAATATGGTTTCCGTAGTAAGAATACGTTGTAATTTCGTGGTTATTCGTTGCGTATACTTGTTGTATGTTAATTCCATGTATTGTGATTAACGTTATGTTCATGATTTCATTGTTAGCATGTGCTGTTGTTGTTATTGATCATGAATGGAATAATGCTGTATGACCATATTTCGTATTTGAGTTGCTGCATGCTTCTGATGTGCATGCATAAGCATTTTGTTGATGGTTCATTCCCATTGTGTGGAAGTGAACTTGCAGGGCCAATAACCGTACCCAATGGATAGTGGTGGTGAGGCTAGATTCTTGACCCAGTGGTGTATGGGTGAATCGCTGATTGACGCTGTTTCTGAAGTGTAAGCAGAATAGGGTGTGGACTTGGTTCACGTTTGGTACCACATGCATTTGAGTCTGCATTGCATATGTAATTATAACATGTTAGGATGGTTTCCAGTGTTATAATTGTATTGATTGTTGTTGTATGCATAATGATCTGTGTGAATTGTATTTGTGAATCGTATTTTGATGATGCTAATAAGGGTGGAATAATGAATTGATTGTTTTATTATTTTGAATAAACGTATAATACATTTTAATCTTGATGAAATATGACCCTTACTTTAATGATTTCAGATTAAAGTGAATAGTTGCTCGGGAATTGGTGAGGACAGCTTATAGATCTGTGCTATTTAGATAGTCCGCGTGTCAGTGTCATGCTCTGGTAGTTGTAACACTGGGGAACGATCGTTTGGAATTTTATGAATTTAAACTAGTTTCTTTTGAGTTATGTTGGGAATAACTATTGATTGAATTATTCCGGATTTTATGTTATTTTTCCGCTGTGTAAAACATAATTATTTGGTTTGAATTTCATTTAATAAGTTCTTCAGTAAAATCATGATCACTGGTTTGTTATTTTTGAATTTTTAAATTGTGACGCCCTTTCGCTATGTTAAAACTCTGATTAATTATATAAATCGCGAGGAAATTAGAAGGGGTGTTACAACAGTGGTGTCAGAGCATAGTCGGTCGTGTCTTAGAGTCTTTATCCCTTTCGTATGCGACTAGTGCAAGGTAACACTGTCGATACTTGTGTGCTGATGTGATTGTTTTGTAATGTTACAGAACAATGGCCGAAAGAGGTAACGGAAGAGACGATGTTGCTATTGCTGAAGCCTTGGGAATGTTGGCTGGTGTGCTTGGCGGGAATCAGCTGGGAGCTGGTATTGGTGCTGATAGGCAATTGGGAAACTTTCAGAGGAAAAAATCCTCCATTGTTGAAAGGCACTCATGATCCCGAAGGTGCTCAGAGATGGTTGAAGGAGATCGAGAGGATCTTCAGAGTGATTGACTGTGCGGAAGAGCTGAAGGTGAGGTATGGTACTCACATGTTTGTAGAGGAAGCTGATGACTTTTGGAGCAAGATGGTATTGCATTGACTTAGGCTGTGTTCAGGAGAGCTTTTCTGAAGAGGTACTTTCCTGAAGATATTCAGGGCATGAAGGAGATTGAGTTTCTAGAGCTCAAGCAGGGCAACAAGTTTGTGAGTGGGTATTCTTCGAAGTTTACTGAGTTGGCGAAGTACTATGCTCATTATGCTAACGATGCAGATGGAGAAATTTCCAAATGTATCAAATTTTAGAATGGTCTTCGTGATGAGATCAAGCCGTATCAGGTATCAGCGTATCGAGGTTTTCTAATTTAGTAGACTGTAGTAGGATACTAGAAGAGGATCTTGCTAGTACTAAGACGAATGCTCAAGGACATGTTGATCGTAAAGGAAAGCAATAGATGGATCGTGGGAAACCTTATGATAAGAATAACCAGAGATCCAAAGGTTGGAAGAAGCCTAGTGGGGGAGATTCTAGTGCTCCTATTAAGTGCTACAGGTGTGGTGAAATGGGGCGTCGAGCTAATGAATGCAAGAATGATGCAAAGAAGTGCAGCAACTGTGGAAGGTTTGGTCATGTAACTGCTGAGTGCAGAGCAAGAAAGGTAACTTGTTACAACTGTGGCGAAGAGGGTCATACTCGTCCGCAGTGTACTAAGCCAAAGAAAGAACACGCTGGTGGAAAAGTGTTCGCTTTGTCAGGATCAGAGACTAAGCCAGATGATCGATTGATTAATGGTACATGTTTTATTAATGGCATACCTTTAATTGCAATTATTGATACTGGAAAGACACATTATTTTATTGCTTTGGATTGTGCTAAGAGATTGAACTTGGATATTTCTAATATGGATGGAAGTATGGTCATTGACACTCCTGCGTCGGGTTCAGTGACTACTTCATATGTTTGTAGGAATTGTCCTATTGTAATTTTTGGTAGAGGTTTCGGTATGGATTTAGTGTGCCTACCATTAGAACAACTTGATATCATCCTTGGAATGAACTAGTTGGAATTCAACCAGGTTCATATCAATTGTTTTGAGAAGACGGTTATTTTTCCTGAAGAAGCTAGAGTTGAAGATGTGACCATGTCGGTTAAGCAGATGAATTTGGATGTTAAAGATGGTGCCGTAGTGTTTATGTTGTATTCTTCGACGGAGGTGAAAGGAAAAGCTAAGAGTGATGAACTGCCAGTGGTGAATGAATTTCCAGAAGTGTTTCTGGAAGATGTTAGTGAATTGCCACCTGAGAGACAAGTGGAGTTTACTATAGATTTAATTCCTGGAACTAGTCCGGTGTCGATGGCGCCTTATCGCATGTCGGCATCTGAATTGTCTAAGTTGAAGAAGCAGTTGGAGGAATTTCTTGAGAAGAAGTTTATTCGTCCTAGTGTTTCGTCGTGGGGTGCTCCTGTGTTGTTGGTTAAATAGAAAGAGGGTTCAATGAGACTGTGTATTGATTACAGGCAGTTGAATAAAGTTACAATCAAGAATCGGTATCCATTGTCGAGGATTGATGATCTGATGGATCAGTTAGTTGGAGCTTGTGTATTCAGTAAGATTGATTTGAGATCTGGATATCATCAGATTCGTGTGAAGACGGAAGATATTCAGAAAACAACATTTAGAACGAGGTATGGACATTATGAGTATTCTGTTATGCCGTTTGGAGTTACTAATGCACCTGGTGTTTTCATGGAGTATATGAACAGTATATTTCATCCGTATCTTGATAAATTCGTGGTGGTATTTATTGATGATATTCTGATCTATTCGAGGAATGATGAAGAGCATGCAGGACATCTTAGAATTGTGTTGGAACTGTTGAAGGAAAAGAAGTTGTATGCGAAGTTGTCTAAGTGTGAATTCTAGTTAAGTGAAGTAAGCTTTCTTGGTCATGTGATTTCCAAGAATGGCATTGCTGGTGATCCTACGAAGGTAGAAGCGGTATCTCAGTGGGAAGCGCCGAAGAATGCTTATGAAATCCGTAGTTTTCTTGGTCTTGCAGGTTACTATAGAAAGTTCATTGAAGGATTTTCAAAGTTGGCTTTACCGTTGACTAAATTGACCAGAAAGGGTCAGGTGTTTGTTTGGGATTCTGAATGTGAGAAAGGATTCCAAGAGTTGAAGAAGAGATTGACTAGTGCTCCGATTCTGATTTTGCCAAATTCGGCAGAATCTTTTGTTTTGTATTGTGATGCGTCATTGATGGGGTTAGGTGGTGTTTTGAGGCAAGATAAGTAGGTTGTGGCTTATGCTTCAAGACAATTGAAAGTTCATGAGAGGAATTATCCGACTCATGATTTAGAATTGGCAGCAATGGTATTTTTTTTTAAATTATGGAGGCATTACTTGTATGGTTCAGGTAGATGATATTCAGGTGCGAGATAATCTGACTGTTGAAGCATTACCTGCGAGAATTGAGGATCGGAAGGTGAAGCAGTTACGTGGTAAAGAGATAGCATTGGTGAAAGTAGCTTGGGGAGGACCAGCAGGTGGAAATGTAACTTTGGGAACTGGAGAGCCAGATGAAGGACACGTATCCCGAACTTTTCGTCTAAGGTATGTTTTCGAGGACGAAAACTCTTTTTAGTAGGGGAGAGTTGTGACACCCCAAATTAATTCAATTATTAAATAATTAGAAATTTAATTATTAATTTAATTAAAGGTTTAATTATTGACATTTTTGAATTAATAGATTTAATTATTTAATTAAATAATGGGAGCGTTGGGGGTGTAAAGTGGAATTGGGAGGTGTTAGAGTAAAAGGCTCTAATTATTCCAATTATTCTAATTTGGTTATTTTATTATTTGGAAAATAAAAAGGAATAAATAAAGGAATTAAGGAATAAGAGAAGGATTGGAGAAAATTAGGATTCATTCTACGTGCTTTGGAAAAGAGAAGAGAAAAGAGGAGAAAAAGCCAATTCGTCAGAATTCGAAGAATCATCGCGGGGTAAGGGGTGATTGAATCCGATTATTATGCCTTATAGGTTTTGATGATCAGTAGAATAATTCAATCCGTTAGGAATCTCGAGTTAGGATGTTTAGGTTGTGCCCTAACGTTATGATCCGACGTAAAACCTTCAATTGGAATTGTTATGAACGGTTAAATTATGTAAGATGATCCTAGGCTAATTAGAAAACTTGATTCTATGATCAATTGGATGTAAAAACGCAGTAATTAATTATGTCCTGGTGTGTTATGAAGTTTGGTGATGAATGGAATTAATGGGAATTCGTAACAGTGAAGAAAAACTGAGTTTTTGATGAAAAACAACAGTATGGGTCGACACATAGCCTTATGGATCGATGCAAGCAGTGAAAATGTAGAAAACCAGAAGCGTAGGAATCTTATGCATCGACTCATGAAGCTATGCATCGACTCATTGGAAGAAAAATTAAGCTATGCATCGACACATACGTGTTATGCATCGACACATACTGAGCTATTTTTGAAAAATGCAGAATTTTTAACTGTATGCATCGATGCATACGTTCTATGTGTCGACACAAGCAAGTTATGTATGGACACATGAAGTTTCGTGTCGATACATACTGTATTGGACAGAAGGGAAATTTCTGAAAACGGTTTCGGTCATATCTTTTCGATCGTAACTCCGATTTAGGCATAGTTGGTATCGTTGGAAAGCTTAAAACGAGTACTATCTAATAAAAATATTTTCAAAATCAGTAATTGAGATCTGGAGGAATTAATATGGTTTCCGTAGTAAGAATACATTGTAATTTCGTGGTTATTCGTTGCGTATACTTGCTGTATGTTAATTCCATGTATTGTGATTAACGTTATGTTCATGATTTCGTTGTTAGCATGTGCTGTTGTTGTTATTGATCATGAATGGAATAATGCTGTATGACCATATTTCGTATTTGAATTGCTGCATGCTTCTGATGTGCATGCATAAGCATTTTGTTGATGGTTCATTCCCATTGTGTGGAATTGAACTTGCAGGGCCAATAACCGTACCCAATGGAGAGTGGTGGTGAGGCTAGATTCTTGACCCAGTGGTGTATGGGCGAATCGCTGATTGACGCTGTTTCCGAAGTGTAAGCAGAACAGGGTGTGGACTTGGTTCACGTTTGGTACCACATGCATTTAAGTCTGCATTGCATATGTAATTATAACATGTTAGGATGGTGTCCAGTGTTATAATTGTATTGATTGTTGTTGTATGCATAATGATCTGTGTGAATTGTATTTATGAATCGTATTTTGATGATGCTAATAAGGGTGGAATAATGAATTGATTGTTTTATTATTTTGAATAAACGTATAATACATTTTAATCTTGATGAAATATGACCCTTACTTTAATGATTTCAGATTAAAGTGAATAGTTGCTCGGGAATTGGTGAGGACAGCTTATAGATCTGTGCTATTTAGATAGTCCGCGTGTCAGTGTCATGCTCTGGTAGTTGTAACACTGGGGAACGATCGTTTGGAATTTTATGAATTTAAACTAGTTTCTTTTGAGTTATGTTGGGAATAACTATTGATTGAATTATTCCGGATTTTATGTTATTTTTCCGCTGTGTAAAACATAATTATTTGGTTTGAATTTCATTTAATAAGTTCTTCAGTAAAATCATGATCACTGGTTTGTTATTTTTGAATTTTTAAATTGTGACGCCCTTTCGCTATGTTAAAACTCTGATTAATTATATAAATCGCGAGGAAATTAGAAGGGGTGTTACAACAGTGGTGTCAGAGCATAGTCGGTCGTGTCTTAGAGTCTTTATCCCTTTCGTATGCGACTAGTGCAAGGTAACACTGTCGATACTTGTGTGCTGATGTGATTGTTTTGTAATGTTACAGAACAATGGCCGAAAGAGGTAACGGAAGAGACGATGTTGCTATTGCTGAAGCCTTGGGAATGTTGGCTGGTGTGCTTGGCGGGAATCAGCTGGGAGCTGGTATTGGTGCTGATAGGCAATTGGGAAACTTTCAGAGGAAAAATCCTCCATTGTTGAAAGGCACTCATGATCCCGAAGGTGCTCAGAGATGGTTGAAGGAGATCGAGAGGATCTTCAGAGTGATTGACTGTGCGGAAGAGCTGAAGGTGAGGTATGGTACTCACATGTTTGTAGAGGAAGCTGATGACTTTTGGAGCAAGATGGTATTGCATTGACTTAGGCTGTGTTCAGGAGAGCTTTTCTGAAGAGGTACTTTCCTGAAGATATTCAGGGCATGAAGGAGATTGAGTTTCTAGAGCTCAAGCAGGGCAACAAGTTTGTGAGTGGGTATTCTTCGAAGTTTACTGAGTTGGCGAAGTACTATGCTCATTATGCTAACGATGCAGATGGAGAAATTTCCAAATGTATCAAATTTTAGAATGGTCTTCGTGATGAGATCAAGCCGGGTATCAGGTATCAGCGTATCAGGAGGTTTTCTAATTTAGTAGACTGTAGTAGGATACTAGAAGAGGATCTTGCTAGTACTAAGACGAATGCTCAAGGACATGTTGATCGTAAAGGAAAGCAATAGATGGATCGTGGGAAACCTTATGATAAGAATAACCAGAGATCCAAAGGTTGGAAGAAGCCTAGTGGGGGAGATTCTAGTGCTCCTATTAAGTGCTACAGGTGTGGTGAAATGGGGCGTCGAGCTAATGAATGCAAGAATGATGCAAAGAAGTGCAGCAACTGTGGAAGGTTTGGTCATGTAACTGCTGAGTGCAGAGCAAGAAAGGTAACTTGTTACAACTGTGGCGAAGAGGGTCATACTCGTCCGCAGTGTACTAAGCCAAAGAAAGAACACGCTGGTGGAAAAGTGTTCGCTTTGTCAGGATCAGAGACTAAGCCAGATGATCGATTGATTAATGGTACATGTTTTATTAATGGCATACCTTTAATTGCAATTATTGATACTGGAAAGACACATTATTTTATTGCTTTGGATTGTGCTAAGAGATTGAACTTGGATATTTCTAATATGGATGGAAGTATGGTCATTGACACTCCTGCGTCGGGTTCAGTGACTACTTCATATGTTTGTAGGAATTGTCCTATTGTAATTTTTGGTAGAGGTTTCGGTATGGATTTAGTGTGCCTACCATTAGAACAACTTGATATCATCCTTGGAATGAACTAGTTGGAATTCAACCAGGTTCATATCAATTGTTTTGAGAAGACGGTTATTTTTCCTGAAGAAGCTAGAGTTGAAGATGTGACCATGTCGGTTAAGCAGATGAATTTGGATGTTAAAGATGGTGCCGTAGTGTTTATGTTGTATTCTTCGACGGAGGTGAAAGGAAAAGCTAAGAGTGATGAACTGCCAGTGGTGAATGAATTTCCAGAAGTGTTTCTGGAAGATGTTAGTGAATTGCCACCTGAGAGACAAGTGGAGTTTACTATAGATTTAATTCCTGGAACTAGTCCGGTGTCGATGGCGCCTTATCGCATGTCGGCATCTGAATTGTCTAAGTTGAAGAAGCAGTTGGAGGAATTTCTTGAGAAGAAGTTTATTCGTCCTAGTGTTTCGTCGTGGGGTGCTCCTGTGTTGTTGGTTAAATAGAAAGAGGGTTCAATGAGACTGTGTATTGATTACAGGCAGTTGAATAAAGTTACAATCAAGAATCGGTATCCATTGTCGAGGATTGATGATCTGATGGATCAGTTAGTTGGAGCTTGTGTATTCAGTAAGATTGATTTGAGATCTGGATATCATCAGATTTCGTGTGAAGACGGAAGATATTCAGAAAACAACATTTAGAACGAGGTATGGACATTATGAGTATTCTGTTATGCCGTTTGGAGTTACTAATGCACCTGGTGTTTTCATGGAGTATATGAACAGTATATTTCATCCGTATCTTGATAAATTCGTGGTGGTATTTATTGATGATATTCTGATCTATTCGAGGAATGATGAAGAGCATGCAGGACATCTTAGAATTGTGTTGGAACTGTTGAAGGAAAAGAAGTTGTATGCGAAGTTGTCTAAGTGTGAATTCTAGTTAAGTGAAGTAAGCTTTCTTGGTCATGTGATTTCCAAGAATGGCATTGCTGGTGATCCTACGAAGGTAGAAGCGGTATCTCAGTTGGAAGCGCCGAAGAATGCTTATGAAATCCGTAGTTTTCTTGGTCTTGCAGGTTACTATAGAAAGTTCATTGAAGGATTTTCAAAGTTGGCTTTACCGTTGACTAAATTGACCAGAAAGGGTCAGGTGTTTGTTTGGGATTCTGAATGTGAGAAAGGATTCCAAGAGTTGAAGAAGAGATTGACTAGTGCTTCGATTCTGATTTTGCCAAATTCGGCAGAATCTTTTGTTTTGTATTGTGATGCGTCATTGATGGGGTTAGGTGGTGTTTTGAGGCAAGATAAGTAGGTTGTGGCTTATGCTTCAAGACAATTGAAAGTTCATGAGAGGAATTATCCGACTCATGATTTAGAATTGGCAGCAATGGTATTTTTTTTTAAATTATGGAGGCATTACTTGTATGGTTCAGGTAGATGATATTCAGGTGCGAGATAATCTGACTGTTGAAGCATTACCTGCGAGAATTGAGGATCGGAAGGTGAAGCAGTTACGTGGTAAAGAGATAGCATTGGTGAAAGTAGCTTGGGGAGGACCAGCAGGTGGAAATGTAACTTTGGGAACTGGAGAGCCAGATGAAGGACACGTATCCCGAACTTTTCGTCTAAGGTATGTTTTCGAGGACGAAAACTCTTTTTAGTAGGGGAGAGTTGTGACACCCCAAATTAATTCAATTATTAAATAATTAGAAATTTAATTATTAATTTAATTAAAGGTTTAATTATTGACATTTTTGAATTAATAGATTTAATTGATTAATTAAATAATGGGAGCGTTGGGGGTGTAAAGTGGAATTGGGAGGTGTTAGAGTAAAAGGCTCTAATTATTCCAATTATTCTAATTTGGTTATTTTATTATTTGGAAAATAAAAAGGAATAAATAAAGGAATTGAGGAATAAGAGAAGGATTGGAGAAAATTAGGATTCATTCTACGTGTTTTGGAAAAGAGAAGAGAAAAGAGGAGAAAAAGCCAATTCGTCAGAATTCGAAGAATCATCGCGAGGTAAGGGGTGATTGAATCCGATTATTATGCCTTATAGGTTTTGATGATCAGTAGAATAATTCAATCCGTTAGGAATCTCGAGTTAGGATGTTTAGGTTGTGCCCTAACGTTATGATCCGACGTAAAACCTTCAATTGGAATTGTTATGAACGGTTAAATTATGTAAGATGATCCTAGGCTAATTAGAAAACTTGATTCTATGATCAATTGGATGTAAAAACGCAGTAATTAATTATGTCCTGGTGTGTTATGAAGTTTGGTGATGAATGGAATTAATGGGAATTCGTAACAGTGAAGAAAAACTGAGTTTTTGATGAAAAACAACAGTATGGGTCGACACATAGCCTTATGGATCGATGCAAGCAGTGAAAATGTAGATAACCAGAAGCGTAGGAATCTTATGCATCGACACATGAAGCTATGCATCGACTCATAGGAAGCAAAATTAAGCTATGCATCAACACATACGTGTTATGCATCGACACATACTGAACTATTTTTGAAAAATGCAGAATTTTTAACTGTATGCATCGATGCATATGTTCTATGTGTCGTCATAAGCAAGTTATGTATTGACACATGAAGTTTTGTGTCATTACATACTGTATTGGACAGAAGAGAAATTTATGAAAACGGTTTCGGTCATATCTTGTCGACCTTAACTCCGATTTAGGCATAGTTGGTATCGTTGGAAAGCTTAGAACGAGTACTATCTAATAAAAATATTTTCAAAATCAGTAATTGAGATCTGGAGGAATTAATATGGTTTCCGTAGTAAGAATACGTTGTAATTTCGTGGTTATTCGTTGCGTATACTTGTTGTATGTTAATTCCATGTATTGTGATTAACGTTATGTTCATGATTTCATTGTTAGCATGTGCTGTTGTTGTTATTGATCATGAATGGAATAATGCTGTATGACCATATTTCGTATTTGAGTTGCTGCATGCTTCTGATGTGCATGCATAAGCATTTTGTTGATGGTTCATTCCCATTGTGTGGAAGTGAACTTGCAGGGCCAATAACCGTACCCAATGGATAGTGGTGGTGAGGCTAGATTCTTGACCCAGTGGTGTATGGGTGAATCGCTGATTGACGCTGTTTCTGAAGTGTAAGCAGAATAGGGTGTGGACTTGGTTCACGTTTGGTACCACATGCATTTGAGTCTGCATTGCATATGTAATTATAACATGTTAGGATGGTTTCCAGTGTTATAATTGTATTGATTGTTGTTGTATGCATAATGATCTGTGTGAATTGTATTTGTGAATCGTATTTTGATGATGCTAATAAGGGTGGAATAATGAATTGATTGTTTTATTATTTTGAATAAACGTATAATACATTTTAATCTTGATGAAATATGACCCTTACTTTAATGATTTCAGATTAAAGTGAATAGTTGCTCGGGAATTGGTGAGGACAGCTTATAGATCTGTGCTATTTAGATAGTCCGCGTGTCAGTGTCATGCTCTGGTAGTTGTAACACTGGGGAACGATCGTTTGGAATTTTATGAATTTAAACTAGTTTCTTTTGAGTTATGTTGGGAATAACTATTGATTGAATTATTCCGGATTTTATGTTATTTTTCCGCTGTGTAAAACATAATTATTTGGTTTGAATTTCATTTAATAAGTTCTTCAGTAAAATCATGATCACTGGTTTGTTATTTTTGAATTTTTAAATTGTGACGCCCTTTCGCTATGTTAAAACTCTGATTAATTATATAAATCGCGAGGAAATTAGAAGGGGTGTTACAACAGTGGTGTCAGAGCATAGTCGGTCGTGTCTTAGAGTCTTTATCCCTTTCGTATGCGACTAGTGCAAGGTAACACTGTCGATACTTGTGTGCTGATGTGATTGTTTTGTAATGTTACAGAACAATGGCCGAAAGAGGTAACGGAAGAGACGATGTTGCTATTGCTGAAGCCTTGGGAATGTTGGCTGGTGTGCTTGGCGGGAATCAGCTGGGAGCTGGTATTGGTGCTGATAGGCAATTGGGAAACTTTCAGAGGAAAAATCCTCCATTGTTGAAAGGCACTCATGATCCCGAAGGTGCTCAGAGATGGTTGAAGGAGATCGAGAGGATCTTCAGAGTGATTGACTGTGCGGAAGAGCTGAAGGTGAGGTATGGTACTCACATGTTTGTAGAGGAAGCTGATGACTTTTGGAGCAAGATGGTATTGCATTGACTTAGGCTGTGTTCAGGAGAGCTTTTCTGAAGAGGTACTTTCCTGAAGATATTCAGGGCATGAAGGAGATTGAGTTTCTAGAGCTCAAGCAGGGCAACAAGTTTGTGAGTGGGTATTCTTCGAAGTTTACTGAGTTGGCGAAGTACTATGCTCATTATGCTAACGATGCAGATGGAGAAATTTCCAAATGTATCAAATTTTAGAATGGTCTTCGTGATGAGATCAAGCCGGGTATCAGGTATCAGCGTATCAGGAGGTTTTCTAATTTAGTAGACTGTAGTAGGATACTAGAAGAGGATCTTGCTAGTACTAAGACGAATGCTCAAGGACATGTTGATCGTAAAGGAAAGCAATAGATGGATCGTGGGAAACCTTATGATAAGAATAACCAGAGATCCAAAGGTTGGAAGAAGCCTAGTGGGGGAGATTCTAGTGCTCCTATTAAGTGCTACAGGTGTGGTGAAATGGGGCGTCGAGCTAATGAATGCAAGAATGATGCAAAGAAGTGCAGCAACTGTGGAAGGTTTGGTCATGTAACTGCTGAGTGCAGAGCAAGAAAGGTAACTTGTTACAACTGTGGCGAAGAGGGTCATACTCGTCCGCAGTGTACTAAGCCAAAGAAAGAACACGCTGGTGGAAAAGTGTTCGCTTTGTCAGGATCAGAGACTAAGCCAGATGATCGATTGATTAATGGTACATGTTTTATTAATGGCATACCTTTAATTGCAATTATTGATACTGGAAAGACACATTATTTTATTGCTTTGGATTGTGCTAAGAGATTGAACTTGGATATTTCTAATATGGATGGAAGTATGGTCATTGACACTCCTGCGTCGGGTTCAGTGACTACTTCATATGTTTGTAGGAATTGTCCTATTGTAATTTTTGGTAGAGGTTTCGGTATGGATTTAGTGTGCCTACCATTAGAACAACTTGATATCATCCTTGGAATGAACTAGTTGGAATTCAACCAGGTTCATATCAATTGTTTTGAGAAGACGGTTATTTTTCCTGAAGAAGCTAGAGTTGAAGATGTGACCATGTCGGTTAAGCAGATGAATTTGGATGTTAAAGATGGTGCCGTAGTGTTTATGTTGTATTCTTCGACGGAGGTGAAAGGAAAAGCTAAGAGTGATGAACTGCCAGTGGTGAATGAATTTCCAGAAGTGTTTCTGGAAGATGTTAGTGAATTGCCACCTGAGAGACAAGTGGAGTTTACTATAGATTTAATTCCTGGAACTAGTCCGGTGTCGATGGCGCCTTATCGCATGTCGGCATCTGAATTGTCTAAGTTGAAGAAGCAGTTGGAGGAATTTCTTGAGAAGAAGTTTATTCGTCCTAGTGTTTCGTCGTGGGGTGCTCCTGTGTTGTTGGTTAAATAGAAAGAGGGTTCAATGAGACTGTGTATTGATTACAGGCAGTTGAATAAAGTTACAATCAAGAATCGGTATCCATTGTCGAGGATTGATGATCTGATGGATCAGTTAGTTGGAGCTTGTGTATTCAGTAAGATTGATTTGAGATCTGGATATCATCAGATTCGTGTGAAGACGGAAGATATTCAGAAAACAACATTTAGAACGAGGTATGGACATTATGAGTATTCTGTTATGCCGTTTGGAGTTACTAATGCACCTGGTGTTTTCATGGAGTATATGAACAGTATATTTCATCCGTATCTTGATAAATTCGTGGTGGTATTTATTGATGATATTCTGATCTATTCGAGGAATGATGAAGAGCATGCAGGACATCTTAGAATTGTGTTGGAACTGTTGAAGGAAAAGAAGTTGTATGCGAAGTTGTCTAAGTGTGAATTCTAGTTAAGTGAAGTAAGCTTTCTTGGTCATGTGATTTCCAAGAATGGCATTGCTGGTGATCCTACGAAGGTAGAAGCGGTATCTCAGTGGGAAGCGCCGAAGAATGCTTATGAAATCCGTAGTTTTCTTGGTCTTGCAGGTTACTATAGAAAGTTCATTGAAGGATTTTCAAAGTTGGCTTTACCGTTGACTAAATTGACCAGAAAGGGTCAGGTGTTTGTTTGGGATTCTGAATGTGAGAAAGGATTCCAAGAGTTGAAGAAGAGATTGACTAGTGCTCCGATTCTGATTTTGCCAAATTCGGCAGAATCTTTTGTTTTGTATTGTGATGCGTCATTGATGGGGTTAGGTGGTGTTTTGAGGCAAGATAAGTAGGTTGTGGCTTATGCTTCAAGACAATTGAAAGTTCATGAGAGGAATTATCCGACTCATGATTTAGAATTGGCAGCAATGGTATTTTTTTTTAAATTATGGAGGCATTACTTGTATGGTTCAGGTAGATGATATTCAGGTGCGAGATAATCTGACTGTTGAAGCATTACCTGCGAGAATTGAGGATCGGAAGGTGAAGCAGTTACGTGGTAAAGAGATAGCATTGGTGAAAGTAGCTTGGGGAGGACCAGCAGGTGGAAATGTAACTTTGGGAACTGGAGAGCCAGATGAAGGACACGTATCCCGAACTTTTCGTCTAAGGTATGTTTTCGAGGACGAAAACTCTTTTTAGTAGGGGAGAGTTGTGACACCCCAAATTAATTCAATTATTAAATAATTAGAAATTTAATTATTAATTTAATTAAAGGTTTAATTATTGACATTTTTGAATTAATAGATTTAATTATTTAATTAAATAATGGGAGCGTTGGGGGTGTAAAGTGGAATTGGGAGGTGTTAGAGTAAAAGGCTCTAATTATTCCAATTATTCTAATTTGGTTATTTTATTATTTGGAAAATAAAAAGGAATAAATAAAGGAATTAAGGAATAAGAGAAGGATTGGAGAAAATTAGGATTCATTCTACGTGCTTTGGAAAAGAGAAGAGAAAAGAGGAGAAAAAGCCAATTCGTCAGAATTCGAAGAATCATCGCGAGGTAAGGGGTGATTGAATCCGATTATTATGCCTTATAGGTTTTGATGATCAGTAGAATAATTCAATCCGTTAGGAATCTCGAGTTAGGATGTTTAGGTTGTGCCCTAACGTTATGATCCGACGTAAAACCTTCAATTGGAATTGTTATGAACGGTTAAATTATGTAAGATGATCCTAGGCTAATTAGAAAACTTGATTCTATGATCAATTGGATGTAAAAACGCAGTAATTAATTATGTCCTCGTGTGTTATGAAGTTTGGTGATGAATGGAATTAATGGGAATTCGTAACTGTGAAGAAAAACTGAGTTTTTGATGAAAAACAACAGGATGGGTCGACACATAGCCTTATGGATCGATGCAAGCAGTGAAAATGTAGAAAACCAGAAGCGTAGGAATCTTATGCATCGACTCATGAAGCTATGCATCGACTCATTGGAAGAAAAATTAAGCTATGCATCGACACATACGTGTTATGCATCGACACATACTGAGCTATTTTTGAAAAATGCAGAATTTTTAACTGTATGCATCGATGCATACGTTCTATGTGTCGACACAAGCAAGTTATGTATGGACACATGAAGTTTCGTGTCGATACATACTGTATTGGACAGAAGGGAAATTTCTGAAAACGGTTTCGGTCATATCTTTTCGATCGTAACTCCGATTTAGGCATAGTTGGTATCGTTGGAAAGCTTAAAACGAGTACTATCTAATAAAAATATTTTCAAAATCAGTAATTGAGATCTGGAGGAATTAATATGGTTGCCGTAGTAAGAATACATTGTAATTTCGTGGTTATTCGTTGCGTATACTTGCTGTATGTTAATTCCATGTATTGTGATTAACGTTATGTTCATGATTTCGCTGTTAGCATGTGCTGTTGCTGTTATTGATCATGAATGGAATAATGTTGTATGACCATATTCCGTATTTGAATTGTTGCATGCTTCTGATGTGCATGCATAAGCATTTTGTTGATGGTTCATTCCCATTGTGTGGAATTGAACTTGCAGGGCCAATAACCGTACCCAATGGATAGTGGTGGTGAGGCTAGATTCTTGACCCAGTGGTGTATGGGCGAATCGTTGATTGACGGTGTTTCCGAAGTGTAAGTAGATCAGGGTGTGGACTTGGTTCACGTTTGGTACCACATGCATTTGAGTCTGCATTGCATATGTAATTATAACATGTTAGGATGGTTTCCAGTGTTATAATTACATTGATTGTTGTTGTGTGCATAATGATCTGTGTGAATTGTATTTGTGAATCGTATTCTGATGATGCTAATAAGGGTGGAATAATGAATTGATTGTTTTATTGTTTTAAAGAAACGTATAATGCATTTTAATCTTGATGAAATCTCACGCTTACTTTAATGATTTCAGATTGAACTGCATAGCTGCTCGGGAATTGGTGAGGACAGCTTATAGAGTTGTGCTTTTTAGATAGTCCGCGTGTCAGTGTCATGCTCTGGTAGTTGTAACACTGGGGAACGATCGTTTGGAATTTTATGAATTTAAACTTGTTTCTTTTGAGTTATGTTGGTAATAACTATTGATTGAATTATTCCGGATTTTATGTTATTTTTTCGCTGTGTAAAACATAATTATTGGTTTCAATTACATTTAATAAGTTCTTCAGTAAAAGCATGACCACTGGTTTGTTATTTTTGAATTTTTAAATTGTGACGCCTTTTCGCTATGTTAAAACTCTAATTAATTATATAAATCGCGAGGACATTAGAAGGGGTGTTACATAATGTGGTGAGGTTGACTGGACCACTGCTCGGGGACTAATGTGATGAAGATGATAGGATCACTGCTTGGGGACTGACGTGATGAAGATGATAGGATCACTACTCGGGGACTGACGTGATGAAGATGATATGATCACTGCTCGGGGACTGACATGATGAAGATGATAGGATCACTGCTCGGGGACAGACGTGATAAAGTTGAAGCTGATTAAAGATGATAGGATCATTTGAGGTGATGAATCTGATAGGAACACTCGAGGTGATGAATATGATAGGATTACTTGAGGTGATGAATCTGATAGGATCACTGCTCGGGGACTAACGTGACAAAGTTGAAGCTGATGAAGCTGATGGGATCACTGCTCGGGGTTTGACGCGATGATGCTTGTAACTGTTATAGCTGATATGATCACTGCTCGGGGACTAATGTGATGAATGCTGTATTGTTGGAACACTGTTGGGAGGAGACTAGTATTTCGTCGGAGAAGATTTGTCTTTGTATGGAGAGCGATTGCTCTGTGGGGATTGATGATCCTGCGGATGTATTTCCTTTGAAAATGACTCTGTGAGGATGCATTGGTGACTTTAGTCGTCATCTCAATTCCTAGAGCCTGTAGTAATTACTGTTTTTGTTCGCTTTTCATATGTTTGTGAACAGATGTTTATTGTCAGATGCATATAATCATTCAAAGCAATCATTGGACTTTATGCAATAAAAACAATAAAATTAGAACTGGAAAAGAGTAATTTGCATTGAACTTGAAAAGTGGCCTATAGTCAGGCAGTTTGTATACAAGAAACAAATATCTTCGTAAGAGGAAATTGTTAGAATAGTAAAAGGCTAAGTGAAAACAATCTCGTCGAGTTTCAACTATGTTATTGCTCATATATTTTCAACTATCTCATCTCCTTGCTGTTAGAAGAAAGTGATAGTATTGCTCATTCGAATCTTGAAGCTGATAGTAGTGTAGTTTGTAAGTAAGTGATCTGGACGAGACATAGTCGTACATTTAAATCCTAATTTTTGCCTAGACCGCCCTTTTGGGTTTTCTGTCTACCGGGATACCCTTTTTGGCCCAAGCCGCCTTTGCAGGTTTTCGACTTGTCAGGTGTACATTTTTGTATATATATCCTTAACTTTTGCCCGAACCTTTTTGGTTCGTCAGGATGCCTTATTTTTTCTTAGGCCAGTCAACCTAGCGGGTCTTGATTATGCGTAGTATTTTTTTACTATGTCTGCGTTCACAGGGTGTGAGAAGTCTTCTCCATCCATAGTGCTAAGTATCATAGCTCCGTCAGAAAATACTGTTTTGACTACAAATGGTCCCTTATAGGTGGTAGTCTATTTTCCCCTAGGATCACCTTGTGGTAGAATGATGCGCTTGACTACTAGATCACCGACTTGGTAGACTCGGTGCTTGACTTTCTTGTTGAATGCTCAGATCATTTGCTTCTGGTATATTTGTCCATGACAGATGGCTGCGAGCCGCTTTTCTTCGATCAAGTTGATTTGGTCAAGGCGAGTCTGGACTCATTCGTCTTTGTCTAACTCTGCATCCTGGAGGACTCTGGTTGAGGGTATCGGAACCTCGATTGGTAGGACTGCTTCCATACCATTTACAAAAGAGAAGGGGGTTGCCCCTGTAGATGTTCGTACTGTAGTGTGATAACCGTGGAGAGGAAATGGAAACATCTCATGCCAATCCTTATAAGTCATTGTCATCTTCTGTATGATCTTCTTGAGGTTATTGTTGGCGTCTTCCACTGCGCTGTTCATTTTTGGATGATATGGAGAAGAGTTATGATGTTTAATCTCAAACTGCGTGCAGAGTTCGGTGATCATTTTGTTATTGAGATTGGTACCATTGTCCGTGATAATCCTTTCAGGGACGCCATACCGACAAATGAGATTATGCTTGATGAATCGAGCCACAACATTCTTGGTAACAGATGCGAACGAGGCTGCTTCTGCCCACTTATTAAAGTAATCAATAACAACGAGGATGAAACGATGTCCATTGGAAGCGGTGGGTTTGTTCTCTACAATCATATCAATGCCCCACATTGCGAAAGGCCACAGAGCGGTCAGAACATTCAATGGAACTGGAGGCACGTGCACTCTATTTGCGTATATCTAATATTTGTGACAAGACCAAACATAGCGGTAACAATCAGCTTCCATGGTGGACCAATAGTAACCTGCTCTTAGAATCTTGTTGGCCATTGTATGTCCACTGGAGTGGGTACCTAATGGCCCTTCATGTAACTCTTCCATGATCTGTTTCCCTGCTTTCTGATCTACACAGCGGAGTAAGCATAAGTCGTGATTGCGCTTGTACAAGATACTGTTACAGAGAAAGAACTTGGAGGCGAATCTTCTTAAGAACTTCTTGTCATTGACAGATGCCCCTGCGGGATATTCCTGAGCTTCGAGATACCTCTTCACTTCGTAGAACCAATGTTTCTCTTCGGTATCAAGCTCACAACAGTATGCTGGTTTGTCGAACCTTTCAATGATAATTTGGGGAGCTTCGTTTTCCCATCTGACCTTGAACATAGATGACATGGTAGCTAATGCGTCTGCCAACTGATTCTCTTCTCGTGGAATATGATCGAAAGTGATTTCTTCGAAGTAAGGGATCAGACTTAAAACATGCTCTCGATATGGGACAAGATTTGGATGCTTCGTGTCCCAATCGCCTTTAATTTGACTGATCACTAAAGCTGAGTTTCCATATACTTACAAAAATTTGATTCTTAAGTCAATAGCAGCCTTGATACCCATGATGCACGCTTCATATTCGGCCATGTTGTTGGTGCAGTCTGTCATACCCCAAAATTTTCCCTCTTATTCCTCAAGACATCTCATACATCCATGCTCAAGGATTCCTCAAGGGTTGATTAGACAAACCCTCTCCTAGACAATCAACCCAAACTAGGGTTTGGCATTTCTCATATCAAGATGGACTTCCAACATCTTCAATGTTCATCATGCCTCCTCATATGCTTCAAATATTCTCCATGTCAAGTTTCAAGCCTCACAAGTCAAGTTTCCTCAAACAATTGCTCAGATGGTTGAAAATCGCCATTGGACAAAAAGTCAACTGTGGTCAACATACACCAAACTTCATGATTTTTGGTCAACATCCTCATTTTGAAGTTACATTCATCATTTGATCAAGGGTTGATCATGATTCATCAAGAAAACTCAAGATTTGCTCAAAAGTCAAACTTTCTAAATTAGGGTTTCTTAGTGAAAAGTCAACCAAACTTTGACTGAGCATAACTTCTTCATACTTTCTCAGAAATTTTTCCACCACCTCTTGTTTTGAAGGAAATTCAATTCACTACAACTTCATGTCTCACAAGAATGTTCAAAAAATGTTTCATTTGAGAGGTATTGATCAAAACATTACAGGTCCTTTTCAAAGTCAACAAAAAGTCAACTTTTTGTTTTGAAGATATATTGAGCATGGAAACTCCAATTGAGATGAAACAAAAGAGGTTGATTAGAGGACTCTTAGGGCTTTCCAAAAAGTCCAAGAACACTCAAAAATGTGGAAAATTAAGCAAGATACACTATTCAGAAGTTGGGCAATTTTGGACAATTGCACAAAAGGAGATATTGGTCAAAATGCAAAATTTTTCAAATGGGCCTATAATCTTTTGATCCAAACTTGTTCATGACATTATTTGTGAATCATAAATGCTTTGCCAAGGCAATTTTCTATTTTATTAATTTATTTTTGAATTTTAAACCATTTAATTCAAAATTAAATTATATAAAATATGAAAATAAGATATTTTTTCAAGAGGATTGGATTTTGATCAAACTTGAGGTCCAAGATAGCCCATAACAATTGCCAAATTCGTGCTAGCCTCTTACATGGAAGGAAAATCAATTTTTTTCCAAAATTTGATTTTATTTGAAAAGAAATAAATGCACATTCAAGATCAAATATTTTTTCACTCTCTTTGCCATCCCAAATCACTCTATAAATAGCCAGCATTACACACAACAAAGGACACGAAACCCTAGCCCTTAAAACAACCCAAACTTTGCCAATTTTTTTCAAGAATTATGGAAAATTGAATTTTGCTTTGCAGCAGGTTTCAAGACAATCCAGCCATCCAAACATCTCCCAGAGGTTCCCAGGATTCGAAACCATCCCTCACTTGAAGCAAAAGCTGCCCAGAACACAAAGAACACCAAGCTCCGATTTGGTATTTTTCACAAAATCGATTTTCTTATTTCATGCGTTATTAATTGCTTTTGTGTGTTTGAATGAACTCAGGACACTCAATGGATCATGAATGATGCATCACATGCAAGCATACACGCATAAATCACATATTGCCATGGTTGGGGTTCAAAGAACTGTTTGATTCGAACTGATCAATACAGGACGATTTAGCCAAAACTAATGCCACCAATGGATTCGCAAGGGTCGATTTAGGGGGGTAGGGTATTCCTTTGCCATTGTTTTTTTGTATTTCGCAGGTTTGAACATCCTACTCGCCGGAGAAGACGACCGAGCTAGGCCCGGCCGCTGACGTTGGCTTGACCGGTGGACGATGCGTGGCAACTTTGCGCTGCTCGATTCGCTTCTCATTCAACCTGGACCCCACGCTGCGACTGGTTGACTCAATTTCCAAGACACGTAATCGTTCAAAAACATTTGATTTTGTTTTTTCAAACACCAAGTGTCAAGTGGCGTAGTGGTAAAGGCGC
Source organism: Vicia sativa (assembly GCA_021764765.1). Taxonomy (NCBI): domain Eukaryota; kingdom Viridiplantae; phylum Streptophyta; class Magnoliopsida; order Fabales; family Fabaceae; genus Vicia; species Vicia sativa. The sequence continues at coordinate 282,639,787 of CM038792.1, forward strand.
TGGTTTGGAAAGATACCCCTCATGGCCATGGGTTCGAGCCTCTTCAGAACCAGTTTCCCTTTTCTTTATCAAAACTCAATTATTTTCATGTTTTTCTATTTTCTATTTATATTTAATATTTTGCATTCATTTTAATTTCTTTTCAACAATTTTTATCATGCATTAAAAAATACCAAAAAATATTTTCCTTTTTGCATTATTTTCAGAAAATGTTTATTTAATTTATAAAATTAAAAAATATTATTTTGCATGCATATTTAATTTATTTGCTAATTTATCATTTAAATCACTTTTAATTAGTTTTTAATTATTAAATTAATGCCAAAAAACCCAAAAAATTATTTTAGCATATTAATGTTATTTCCAGATGAAATATTTTTCTTATTTAAAATTATCATTTTGCTAACATTTTCCTCTTATTCGATTTCGCATTTTCCGATTTCTCATCTTTTCACAAAGTTATCTCGCTTTGACGATTTCTTTTATCGCTTTTTCCAATTATGTAATTGCTTATGGGATGTAATAGTTTAATTAGGGCTTTTATTTTCCGTATTCTAAATTATGTATCTGCCCCAAAGCCATGTAATAGCGTAGGATTTATCTTTCCGCACTTTAATTCCCGCAATTTACTTTCCGCATCTTATAAACTGTTAGTAATTAGGCGTGTATGGCAAGACTAAAATTGAACGTAGCTCACTCTAATTTTCAAGATAACATGAATCTGAATCAACACACTCTTTCCACACATGCACCCCTTTGGGTAATTCTCTCTCGTTGCCTTTACGAATTCAAATGGTCATGTCCCTCGAACGTAGAGGTATTCTAGCACCGCTGTTTCAAAACAAATCATCATAGTCCCTTCGATACAAAGATCATAGACCCACGATGTCGCCTACGAATACATGATCTTGACCCTCGATTGTCGCCTACGAAAAATGATGATAGTCCCTTCGAATGTGCTAGGATACTTCCTACAAGTTGCCTTCTATGACCATCCGATGTCCCTTCGAATGTCCCGCTTACATCCAACGAATGGAGTTACCTACCAACTAATGGTATGGATAGCACTATTCTAAAGGAACGTAAATAACACGAAAACGACCAATTCTGAGTAGGTAATAAGACTTTTAGTTGCTTGCTCAAACAAAATACTTTTCACACCTCACACTTTTATCAAAGTTCAAACTCTTTTCAAAAACTAAACATTTCCGAACACTTTGTATACATTCCTACATGAATCATTACAAAGTCAAAGCGAAATGCCTTTTCAAAACATTTTTGTCAAACACACAAAGCAATTTTAAGGTGATCTAAGAGCAAGTAAGAGCCCAGAGATAACTACGGATGGAAAAGGGTGCTAATACCTTCCTTTTCATAACCTTCTCCTTACTCGTAATCTAACGAAGGTCTTTTTCTGTACTTTTACCTTCCTTAATTGGATAAAAGAAAAGTCGGTGGCGACTCTTGCTATCCGCACATTTGCGATACAAAATCCTACAAAGTCGGGCTCACCGTGTTACGTAATCGCGGGAGACACCCTAAAGAGAGAATGCCTTAGGGATTTCTAGATCACCTTTATTGCTTTTTGTTTGACTTGCTTGCTTTATCTTTAAGGGTTTCTTGGTATTATAATTGTGGGGATCCTACACCGGATCCGAGTTTCCTTTTAGGTTTAGTAGCAATAAATCGTCAGACCTTAGACGATATCGAAACGGTCAACATGATGGCTACGTTAGTGTGACACTTTGGATGTCCCGATACTCTTCATTCCCAAGTTGAGGATAGTATTTGGCTTCGGTGTCATCAAGCACTAACTAAACTTTTAGAATCTTAATTGACCCATCTTGGCCATTAGAAGGTAGTGAGATGGCCTTTGGTGCGACTAAGGTTGGTTGATACTCGATGCTACGCTCATTGAGATCGACTTTGGGATATTTTCGTCGACCACTTGGCGTCGTATTGAAATAAACGCCACGAGAAAGATCAATGATGTGAGATTCCTAGAACCCGTTACTATTATAGGACAGATGAACCAACTCAAACTTTTGGTGGGTAATCACCTATACCTCTTGCAAGCCTTAAACCTAGGCTCTTTGTGTGAATTGTTTGTGTGTGCTAAACATGACATCATGACATCATTTGCATTGCATATCATTTCTAACTATTTCAAGGACCTAGGGATTTATCTTTGCTCTGTTTTGTAGGGATTATGGCTTCTAGAAAGACTATCCGAATCAACTTCATGGGTATACCTTCTCAGCCCAAAGAATTGGTTTCAAAGATTCCCGATCATGCTTAGTTCATCAAAAGACATGGTTATTTGCTTGACTTGGTTATCTTCGGTTTTGAAGAAGATATGATGCATGTCCTATTCCAGTTCTTCGATCCGAAACACCATTGCTTTACATTCCTAGATTATCAGTTAGTTCCTACCTTGGACGAGTTCTCTAAGCTACTTGGGGTACCTATTCTTGACCAAATGCCATTCACCGGTCTAGAAAAGGTTCCTAGGTACAAAGATATCGCATCAACATTACATCCTAAGCGCTCAGACATTGAAGCCAATTGGGAAACGAGAAGTGGAGTTAAGGGTTTACTTGCCAAGTTCTTAATTAAGAAAACCCGAGAATTTCTCAAAGTTATGAGTTTCCATGCATTTGAAGATGTTGTGGCCTTGCTAATCTATGGTTTGGTTCTATTTCCTAACTCGGATCAATTCACAGATGTCAACGCCATCAAGTTGTTTCTCACCCGCAATCCTGTGCCTACTTTACTTGGAGATATTCTACATTCTCTCCACAATCGTACTACCAAAAGACAAGGAACTCTCATGTGTTGTATACCGTTACTTTCTAGGTGGTTTATTTCGCACCTTCCTCCATCTGTTTTGAAGAATGAACAAAGGTTGATATGGTCTCAAAGGTTAATGTCACTTTCTCATTCAGATATCCGTTGGAATCTTTTCTCTCAAAAGGATTTCACTTTCATCGAGCGTTGTGGAGAATTCCCTAATGTACCACTACTTGGTATAAGGGGAGGTATTACTTACAACCCTTCTCTAGCTCTACGTTAGTTTGGTTTTGCCCGAAGAGATGGTCCACATGATATGCTTCTCCAAGATATTGTGTTCGACTACAATCACGATCTCCGCATTACCGATTTAAGGTTTATACACGCTGGGGCATGGTAAAGAAGATCGATACCAAGACTTTGGGGCACCGTAACTCCATTCCTTGGGAACCTTACCTCAAATGGGTGAGAGCGAGCTCAAAACCTCATGATGCCATTCGCGCCTGTTTTACCCGTAATTATGAAACCTGTTGCTATAGGTGACGAATCCTATACTGTTCTCCATCCTGACATGCCTACCGATTTTGAAGACTTGAAGAGATCCTGATTCACTTAAAGAAGAAAGGGATACCTTTGAAGCTCGTGTTAGCGAGAAGAAGGTACTAGAGTTGACAAGGCTACTTCACGAGGAGCGGAACATCAACGCCTACCCCACCAAGAGGAAGCGCCCATGGAGACTTAGAGCTCTAGGATTTATATGTTTTTCTTTTATTGTTTTGAACTATCTTTGTACTTAAAAAGAAAAGAATAATAAAAAGAACTAATAAATGTTTGTTCATTGCTTGTTTAACAAATTTAAATCTCTAAGGTCCTTGAAAACATTGCATTGCATTCGCATAAACATTGCATATCATAGCATAACATTGCATCACGTACATTGAAGATTGGTTTTCTCATTTGCTCGCTATTTATTTTAGCGTAAATGGCTCTTGAACAGTCCGCAAAGATCTCCTGTGCTCGAATGCCTGGGCCCAACAGATGTTCACCAGCTTGGTCCAAGGCCAAGAAGATCCAAGAAGCTCATCAATGTAAAGAAGAAGGTTGTTGGTCTTCTCAACATGGGCAGACGCTACAAAGGTGGTCCTAAGAGGGTCAGTCGGATAGAGCTCTCTGAAGGAAGTGTCAAGAATGAAGGGAGTGTCGAGGGTAATAAAGATGACCAACGTGAACCTAAGAAGGAGGGAGAAGATCGCTCTGACCATAGCCAGTACTCTGATGAAGATGACAAGTACAAATAACTTGAAGACCGCCTGAATGCTGTGGAAAACCTGAAGATGTCCGGGTTGAATTTCGATGATCTGAGCCTTGTCCCTGGTGTGGTGATTCCTACTAAGTTCAAAGTTCCAACTTTTGCCAAGTATGATGGCATGTCTTGTCCGAAGCTGCATCTGAAATCCTATGTTCAGAAGATCAACCCTCACACTGATGATGTAAAGTTGTGGATGCACTATTTTCAAGAGAGTTTGTCCGAACTCAATTGGAGTGGTATTATCGCCAGAGAATGACCGTATCCGCATTGGGTAACTTAGCGATGCTTTCTACAAGCAGATGAGTACAATGTTGAATTGACACCCACCGCATGCAACTACAGAGCATGTCTATGGGTCGTGATGAGAAGTTTAAGGAGTATGCTCAGAAATGGAGAGATTTAGCAGGCAGAGTTCAACCACCCTTGTCCAATAGGGAATTGGTTGATATGTTTATGGAACACCGACAGCCTTCTTCAATCATCCGATTGAAACTCTTCACCGGATTCACCGAATTGATATTGATAGAGCGATTGAAGCGGTATCAAAAGTGGAAAGATTCTGATAGAGACATCTTCAAATGTCGCAAAGAGATCTTTTGGTAAGAAAGAAACTAATGCCGGTATGGTCGAAAAATCGAGCCAAGACCGACCGTGCTCAATCCATGGGGCGCAGGATCTCCAATCCTACATCAAGACAACCTCGAGACAACGCACAGAGCTTAACGCCGCCACGAAGACAGCATTTAAGATCAACATGCCATTGTCGCAAGCCTTGCAAGACATGTTGAAAGCAGTGATAACTTTGAGGATCCTCCTCAAAATGTCAACACTTCCTCTCCGAGATACAATCCTAATGCTAAGTGTTCTTACCATTCCAATAGCCCCGGACATAACATCGATGATTGTTGGGCTCAAGAACAAGATTCAAGACATGATTGAAGCTAAGGATTGAGTTTGACCCTCCCGCTGAGACTCGAATGTGATCAACGACCTATGCCTAACCATGACAAGAGTTCCAATGTTGTTGGCGATATACTTATGTTTTCAACATAGATGACTTGACCATTCCTCCGATGATTAAGAAGAATTTGCTACAAGCTGTCAACCTGTGATGCCCAGAGAATTATCGTTGGTGCCCATCTCACCGATGGTTGTGCTTGGTTGAGAAGACGTGTTCAAGGCATGATGGATAACCGTGAGATACTATTTCTAAAACCACCGTGCGAAGCCGTGAAGATATGTCTAAATCAAGATCAAGATGTGAACGAAACCGCACCATCTGTGGGATACCTTGGGGCAGCCAGTGGAAAGTACGATTACATGGTGAAGTACACTGCTCGAGAGCTACAAAATTCCTATTGAAGATGTTAAAGCAACCGAATGGGGTGACGATTTCCGTAAGACCATGCCGATGTTAACACCATAAGGATTTCCTCTCACGATCCTGCCTAGAGTGGCACCTCTCATCATTACTTCTCCTGCACCAGCCCATATTCCTCAACAAGGCTATCCCTTGGAATTATGGGTGATGTTTACTATCACGGCCAAGCAAGACCCTCCGACCATTGAAGATCTTACAGTTGAAGCTACCATTCCCGACATTGACAACATCACCGATCAAGTAAGGTGACCAACCGAAGGGTTTTCTCCAGATATCTCTCCTCCAAAAGACACCGCGACTCCAGATTCCATTTATTCAACCCATTCCCAAGCTAGAGGAAAGAACCAGTGACTCATCCCGCTCAACCGTAGTACCAAAGGAAGTTGCTGAAGACACCTCCAAACAAGAAATGGAGGAAATTCTGAAGATCATCAAGAAGAGTGACTACAATGTGGTGGAACAATTAGGGCAAACTCCGTCCAAGATCTCCATGCTTGCTCTGCTCTTGTGCTCTGAGGCTCATGCTAATGCCTTGGTGAAGTTTCTGAGAATTGCTCACGTACCGCAAGACACTACTACTGACCAGCTTGAAGTTTGTATTGCTAGCCTGGCTGCCAACAACGGCCTAGGCTTCTCTGATGCTGATTTGACTCCTGCCGGAAAGAAACACAACGAAGCCTTGCACATCTCTGTTGAATGCAAGGGTACTACCTTATCTCATGTCTTGGTGGATACTGGTTCTGCTCTGAATATCCTACCAAAGACTACTTTTGATCGACTTGATATCGAAGGGTTGGTTCTGAGACCCAGTGATATAATTGTGAGAGCTTTTGATGGTTCTAAGTGAACAGTACTTGGAGAGCTCATTCTGCCTGTTAAGGTCGGTTCCCAGACTTTTGATTCCACTTTCTTTGTCATGGACATCCGTCTAGCTTACTCTTGCCTACTTGGACGCCCTTGATACATGGGGCATACTCTACCTTGCATCGGTTGAAGTACCCTGAAAGGGAAGGTTGTTACAAGATGTGGTGAAGAAGAATACATGGTCACCATCTACATCATTCCGATACCGAGATGGAAGGTGAATTCTTCGAGACTCCCTGCTTTTGAAACAATCCCGAGTCATGCCTGCTGACTCTCCCCGCTCCCCGGTTATGTAAGTTCCGCTTAGGATGGCCTCACAAAGATGCTCAAGCCGCAGGAAGAAGGAGGTAGTTATATTTGGGGTCGCCCCCGATCTTCCTTTCAAACCGACAAGACCGGTTTAGGCTTCACCATCAAAGGTCAGAAGATGATACGCCGCGAACGTGCCGGCCAATTTCCTTTCCGCATCAACCAGAGTGGAATCCATGCTATAGAAGACGACGACTACGACTTCGACATCAACAAGTGGATCTTCCCAACTCCAAACAATGGGCTCAGCAATTGGAAGACTGAAGACGTCATACCAATCTCCTTTAGTCAGGAGTAATTGCTCTTGTTTTGTTTTGCTTTTCGTATTTCTTTATGTTTTGAACAATGAACTCTAAAGCCTAGTGCCTTGCCCGGGGCATCATGGCTCGTTTGTGAGGGTTATTATCTGTCATTTGCATATTTTCATTCAATAAAATCGTTGGACTTTTGCATTATTTGTTGTTTTCTTTCTTTTACTTTATCACCCCTTCAAAAGCTATGTGTTTTTACACACACCCACGTGATACATCGCAGAATCACTCCGAATCTCGTTGATAACAACTATGCTATTGCTAAATATGACTTCGATAATCCGATCTACCAAGTCGAAGACGAAAGTGAGGAAGATTGTGAAGTGCCAGGAGAACTTGTTAGACTGCTACAGCAAGAAGATCGAGTCATACAGCCACACGAAGAGCAGGTTGAGGTTGTGAATTTGGGTACTGATGAAGACTGAAAAGAGATCAAGATAGGAGCAGGTCTTGAGAGCAGTGTTAAAGAAAGATTGGTTCAGATGCTACGAGACTATATTGAGGTTTTTGCTTGGTCATACGAAGACATGCCAGGTTTGGACATTGATATTGTGGTACACCGACTGCCGACAAAAGAAGGTTTTCTTCCGTGAAGTATGTCTGTCGATGCCCCGAGATGTCGAGAAAATCAAAGTCAAGTTATGAAGCGCTTAACGGCTTAGTCATATTCCTATCCACAATGGGTTGCGAATGTGGTACCTGTGCCTAAGAAGGATGGTAAAGTACGAATGTGTGTGGATTACAGAGATCTGAACAAAGCGAGTCCGAAAGACGATTTCCCACTTCCTCATATTGACGCTCGTTGACAACACCGCCAAAGATAAGGTTTTCCTTCATGGATGGTTTCTCCTACAATCAGATCAAAATGGCTCCTCAAGACATGGAAAAGACTACTTTTGTTACACAAGGCACTTTCGCTACAAGGTTATGCCGCTCGGGTGAAGAACGCAGCGCCACTTATCATGCTATGGTGACATTATTTCATGACATGATTCATCACGAGATAGAGGTCTACGCCGACGACATGATAGCTCGATCACGCATCAAGAAGAACATCTTGATCATTTGCGTAAACTGCTTTGATAGATTGAAGAAATACAGGTTCAGACTTAATCCTAACAAATGCACCTTTGGAGTCAGATCCGGAAAACTCCTAGGGTTTATTGTCAGTGGTAAAGGTATTGAGGTTGACCCCACCAAGGTTAAAGCTATTCAAGAGATGCCAGCGCCCCGCACCGAAAAGGAAGTCAGAGGTTTCTTGGGCCGATTGAATTACATTGCCAGATTCATTGCACACCTAACTGCTTCTTGTGAGCCAATCTTCAAGTTACTGAAGAAAGATCAAGTGGTGGAATGGAACGACGATTGCCATCGCTTTGACAAAATCAAGGAGTACCTACAAATCCTCCTATCCCGATGCCGCCACCAAGAAAGACCTCTTATCATGTACTTGACAGTTAGAGAACTCAATGGGTGTGTGTTGGGGCAACATGACGAGTCCGGTCGAAAAGAGTATGCAATATACTACCTTAGCAAAAGTTTACCGACCGTGAAACAAGATACTCGCAATCGAGAAAACTCGCAACACTTTGGCTTGGGTGTCACGACTAAGACAAGATATGTTGACTCACACTACTTTGTTGATTTCAAGATGGATCCGATAAAATACATATTTGAGAAACCAGCTCTCCTAAGAATAGCAAGATGGAAAATGATCTTGACCGAATACGACATCCAAGACACTTCTCGTAAAGCGATCAAAGGAGTGTAGTAGCCGATCATTTGGCTCATCGTCGTAGATGACTATCACCTATGCAGTCAATTTCCGAAAGATGTTTTACTAGTTACCGATTAAGAACCAGCCCGGACGAAGGACCCGAACAAGGATCCCGATGGACCATGGTCTTTGATGGAGCCTCAAACGACTTGGCAATGGCATTGGCGCCATCATTACATCCCCGCAAGCGACATACGCCTTTCAACGCCAGATTATGTTTCACTGCACTAACAACATGGCAATGGTTGCATCATGGGAATCAAAGTCATATTGACTTAAGAATCAAGTTCTTGCAAGTGTATGGAGACTCACTTTGGTGATCACCGATTAGGGCGGATACGAAGCATCCGAATCTCATTCCATATCGAGCATGTTCTGAGTTTGATCCCCTACTTCGAAGAGATTACTTTCAGTCACATTCCGCGAGAAGAGAATCAGTTGGCAGACGCATTGGCCATTATGTCGTCTATGTTCAAGGTCGGATGGGACAACGAAGCTCCCCAGATCATCATCGAGAGGTTTGACGAACCAGCGTATTGTTATGAGCTTGATACAGAAGAGAAACCTTGGTACTACGACGTGAGGAGGCATCTTGAGACTCAGGAATATCCCGTAGGGGCATCTGTCAACGATAAGAAGTTCTTGAGGAGATTTGCTTCTAAATTCTTCCTCAGCAACGAAATCTTATACAAGCGCAACCACGACTTGTGCTTACTCCGCTGTGTAGACCAGAAAATAGCAGAGCGTATCATGGAAGAGTTACACGAAGGCGCATTTGGTACCCACTCCAGTGGACACACCATGGCTAAGAAGATTTTGAGAACAGTTACTATTGGTCCACCATGGAAGTCGATTGTCACCGCTACCGATCTTGTCACAAATGCCGATATATGCATAAAGTGCACGTACTCCGCATCAATGTTCTAAAACTCCTTGGCCTTTGCAATGTGGGCATTGACATGATCGGAGAAATCAAGCCCACAGCTTCCAACGGACATCATTTCATCCTTGTGGCAATTGACTATTTTACCAAGTGGGTAGAGGCAGCCTCGTTCGCATCTGTTACCAAGAATGTTGTGGCCCGATTCATCAAACATAATCTTATCTGTCGATATGGCACTCCCGAAAGGATTATCAGAAATAATGGCTCCAATCTCAACAATAAGATGATCACCGAACTCTGCACGTAGTTCAAGATCAAGCATTACAACTCTTCTCCTTATCGACCAAAGATGAATGGCGCAGGGAAGCCGCCAACAAGAACATTAAGAAGATTATACGTAAAATGACAGACTTACAAAGATTGGCATGAGATGTTACCATTCGCTTCATGGTTATCGACACAAGACGAACATCAATAGGGCAACCCCTTCTCTGTACGGTATGGAAGGCCCTACCCATCGAGGTTTAGATTCCTTCAACCGTAGTCCTCCAGACGCAGAGTTAGCGAAGACGATTGATCTGCATCGCCTTGACCGATTCACTTGATTGATGAGAAACGACTCGCATCCATCCGCCATGGATGATCTATCGAAACGAATGATCGAGCATTTAACAAGAAAGTCAAGCACCGAGTCTACCAAGTCGGTGATCTAGTGGTCAAGCGCATCATTCTTCCACAAGGTGATCCTGGGGCAAATGGACTCCCACCCACGAGGGACCGCTTGTAGTCAAGACAAGATTTTCCCGGAGCTATGATACTTAGCACCATGGATGGTGAAGACTTCCCACACCGTGAACGCAGACATAGTAAAAAATACTACGATGAAAGAGACCCGCTAGGTCGATGACCTAGGCAAAAATAAGGGCATCCCGCGAACCAAAAGGGTTCGGGCAAAAGTTAAGGATATATATAAACATGTACACCGACAAGTCGAAAACCCGAAAAGGCGGCTTGGGCAAAAAGGGTATCCCAGTAGACTAAAACCCGAAGGGCGGTCTAGACAAAAGTTAGGATTTAAGCGCATTTACTATGTCTCGTCCAGATCACCTATCCGCAGACTACTATCAAGATTCAAGATTCAAATGGCGACAATCGCCTACTCACTTTCTACCGACAACAAGGAGATGAGATAGTTGAAATATATGAGTACTAGCATAGTTGGAACTTAACGAGATTGTTTCCGATAGCTTTTACTTTTCCGTGTACAAACCACTTGGCCATACGCCACCTTTCAAATAAATACAAGTTCTTTCTTTACAATTTTTGCTATTGTTGTTTGCATAAAGTCCAACGTTTGCTTTGAATGATTATATGCATCTAACAATAAAAATCTATTCACAAACATGCGAAAAGTGAACATACAAAGGTAATTGCTACAGGCTCTAGGAATTGAGATGACGACGAAAGTCACCAATGCATTTCCCCCACAGAGCATGATCCCCACAGAGATGTCACTCAAAACCTTCCCCTGCAAAGAAGAGGAGAACCCCCAAGCAGTGATCCCACTCAACTTAATCGGGCCACACCCATCTTCGAGCAATAACATTTCATCCCCCAGCCGAGGTGTTTATCCCCAACAAGGTATCTCTCAATGTTCCCCTTTTCCCCGACAGCAGCAGTATCCAGACTTGAAACTTGGTCAGGTAGTGCACCGGAGGAAACCTACATCCTTTTTCCCCAGCTAGAGATTACAACGGGCCCCCAGATCCTTCTAACCCGGTCTCTCAGCAACTATCAAACACTCTCCAGCAGGATTTACGCGCGAGATCCCCAGCAGAGTACCTCCCAGACTCTCCCCAGCAGGGTCTATGTATGAGATCCTCAACAATATCTAGGCCCAAGACTTGGTCAGATAGTGCACCGGAGGAATCAAAGTTTTCTTCCTCGTGGTTTCCGGCCCCAAACAAGTCGAATCCTCCAAGGTAACATCCGCATCTTCTTCAAGATGGATATGTTTTGAAATACCACGACATCTATCATCCATGCATTACTCATAAAAGTCATAATTTATCCATATGTCATTCATAAACATCATCATGCATCATACTTTGCATAAGACTAACAATATTCTGTCAAAAGTTTCTCTTGTTTTTTTCAAAGCAGGTGAAAATCACGTCTGAAACGACAGGTCCAGGATTAATGCCCGAAACCAGACGGGAGAACTATCTGAAAGACCACCCCGAGTTGTCCTCCGACAACTGGTCCAGGATTAAGACCCGGATCCAGACGGGAAAACTATCCGAACGACCGCCCTTGTTGTCCTCCGACAACAGATCCAGGATTAATACCCGAATCCAGACGGGAAAACTATCTGAACGATCACAAGTTATCCTCCGATAACAAGCAGTGGATCAATACCCGATGCACAACAGGGAAGCTATCCACATTTTTGCCAACTACTACCCCCCAGAGCAGTCAGCACGAAGAACTATTCTGACTCATTCTTATTATCAACAGCAACTACAGAGTCTAGCGTACGACTCTCAGTTGCCTTGGATGACATCTTAAGCCCATCTCCGACTACTTATATACATTTCTCCACTTGCAGAATGCTGCATATTTGGTTAAAAAACCAATACAAACCAATAACTTCACTCAAAGATGAGCACGAAGTCTAGCGTACGACTCCCTCCGGATGGAATCTTAAGCCCATCTCCTGGCTCCTTTCATTTCCAAGAACGTCTACAGAGCCTAGCGTACGGCTCACTCCTCAGCACTGACCTTTCCAAATGGCATCTTAAGCCCATCCCCGTCAATTCTCCCATCAACAATCTCAAGTCTAGCGTGCGACTCATTCCCCAGCGAAGTCTCCAACTTCTCCAAATGGCATCTATAAGCCCATTCCCGCATCACCAACCAACCGCGAGTGCAAATTTTCAGGTGTACTCAAGTGTTCAATCATCTTCTACCTCTAGGACATGAAAGGCGAACATGCCAATCTAACCCTTCCAATACAAGAAGATTAAACAGGGGCAGCTGTCATACCCCAAAATTTGCCCTCCATCATCTCAAGACATTTCATACATCCATGCTCAAGGATTCTTCAAGGGTTGATCAGACAAACCCTCTCCTAGACAATCAACCCAAAATAGGGTTTGACAATTCTCTGATCAAGATGGACTTCCAACATCTCCAATGGTCTTCATGCCTCCTCATATGCTTCAAATATTCTCCATGTCAAGTTTCAAGCCTCAGAAGTCAAGTTTCCTCAGACAATTGCTCAGATGGTTGAAAATCAGTTGTATTGGGCAAAAAGTCAATTGTGGTCAACATGCAGTCAAACTTCATGATTTTTGGTCAACATCCTCATTTTGAAGTTACATTAATCATTTGATCAAGGGTTGATCATGATTCACCAAGAAAACTCAAGATTTGCTCAAAGGTCAAACTTTCTAAATTAGGGTTTCTCAGTGAAAAGTCAACCAAACTTTGACTGAGCATAACTTCTTCATGCTTTCTCAAAAATTTTTCCACCACCTTTCATTTTGAAGGAAATTCAATTCTCTACAACTTCATGTCTCACAAGAATGTTCAGAAAATGCTTCATTTGGAAGGTATGGATCAAAACATTACAGGTCCTTTTCAAAGTCAACAAAAAGTCAACATTTTGTTTTGAAGATATATTGAGCATGGTAACTCCAATTGAGATGAAACCAAAGAGGTTGGTTAGAGGACTCTTAGTGCTTTCCAAAAAGTCCAGGAACACTCAAAAATGTGGAAAATTGAGCAAGATACACTATTCAGAAGTTGGGCAATTTTGGACAATTGCACAAAAGGAGATATTGGTCAAAATGCAAAATTTTTCAAATGGGCCTATAATCTTTTGATCCAAACTTGTTCATGACATTATTTGTGAATCATAAATGCTTTGCCAAGGCAATTTTCTATTTTATTAATTTATTTTTGAATTTTAAACCATTTAATTCAAAATTAAATTATATAAAATATGAAAATAAGATATTTTTTCAAGAGGATTGGATTTTTATCAAAATTGAGGTCCAAGATAGCCCCTAACAATTTCCAAATTCGTGCTAGCCTCTTACATGGAAGGAAAATCAAATTTTTTCCAAAATTTGATTTTATTTGAAAAGAAATAAATGCACATTCAAGATCAAATATTTTTTCACTCTCTTTGCCATCCCAAATCACTCTATAAATAGCCAGCATTACACACAACAAAGGACACGAAACCCTAGCCAAAAACACAACCCAAACTTTGCCAAATTTTTTTCAAGAAGTTGGAAAAATCGAATTTTTTTTTGCAGCCTCTTTCACCCTCTTTCAACCATCCAAACGTGTTCAGGGGGTAAGATTGAGTAAGGATGCATCATTGTTATTGATAAAAGCAAGCAGAATCGTGCCATATACATTCATACATATTCAAATATTTCTTGATTTTGCATTTTTAATATCTGCGTGTTTCAATTGATTTTAATGCTTTCATTGTGTTCATGAGACTCTATATGACCGATCTGGGCAATCGTTTCACAGCTTCCACGTAAGGATCACAGGTTGCCATGTTTAGGGTTTCTCAAGCTGTTCTCTTCGAACCGGCTTGTACAGGCCGATTCAACCGAAACTGACATCACCATTGGACTCGGAAGGGTCGATTTAGGGGGATAAGGTCCTCCTTTCCCGTTTATTGCTCGTGTTTTGCAGGTTCAGGGTTTGAGATCGCCGGAGAAGACGACCGGAGCTAGGGCTCCGGCGTCGTTGAATTCATTTGGACCGGCGAGGGATTGTGTGGCACGATGGCGTTCTCTGATTCGCTCCTTTATAAGTTGACTGGGCCCGACTTGCTGACTGTGTTCGAATCCAAATCAGGGACACGCGTACACTTAAAACCAATTGATTTTGTTTTCTCAAACACCAAGTGTCAAGTGGCCTAGTGGTTAAGGCATTGGATTGGAAATATTCTCCTCCTGGTCACGAGTTCGAACCATGCCAGGACCATCCTTTTTACAAGTTTGATTTTCATTCATATTTTCAACTATTTTCATATTTTCTTTTTATTTAATATTTTTGCATTCATTTTAATTTATTTCAATAGTTTTTATCATGCATTAAAAAATACCAAAAAATGTTTATTTAATTTATAAAATTAAAAACATATTATTTTGCATGCATATTTAATTTATTTGCTAATTTATCATTTAAATCACTTTTAATTATTAAATTAATGCCAAAAAATCCCAAAAAATTATTTTAGCATATTAATGTTATTTCCAGCATGAAATATTTTTCTTATTTAAAAATTATCATTTTTGATAACATTTTCCTCTTATTCGATTTCCCATTTTCCGATTTCTCATCTTTTCACAGTTATCTCGCTTCGACGATTTCTTTTATCGCTTTCTTTTTCCAATTATGTAATTGCTTATGGGATGTAATAGTTTAATTAGGGCTTTTATTTTCTGCATTCTAAATTATGTATCTGCCCCAAAGCCATGTAATAGCGTAGGATTTATCTTTCCGCACTTCAATTCCCGCAATTTACTTTCCGCATCTTATAAACTGTTAGTAATTAGGCGTGTATGGCAAGACTAAAATTGAACGTAGCTCACTCTAATTTTCAAGATAACATGAATCTGAATCAACACTCTTTTCACACATGCACCCCTTTGGGTAATTCTCTCGCCTTTACGAATTCAAATGGTCATGTCCTCGAACGAGGTATTCTAGCACCGCTGTCCAAAACAAATCATCATAGTCCCTTCGATACAAAGATCATAGACCCACGATGTCGCCTAATACATGATCTTGACCTCGATTGTCGCCTACGAAAAATGATGATAGTCCCTTCGAATGTGCTAGGATACTTCCTACAAGTTGCCTTCTATGACCATCCGATGTCCCTTCGAATGTCCTGCTTACATCCAACGAATGGAGTTACCTACCAAATAATGGTATGGATAGCACTATTCTAAAGGAACGTAAATAACACGAAAACGACCAATTCTGAGTAGGTAATAAGACTTTTAGTTTCTTGCTCAATCAAATACTTTTCACACCTCACACTTTTATCAAAGTTCAAACTCTTTTCAAAAACTAAACATTTCCGAACACTTTGTATACATTCCTACATGAATCATTACTAAGTCAAAGCGAAATGCGTTTTCAAAAACATTTTTGTCAAACACACAGAAAGCAATTTTTAAGGTGATCTAAGAGCAACTAAGAGCCCGTAGATAACTACGGATGGAAAGGGGTGCTAATACCTTCCCTTTTCATAACCTTCTCCCTTACTCAGAATCTAACGAAGGTCTTTTTCTGTACTTTTTACCTTCCCTTAATTAGATAAAAGAAAAGTCGGTGGCGACTCTTGCTATCCGCACATTTGCGATACAAAATCCTACAAAGTCAGTTCACCGTGTTACATCCATACCGACAAATGAGATTATGCTTGATGAATCGAGCCACAACATTCTTGGTAACAGATGCGAACGAGGCTGCTTCTGCCCACTTATTAAAGTAATCAATAACAACGAGGATGAAACGATGTCCATTGGAAGCGGTGGGTTTGTTCTCTACAATCATATCAATGCCCCACATTGCGAAAGGCCACAGAGCGGTCAGAACATTCAATGGAACTGGAGGCACGTGCACTCTATTTGCGTATATCTAATATTTGTGACAAGACCAAACATAGCGGTAACAATCAGCTTCCATGGTGGACCAATAGTAACCTGCTCTTAGAATCTTGTTGGCCATTGTATGTCCACTGGAGTGGGTACCTAATGGCCCTTCATGTAACTCTTCCATGATCTGTTTCCCTGCTTTCTGATCTACACAGCGGAGTAAGCATAAGTCGTGATTGCGCTTGTACAAGATACTGTTACAGAGAAAGAACTTGGAGGCGAATCTTCTTAAGAACTTCTTGTCATTGACAGATGCCCCTGCGGGATATTCCTGAGCTTCGAGATACCTCTTCACTTCGTAGAACCAAGGTTTCTCTTTGGTATCAAGCTCACAATAGTATGCTGGTTCGTCGAACCTTTCAATGATAATTTGGGGAGCTTCGTATTCCCATCTGACCTTGAACGTAGGTGACATGGTAGCTAATGCGTCTGCCAACTGATTCTCTTCTCGTGGAATATGATCGAAAGTGATTTCTTCGAAGTAAGGGATCAGACTTAAAACATGCTCTCGATATGGGACAAGATTTGGATGCTTCGTGTCCCAATCGCCTTTAATTTGACTGATCACTAAAGCTGAGTTTCCATATACTTACAAAAATTTGATTCTTAAGTCAATAGCAGCCTTGATACCCATGATGCACGCTTCATATTCGGCCATGTTGTTGGTGCAGTCTGTCATACCCCAAAATTTTCCCTCTTATTCCTCAAGACATCTCATACATCCATGCTCAAGGATTCCTCAAGGGTTGATTAGACAAACCCTCTCCTAGACAATCAACCCAAACTAGGGTTTGGCATTTCTCATATCAAGATGGACTTCCAACATCTTCAATGTTCATCATGCCTCCTCATATGCTTCAAATATTCTCCATGTCAAGTTTCAAGCCTCAGAAGTCAAGTTTCCTCAGACAATTGCTCAGATGGTTGAAAATCAGTTGTATTGGGCAAAAAGTCAATTGTGGTCAACATGCAGTCAAACTTCATGATTTTTGGTCAACATCCTCATTTTGAAGTTACATTAATCATTTGATCAAGGGTTGATCATGATTCACCAAGAAAACTCAAGATTTGCTCAAAGGTCAAACTTTCTAAATTAGGGTTTCTCAGTGAAAAGTCAACCAAACTTTGACTGAGCATAACTTCTTCATGCTTTCTCAAAAATTTTTCCACCACCTTTCATTTTGAAGGAAATTCAATTCTCTACAACTTCATGTCTCACAAGAATGTTCAGAAAATGCTTCATTTGGAAGGTATGGATCAAAACATTACAGGTCCTTTTCAAAGTCAACAAAAAGTCAACATTTTGTTTTGAAGATATATTGAGCATGGTAACTCCAATTGAGATGAAACCAAAGAGGTTGGTTAGAGGACTCTTAGAGCGTTCCAAAAAGTCCAAGAACACTAAAAAATGTGGAAAATTGAGCAAAATACACGTTGTGCAAGTTGGGCAATTTTGAAGAAGTGCACAAAGAGAGATGCTTGTAAAAATCAAAAACTTTGCAATTGGGCCTAGTTTTTCTTCATTCAAACTTGTTCCTTATACAATTTGGAACACCCAAGCCCAATACCACGAATTTTTACTTTATTTTTCTATTTAATTTGGATTTTATTCATTTAAATACAAATTAAATTCAAAAATAAGGTATAAAATCACAATTAATTGCAAAATTGATTTTTCTCTCATCCTTGAGATCTAAGCAACCCAAGAAAGCTGGCAAATTTCGAAATTTGATTTGAATTGGCAAGGAATTGATGAAATTTGATCAAAAATGATAAGATTTGATTTGGTACCAAATCAAATAATCTTTGCATTGATTGATGATTATTTCTTCCTCAAATCAGCTCAAATTCCATCCAATTTAAATATACAAGGCATAGCACATGAATGAGAACAGAAAAATTGCTTGGAAAAACCCTAACCTAATTCAAAAAAATCGTGCACTTGAAGCAACTAGCAGCCCTGGTTCTAGCTTGTTTCAATCAATTTTGAGCATTCCATCTTGTTCCTTGGGTTGTTTAGAGTCGATCCAGACCTTTACATCATTGAAAAACATCAAGAATTGAGAGAACACAATTTCGGTTTGTCACACTTTTTTAAATTTCGATTTCTATCATTCATGCACTTTTAACATGTTTTGTGGTTTGTTTTGTGTTTAGATGGAAGTTTGCAAGCTTTTTGCATAGTTTGATTGAATTTTCATGGCCGGAATCGAAACTTACCATAGCTAGGGTTCCATGGTTCGAATTGGGATCTCATGAAACAGGATAAATTGGACAAAACAAATACCACCATCATGTTCAGAATGATGTTCCCAATCGAACCATGCCTTTGAATTGAATTTATATTGCTTGTACTGGATTTTAGAATTTGCAGGGACCATAGCGTCGAAGGAAGCCGACGCTAGCTTTTCAAAAATTCAAATGGAGAAGATGAAGATCTTCGCGCGTGTTCTGGGTTTCGAAAATCAAAATCCTTAAACGCCCGCTTCGCTTACATGACACGTAATGCACGCTGGCGTAGTGGTTAAGGCGTTGGCTGTGGAAGATTCCCTTAATGGTCATGAGTTCGAACCACACTAGGACCGGTTTTTCTTTTCCTTCTTACAAACTTCATATTTTTCTTATTTTCTATTTTCTATTTCTTTAATATTTTCATGTTAATTTAATTTATCTTTCATAATTTTTATCATGCATTTAAAAAACACCAAAAATATTTATTTTTTGCATACATGTCAGAAAAATGTTTATTTAATTTATAAAATTAAAAATATTATTTTTGCATGCATATTTAATTTAATTGTTAATTTATCATTTAAATCACCTTTAATTGATTTTTAATGATTAAATTAACTCCAAAAAATCCCAAAAAATTATTTTAGCATATTAATGTTATTTCCAGCATGAAAACTTTTTCTCATTCAAAAATTATTATTTTTACTAACATTTTCATCTTATTCGATTTCTCGTATTTCCCGCTTTTTCATCTTTTCACGTGTTATTCCGCTTCGATTTATTTCTTTTATCGCTTTTTCATATTTTGTAATTGCCTATGGGATGTAATAGTTTAATTAGGACTTTTATTTTCGGCATTTTAAATTATGTATCCGCCAAAGCCATGTAATAGCGTAAGATTTATCTTCCGCATTTAATTTCCGCACCCTATAAACCGCTAGTAATTAGGCGTATGGCAAGACTAAAATTGAACATAGCTCACTCTAATTGTCAAGATAAAATATCCGAATCAACACACTCTTTTCACACATGCACCCTTTAGGGTAATTCTCTCGCTGCCTTTACTAATTCAAATGGTCATGTCCTCGAGCGTAGAGGTATTCTAGCACCGCTGTTTTCAAAACAAATCATCATAGTCCTTCGATACAAAGATCATAGACCTACGATGTCGCCTACGAATACATGATCTTGACCTCGATTGTCGCCACGAAAATGATGATAGTCCCTTCGAATGTGCTAGGATACTTCCTACAAGTTGCTTTCTATGACCATACAATGTCCCTTCGAATGTCCCGCTTACATCCAACGAATAGGGTTACCTACCAACTAATGGTATGGATAACACTATTCTAAAGGAACGTAAAATAAGACGAAAACGACCAATTCTGAGTAGGTAATAAGACTTTTAGTTGCTTGCTCAATCAAATACTTTTCGCACCTCACACTTTTTATCAAAGTTCAAACTCCTTTTCAAAACGAAACATTTTCGAACACTTTGTATATATTCCTACATGAATCATTACAAATTCAAAGCGAAATGCCTTTTCAAAAGATTTTTATCAAACACACAGAAAGCACAATTTTAAAGTGATCTAAGAGCAACTAAGAGCCCGTAGATAACTACGGATGGAAAGGGGTGCTAATACCTTCCCTTTTCATAACCTTCTCCCTTACTCAGAATCTAACGAAGGTCTTTTTCTGTACTTTTTACCTTCCCTTAATTGGATAAAAGAAAAGTCGGTGGCGACTCTTGCTATCCGCACATTTGCGATACAAAATCCTTCAAAGTCAGTTCACCGTATTACACAGTCGAAACAAAGTCTGGCGGTGAAAGGCGCGTGTCCGCCTATAGGAGATGTAATGATGGCGCCAATGCCATTGCCATGTGTGTTTGAGGCTCCATCAAAGACCATGGTCCATCGGGATCCTGGTTCAGGTCCTTCGATTGGTCCTAATTCTTCGCAATCAGTGACTAACAAAACATCCTCGTCTGGAAACTCTAATTGCATAGACTGATAGTCATCTATGTCTTGATGAGCCAAATGATCGGCTACTACGTTTCCTTTGATCGCCTTCTGAGTAGTATACTGGATGTCGTATTCGGTCAAGATCATTTGCCATCTTGCTATTCTTCCGGAGAGAGCAGCTTTCTCGAATATGTATTTTATCGGATCCATCCAAGAGATCAACATGGTAGTGTGAGTCAACATATACTGTCTTAGTCGGTGAGCACCCCAAGCCAAAGTGCTGCAAGTTTTCTCAAGCTGTGAGTATCTTGTTTCACAGTCGGTAAACTTTTTGCTAAGGTAGTATATTGCATACTCGTTTCGACCAGACTCGTCATGTTGCCCCAACACACACCATATTGAGTTCTCTAACACTGTGAAGTACATGATAAGAGGTCTTCCTTTGGCAGGTGGTATCAAGATAGGAGGATTTTGTAGGTACTCCTTGATTTTGTCAAAAGCTGTTTGGCAATCGTCGTTCCATTCCACTACTTGATCTTTCTTCAGTAACTTGAAGATTGGCTCACAAGTAGTAGTTAGATGTGCAATGAATCTGGAAATGTAGTTTAGTCGTCCTAGGAATCCTCTAACTTCCTTTTCGGTACGGGGAACTGGCATTTATTGAATAGTTTTAACCTTGGCATGATCAACTTTAATACCTTTACCACTGACAACAAATCCCAGAAGTTTACCGGATCTAACTCCAAAGGTGCATTTGTTAGGATTAAGTCTTAATTTGTATTTCTTCAGTCTATTAAATAGCTTTCGCAAATGATCGAGATATTCTTCTTCAGTTTATGATCGAGCTATCATGTCGTCGACGTAGACCTCTATCTCGTGATGAATCATGTAATGAAACAAAGCTACAATGGCACGTTGGTATGTGGCGCCAGCGTTCTTTAGTCCGAACGACATGACCTTGTAGCAGAATGTGCCCCACTGTGTAACGAAAGTAGTGTTTTCCATGTCGTCATGAGCCATTTTGATCTGATTGTAACCAGAGAAACCATCCATGAAGGAGAAAACCTTGTGTTGAGCAGTGTTATCAACTAGAACGTCAATATGAGGAAGTGGAAAATCTTCTTTCAGACTTGCTATATTCAGATCTCTGTAGTCCACACACATTCGCACTTTACCATCCTTCTTAGGTACGGGTACCACATTTGCAACCCAATATGGATAAGAAGTAACGGCTAGGAAACTGACATTGAACTGTTTCATAACTTCGGCCTTGATTTTCTCAGACATCTCAGGACGCATATGACGAACCTTCTGCTTCATAGGGAGAAAACCTTCTTTCGTTGGTAGTCGGTGTACAACAATGTCAATGTCTAAACCTGGCATATCTTCGTAGGACCAAGCAAAAATCTCGATATAGTCTCGTAGCATCTGGACCAATCTCAATTTGACATTGTTCTCAAGACCCTCTCCTATCTTGATTTCCTTTCTGTCTTTGTTGGTACCTAGATTTACAACTTGACTGGCTCCTCGTGTGGCTGTATAACCTGTTCTTCTTGCTGTAGTAGCCTGGCAAGTTCTCCTGGCACTTCACAATATTTCTCACCTTCGTCTTCGGCTTGGTAGATCGGATTATCAAAGTCATATTTAGTAATATCAGAGTCGTTATCGACGAGATTCGGAGTGAATCTCCAGTGTATCATGTGGGTGTGTGTAAGAACACATAGCTTTTTGAAAGGGTGATAAAGTAAAAGAAAGAAAAGAGCACAATATTTGAATGCAAAAGTCCAATATTTTTATTGAATGAAAATATGCAAATGACAAATAATAACCCTCACAAACGAGCCATGGTGCCCCGGGCAAGGCACTAGGCTTAAAGTTCATTGCTCAAAGCGTAAAAAATGAAAAGCATAATAGAAAAATCAATTACTCTTGTCTAAAGGAGATTGGTATAACATCTTCTATCTTCTAATTGTTGATTCTGTCGTTTGGAGTTGGGAAGATCCAATTGATGTTGAAGTCGCTGTCGTCGTCTTCTATAGCATGGACTCCACTCTTGTTGATATGGAAAGGAAGCTTGCCAGCACGTTCGTGGCGTATCATTATCTGACCCTTGACAATGAAGCCTAAACCAGTCTTGTTAGATTTGAAAGGGAGATTGGGGAGCTGACGCCAAACAGTACAACCTCCTTCTTCAATTGCAGCTTTAGCGTCTTTTAGTGAGACCATCTTTGGTGGAACTCTAGTAACTTCAGGAGTGACAAGAGAATCAACAGGCATGACTCGTGGAATTTCTTCGAAAGCTTGACAGGGAGTTTCGACAAATTCACCTTCCATTTCGATGTATCGGAATTACTGCATATGGCTTACCATATACTCTTCTTCACCTCATACTGTAAAAATCTTCCCCTTCACTGGGTACTTCAGCTTCAAATGTAGGGTGGAGGTGACAGCGCCTGCCCCATGTATCCAAGGGCGTCCGAGTAGGCAAGAGTAGACTGGACGAATGTCCATGACAAATAAAGTAGAGTCGAAAGTCTAGGAACCGACTTTAATCGGCAGGATGAGCTCTCCAAGTAATGTTCTTTTCGAACCATCAAAAGCTCTTACAATTATGTAGCTGGGCTTCATGACCACTCCTTTAGCATTAAGTCGGTCGAAAGCGCTCTGTGGCAGAACATTCAAAGCAGAACCAGTATCTACCAATACGTGAGACAATGTAGTGTCCTTGCATTCAATGGAGATGTGCAAGGCTTTGTTGTGTTTCCTTCCAGCAGATGTTAAATCAGCATCGGAGAAGCCTAAACCATTGTTGACGGTCAGGCTAGCAATACAGCCTTCAAATTGATCAGCAGTAGTGTCTTGCGGTATGTGAGCATTCTTCAGAAACTTTACTAAGGCTTTAGCATGAGCCTCAGAGCACAATAGCAGAGCTAACATGGAGATCTTGGACGGAGTTTGTCCCAACTGTTCCAAAACATTGTAATTGCTCTTCTTGATGATCTTCAGAATTTCCTCCATTTCTTGCTTGGAGGTATCCTCAGTAATTTCCTTTGGTACTTCTGTCTGAGCAGGATGAGTTATTGGTTCTTTCTCTCTCGCTTCGGGAACTGGTTTGGTAGCAGGAATGCGAATTGGTGTAGTGGTGGCTTTTGGAGGAGAGATCTCTGGAGAAAACACTCTTCCGGTTCTGGTCACCTTGCTTGATCCAGTGATGTTGTCGATGTCAGGATTGGTAGTTTCGACTGCAATGTTTTCAATGGTCAAAGGTTCTTGCTTGACGCCACGATAGTAAACTTCGGCTCCATAGAGGAATATGGAATTGGTCTGGGCGAGGTAATAATGAGAGGTGCCACTCTTGGTGCAGGATCAGCAGAAGTGATCCTTATTGTGTTCACATCAGCTTAGTCTTCTGGGTAATCGTCTCCCTATCCGGTTGCCTTAATGTCTTCGATTGGAATCTTGTAACATTCGGGAGCGGTATATCTGACCATGAAATCGAACTTTCCACTTGGCTGTCCCAAGGTATCCCTGACTTCTGGTATGGCTTCGCTTACGTCTTCAATCTTCAGACTCTTAGAAATGTCTTCGTACAAATTCTCCACAAATAGAGGTTTCAGAAATAGAACTTCTCGGTTGTCCATCATGTGTTGAATACGCCTTTTCAACCACGCACATCTATCAGATTCAGATGCACACCAACGATAGTTATCAGGGCATCCTAGAAATACACTGGCTTGCAACAAATCTTTCTTGACAGTCATCAGCGGAATAGTCAGCTCGTTCACATCATAAACATAGGAGTCGTTGTCAATAGCATTTGAACTTTTACCATGGTCAGGCATTGGTGTGTTGATCAGATTCAGAGTTTTGACAGGAGGGTCGAATTCAATTTCTCTTGCTTCCATCATGTCTTGAATCTTTTTATTCAGAGTCCAAGAGTTGTTGGTCTTGTGCCCTGGACTGTTGGAGTGGTATGCACACCTTGCATTAGGATTGTACTTTGGAGAGGAAGTGTTGACGTGTTGTGGAGGATCCCTCAAAGTAATCAGCTCTGCTTTCAACATGTATTGCAATGCTTGAGACAACGGCATGTTGATCTTCGTAAACTGTCTTCGTGGCATGTTCTGGCTACGCACGTTGTCTCGTTGAGCTTGCGCTCGTGTAGGATTGGAGATCACAACTGCCCCATAAGATTGAGTGCGGTCAGCTGTGTCACAACTCTTCATACCATATATAGAATTGGCTTCTTTCTTACCACTAAAAGATCTCTTCGCATCATTTGACGACGACTCTACCTAAATCTTTCTGCTCTTGATTCCAGCTTCGATACGTTCTCCTGTCAATATCAGCTCGATGAATCCGATTGAGGATTTTCCAATTAGTTGATTGAAGAATGGGCCTGTTAGTGTTCCCATAAACATGTCAACCAACTCCCTATTGGACAAGGGTGGCTGAACTCTGCCTGCTAAATCTCTCCATTTCTGAGCATACTCCTTGAACTTCTCGTCACGACCCATATATATGCTCTGTAGTTGCATGCGGGTGGGTGCCAATTCAGCATTGTACTGGTACTGCTTGTAGAAAGCATCTGCTAAGTCATTCTAGGTATGAATGTGGGTATTCTCTAGCTGATAATACCACTCCAACTGAGTTCCGGATAAACTCTCTTGAAAGAAATGGATCCATAATTTCTTGTCTTCAGTATGAGGATGGATCTTCTGAACATAGGACTTCAGATGTAGCTTTGGGCAAGAGATGCCATCATATTTGGCAAAGGTAGGAACTTTGAACTTGCGGGGAATTACCACTCCAGGAACAAGACTCAGATCATCAAAGTTCAACCCTGACATCTTCAGATTTTCCACAACATTCAGACGGTCTTCAAGTTGTTTGTACTTGTCATTGTAAGGAGGATACTGCTCGCTCACATAGTCTTCATCTTCATTTTCAAATTCATGGTGGCTTCCTTTGTTGTTTTTTATACTCCCTTCAGTTTCACCGCTCTTGTCTGAGAGTTCGAACTGCCTGACCACCCTGGCTGGACCCTTGTGATTTCTTCCCATGTTGAGAATACCAATGGTCTTCTTCTTTCTGGTGATGAGCTTCTTCATATCTTTCTGGACTTAAGCCAAGTTGGTGAACATTTCCTGGAATTGAGCATTATGAGCCTGTAGATCTTTGACAGCCTGTTCAAGATCCATTTCTGCTGAAATAAATAGCGAGAGAATAAGAAAACCGGTCTTCAATAGACCTGTTATGAAATGTTATGCCATTATATGCGATGTTATGCAATGCAATGTTTTCAAGGACCTTAGGAATTTAAATTTATTAAACAAGCATGAACAAACTTTTATTAGGTTATCTTTTAGCAAGTACAAAAGAAAGTTTAAACAAATAAAAGAAATTCCTAAAGGTTAGGTCTCCCACGGACGCTTCCTCTTTGTGTTGAAGTAGGTGTTGATGCTTCGCAACTCGTGAAGTAGCTTTGTCAAATCTAATACCTTCTCCTCGCTTGCATAGCACTGAGTTTCGAATTTATCCCTTTCTACTTTGAGTTGAATCCAGGATCTCTTAAAGTCTTCAAAATCAGTAGGCATGTCTAGATGGAGAATGGTATAGGATTCGTCACCTATAGCAACAGGTTCCATAAGCAATGGCAGAATAGCTGTAAACGGGATCATGAGGTTTTGAGCTCGAGCTCGCACCCATTTGAGGTAAGGCTCCCAAGGAATGGAATTTTTGTGCCCCAAGGTCTTGGTATCAGTTTTCTTCACCATTCCCCAAGCGTGCACAAATCTTTGACGGTAGTTCTGGAGATCGTTGTCGTAATCAAACACAATGTCTTGGAGAAGCATATCATGAGGACCATCTCTTTGAGCATAACCAAACTGACGTAGAGCTAGAGAAGGGTTGTAAGTGATACCTCCCCTTATGCCAAGGAGTGGTACATTAGGGAATTCCCCACAATTCTCAATGAAAGTGAAGTCCTTTTGAGAAAAAAGACACCAACGGATATCTGAATGAGAGAGTGACATCAACCTTTGAGACCACTTCAATCTTTGCTCGTTCTTTATTACTGATTGAGGAAGGTGCGAAATAAACCACCTAGAAATTAACAATATGCAACACACGAGAGTTCCTTGTCTTTTGATAGTCCGAGTGTGGAGAGAATGCAAAATGTCTTCAAGTAAGGTAGGCACATGATTACGAGAGAGGAATATCTTGATGGCGTTCACGTCTATAAACTGATCTGGATAAGGAAATAGCACCAAACCGTAGATTATCAAGGTCAAAATATCTTCGAATGCATGGAAACACATAGGCTTTAGGAATTCTCGAGCTTTCTTTATCAGGAACTTAGCAAGCAAACCCTTAACTCCGCTTCTTGTTTCCCAATTAGCTTCAATGTCTGATCGCTTTAGATGTAACGCAAATGCGATATCTTCGTATTTCAGAGCTTTTTTTGAACCGGTGAATGGTATCTGATCAAGGATAGTTATCCCAAGTAGCTTAGAAAACTCTTCCAATGTAGGTACCAACTGATAATCTGGGAATGTAAAGCAGTGATGTTTCGGATCGAAGAACTAGAATACGACGTGCATCATATCTTCTTCAAAACTGGAGATAACCAAGTCAAGTAGATAACCATGCCTTTTGATAAACAGAGCATGATCGGGAACTTTCGAAACCAATTCTTTGAGTTGAGAAGGTATACCCATGAAATTGATTCAGATAGTCTTCCTGGTAGCCATAATTCCAACAAAATAGAGCAAAGATAAATCCTTAGGTCCTTGAAATAGTTAGAAATGATATGATGTTATGATATTATATTGTCATGTTTAAAACAAATAGCAAGCACAAGCAATTCACACAATAGCCCTAGGTTTAAGGCTTGCATGAGGTATAGGTGTCTACCCTACCAAAGTTTAAGTGGGTTCAACTTGTCCTTTAATAGTAACTAGGTTCTAGGAATCTCATATCATTGATCATTCTTGTAGGCTTTATTTCAATACGACTAAAAAGTGGTCGACCGAAACATCCCGAAAGTCGAATCTTAATGAGCGTAGCATCGAGTATCAATCAACCTCAGTCTACACCGAAGCCGGCTATCTCACTACCTTCTAATGGCCAAGATGGGTCAATTAGGGTTCTAAAAGTTGAGTCAGTGCTTATGACACCACGCAGACGCCAAATATTTTCCTCAACTGAACATGAGGAGCATCGGGACATCCAAAGTGTCGTACTAACGTAGCCATCATTTTGACCGTTTTGGTATACGCCTAACGGTCGCGACGATTTATTGCTACTTACCTAAGGAAACCTGGATCCAGGTGTAGGATCCTCCACAAATATAATACCCAAGCAACCCTTCAAAGTAAAGCATACAAGTGAAATAATTAAAGTGATCTAGACCCTAAGGTAACCTCTCTTTAGGGTGTATTCCCCAGCAGAGTTTCCAGTTCTGTAACACGGTGGAAGAACTGACTTGTTTGTTTTGTGTTTTATCGCAAATGTTGCGGATAGCAAGAGTCTCCACCGACTTTTCTTTTATCCAATTAAGAGAAGGCGAAAAGAACAGGAAAAGACCTTCGTTAGATTCTGAGTACGGGAGGTAGTTATGAAAAGGGAAGGTATTAGCACCCTTTCCATCTGTAGTTTTCTACGGGCTCTTAATTGCTTAGCTCACTTTAATTATTTTTTGTGTGTGTTTGAAAATATTTTTGAAAAGGCATTTCCTTTGACTTCATAATGATTCACGCTGGAATGTATACGAAGTGTTTGGAAATGTTTTATTTTGGAAAAGAAACTTTGTAATGATTCACGCTGGAATGTATACAAAGCGCTTGAAAATGTTTTTGAAAGTGGTGTAAGGTGTAAAAAGTGTTTTGATTGAGCAAGCAAAAGAGACTTATTTTTACCCACTCATAACGGTCGTTTTCGTGTTATTTTGCTTTCCCTTAGAATAGCGCTATCCATGCCATTAGTTGGTAGGTAACCCCATTCGTTGGATGTAAAAGGGACATTCGAAGGGACATCAGATCGTCATAGAAGGCAACTTGTAAGGATATCTTAGCATATTCGTAGGGACGATCATCACTTTTCATAGGCAGCAATCGAGGGACGAGATCATATATTCATAGGCAACAATCAAGGGTCATCGAGGGACTATGATCTTTAATTCGAAGGGACTATGATGATATGTTTGTAGGCAACTGTGCTAAGATATCCCTACGTTCGAGGGACATGACCATTATTCGTAAGGCAACAAGAGAGGATACCCTAAGGGGGTGCATGTGTGAAATATGTGTTGTATTCAGATATTTTATCTTGTATTAGTGATCTAGATTGATTTTTATCTTGTCATACATGCCTAATTACTAGAAGTTAATAGGTGCAGAAAATAAATTGAGGAAATGTAAAGTGCGGGAAAGTAAATGTCCTACGCTATTACATGGCTTTGGGGCAAATACATAATAGGAGGTGCGGAAAGTAAAAGCAGAAATGTAAATCTACGCTATTACAGAATAAAACTTTGCGACCTATACATCCTTTCTAGAATTTAAATGCAAAAATAAAATAGAAGAAAAATGTCTAAGTGAATACCTAAATCCTAATTATAAAAAGGAAAATGTTTTTTTGGTACTTTTGAGGATTAATGTAAAAATCCTAGTTCTAATTGATTTTTAATTAATAAAAGAAATTTAATTTAAATTATTAACCTAAATTAAACTAATTAAATTAATTAAATTAATTAATTAAGAAAAACATAGAGAAAATTATTTGTGAAATTAATCCTAATTAAGCTAATTGTTTAACCTAATTACTAATTAATTAATTAATTAATTGAAATAATTAAAAAAAAAAGGAAAATAAGAAAATAAATAGCAGAAAAATAAAATAATAAGAAATGAGTTTCCATCAGAGCTTCTGACGGAAATTGGCACAGAAGCCAAGCCTTCTGTGAGTGGCGCGCCTTGGGCATCCAGAAGTTGGAGGGGATCCTTCTAAGAGTGTATAGAAGCTGGAGCTTCTGGAGGTGAAACTTCTGAGAGTGTCCGTGTCGGAGCTCGGAGGTGAAACTTCGAAAGGTCCGTGTCGGAGCTTTGGAGATTGATCGAGGGTCCAAAAGTCGGAGCCTCGGAGATTCTACATTCTGGGGTCCGTGTCAAGCCTGGGATCTGATCCGGGAACGCCCAAAATTGGAGCTTGGAGGGTCTGGTGTCGGGCGCCCGTAAGGTGGTCCTTCCGAGACTCAAAACCGTGTTAAAAAAATGAAAACAAACAGCAAAAGGTGGGGTTCGAATCCACAACCTGAGGGATAGAGAGAGACATAATGCACACAAGGTAGACCGCTGTGGCGGTGATACAACCATTCATATTGCTGGAATCATAAATATGTATGTGTTGTTTGTTCCTGAGTTAGAAGCGCCAGAGCGAAGCTCCGATCGTCTTCTACGACCATCTGGAAAATTAGATCCTGCAAAATAAACAACATGAATGCAAACAGAGGACCCTACCCCCTAATTCAAACCCCAGGAATCTAATGGTGGTGTTTTTACAGCTTGAAAGTCCCTGTATTAGTGGGTTCGAAGCTCAGAGCTTCTTATGCCCTAACAATGGCATCACAGGATCTAAATAACATCCTGAGATCATACAAACAAACAAAAACATGTAGTAATGCATGGATTGAGAGAAACGATTTATTGAAAAATACCAAACCGGAGCAGCTTGGGTGAGCGATTTCTTAATGCTTTGGGATCGTGTAAAGCCTGGGATCGACTCCTGGAATGCTCAGGAGAGTGAATCAATGGTTGTTTTGGCTTGAGAACGCCTAGAAATTGAAACACGATTTTTACAAGTTTGTGAGAAATTTTGAGAAATTTCTAGGGTTTGTAAGAGGCTATCATCCGTGTAAGAGGCTGGAAAATCGTCCCTTTGTCTTGTGAAGATGTTAAGTATATATAGAGGAGTGGAAATAGGTCAAGACTTTAAGAGAAAATATTTTCTTTAAATGGAGAATACTTGATTGGAAATTTGTATAAAATCCTTCCAAATTTGGCTCAATCTTTCCCTTAATCTCCTTGCACGAAATTGACAGCTCTTCTGGGCTTCCTTGGTCCTCAAGACATGCACAAATCAAGCCCATCTTGCATTAATAATTATCTTTGTATTTTATTTAATTAAATTTGAATTTAAGCCATTTAATTCAAAAATAAATAAATAAAAAAGATAAGAGGCGTGGCATGAAGCATAGAGGTCACGGATAATCTTATAATCAAGTTTGGATCATAAAATCTTAGGCCCATTTGAAAAAAAATTGCTTTTGCTAGGTATTTTTCTTCATGCACCTCCTCAAAAATGCTCAACTTTCACAACTTGTATCTTGCTCAATTTTAAACATTTTTGGGTGTTCTTGGACTTTTTATATAGCTCAAGATGTCTTCTAAACAGCCCTCTTGGTTTCATCTTCATTTAAGTTTCCATTCTCATGAACACTTCTTTGCAAAAAGATGACTTTTTGTTGACTTTTTAAAAGGACCTGTAATGTTTTGATCCATAACTTCCCAATGAAGCATTTCCAGCCCAAGCTTGTGATATATGAAGTTGTAGAGAATTGAATTCTCTTCAAAATGAGATTTGGTGGAAAAATTTCTGATAAAGTATGTGAAAGTTATGCCTGTTCAAAGTTCTGTTGACTTTTTGTTCAAAAACCCTAATTTAGAAACTTTGACTTTTGATCAGATCTTGACTTTTCTTGATGAATCATGGTCAACCCTTGATCAAATGATGAATGTTACTTCAAAATTATGGTGTTGACCAAAAATTATGAAGTTTGACTCTATGTTGACTACAATTGATTTTTTGTCCAATATAGTTGATTTTCAACCATCTGAGCAACTGGATGAGCAAATTTGACTTGTAAGGCTTGAAATTTGACATG
The DNA here is from genome assembly GCA_021764765.1 of Vicia sativa. Taxonomy (NCBI): domain Eukaryota; kingdom Viridiplantae; phylum Streptophyta; class Magnoliopsida; order Fabales; family Fabaceae; genus Vicia; species Vicia sativa. The sequence continues at coordinate 282,671,250 of CM038792.1, forward strand.
GTGATCCCTTGAAGCATATGATGAGGTATGATGACTACTTGAAGTATTAGGAATCCATCTTGACTTGAGAGGAGCAAAAAACCTAGTTTGGATTGATTGCTTAGGAGGGGGTTTGTCTAGTCAACCCTTGTGGAATCCTTGAGTATGGAGTAGTGGATTGTCTTGAGGAGTAGGAGGGAAAATTTTGGGGTATAACAGAGCCTCTTGAGTATTTCCACTTGAGAAGGACGATTTTTGAGTTATAAGTTTTCAATCACCATAAGCTTTGAAGCAAGTGTGATTGTGTGTCTTTGAAGAGTGTCTTCAGTTTTAGTTGTTTTTAGTATCACGGGTTGTGGTATTGAGGGAGTGAGAGAAGGTTCTCATATCTAAGTGTGGTATCTTAGATAGAAGGTTCATTGGGTATTTTGTTTAAGTGAGGAGGTGTAAACGGGGTAGATTTAGCTCCAAATTAATACTACTAATAGTGAACTTCATCCCTGGCTTGGAAGCCCTCAAACGTAGGTTAGTTAGAACCGAACTGGGTTAACAACTCTCTATATTTTTATTGCTTTCTGCTCTATTATATTATGTTTTGTTCAACTGTGTTCAAAGCAGATATAAGTGTCGTGACATTACGTTTGACATCTCATATCTAATACCAGAATTTCAATTGGTATCAGAGCAGGCATCCTGCTCTATCTCTGGGTGAGATCTAGGGAAGCTACTTTCTGGTATCATGGACAAGGAGGCAATTTTTATGAATAGACCACCCATTCTGGATGGTTCTAACTATGACTTATGGAAGCCTCACATGGCAGCTTACATAAAGTCCTTGGACAACAAGGCTTGGAAAACTATTCTGAAAGGATGTACTAATCCTGTTATTATTGGAGCTGATAATCAACCTACTAGTGAACTAAAGCCCGAGGAAGACTGGTTAAAGGATGATGATGAACTAGATCTTGGTAATTCAAAGGGATTGAATGCTACATTTAATGGAGTGGACAAAAACATCTTCAGACTCATTAATACATGTGAAGTAGCTAAAGATGCTTGGGAAATCCTCAGAACTACTCATGAAGGCACCTCCAAAGTTAAGATGTCAAGACTTCAACTACTCACTACTAAGTTTGAAAATCTAAGAATGAAGGAAGAAGAAATCATTCAAGAATTTCATATGAATGTCCTTGAGAATGCTAATGCCTGCAGTTCCTTGGGAGTGAAGATACCAGAAGAGAAGCTGGTAAGAAAGATTCTCAGAGATTTGACATGAAGGTTACAACGATTGAAGAGGCTCAAGAGATCAACAACATGAAAGTGGATGAACTAATTGGTTCTCTCCAAACTTTTTAGCTGGGCATCATGGGAAGTTAGACAAAAAACCTAAGAGTATAGCCTTCAAGACCAATACTGAAAAAGTCGAGGAATTTGACCTTGACACTAAAGAAGGACTCTCTAATACCATAGTCTTTCTTGGAAGACAACTCAACAAGGTGCTAAAGAGAATGGAAGATAACTCAAGACCAAATGTCAAGAACATCTCACATGACATCAGAAGGTCAGGAGATTATGGCAGAAAAACCAGATCAGATGACAAAATGAACCAAGATAAAGATTCAAAGTGTCAATGTTGTGAAGGATCTGGTCATATCCTAGATAAATGACCTACATATCTCAAGAGAATAACAAAAGGAATAGCAGTAACATGGTCTGATGAAGACTCTGGAAGTGAAGTAGAAGAAGATACATCCAAGGAAGTTATAGCCTTAAATGGGATTTGCAAATCAGATGTAGGAAATGATGAAATGCATAAAGAACTGGAGAATCAAAAGAAAATGGTAGCTCAACTGAAGGCAGAAAAGAAGAAGTACTTAAATACCATCTCAAAGGTGGAACATGAAGTAAGTCGACTTAAGTCTGATCTAACAAATTTAACTAGATCTGTCAGAATGCTGCATAACGGATCAGATGTATTGGACAATATACTTATGACTGGAAGAGATGCAAAAGATATGTGTGGTCTAGGATATAATGAAACAACCAAAAAGAGACACCACTCGAACATGAATAATTTTCGGTATAGACCTCAAATGTTGAAACAAATGTCTTAACATTATGGAAGAAGGAATATTAAACAATCCAAAAGAAGACACCGACATTGGAGATGTTACCACTACAGGCGATTTGGTCATATAAAGTTATTCTGCTACAAGCTACATGGATATCCAAAGTCTGATTCTTAACTCAATATCAATCAAATTACACACATTAAAAAAACAAGAAACTGTGGGTGCCCAAGGCTGCGATTAATAGTCTCATAGCTCATACATCTCTTAGAGCGTCTGTCAAAGAAGACTGGTATTTTGAAAGTGGATGTTCAAGACATATGACTTGAGTTAAGAACCTATTAGTAGATATCAGATCCCACTATACTAGTTTTGTGACATTTAGAGACAAAGCTAATGAGAAATCAAAGATGTTGAAAAACTGGATTGCCTAGGGATCCCAAATCTTGAGAATGTATTAATAGTCAAAGGGTTAACAACAAATCTGATCAGCATCAACCAACTCTGTGATCAAGGCTTTAAGGTAAACTTCACTAAATCCGAGTGCATAGTTACAAATGAGAAAGGTGAAATAGTGATGAAGGGTGGGAGATCCAAAGACAAATGCTACTTATAGATACCTGGAGACTTAAGCCTATCCTTAACTTGCTCTCTAGCCAAGGAAGATGAAGTTAAAATATGGCATCAGAAGTTGGAACACTTACACTTGAAAGGAATGAAGAAAATCATCTCTATGGATGCAGTGAGAGGAATCCCAAAAATCCATATCAAAGAAGGCAGAGTCTGTGGTGAATGCCAAGTTGGAAAGAAAACCAAAATGTCACATAAGAAGATCCAACATCTCACTATTACCAACGTCCTAGAACTACTTCACATGGACCTAATGGGACCAATGCAAGTAGAAAGTCTTGGTGGGAAGAAATATGCATATGTAGTGGTGGAAGATTACTCCAGATACACCTGAGTGAATTTCATCAGGGATAAAACAAAAGTATTTGATGTCTTCAAGGACCTCTGCCAGAGAATTCAAAGAGAAAAGGACAACTATGTGATCAGAATCAGAAGTGATCATGGAAAGGAATTTGAGAACAGCAAATTCGCTGAGTTATATTCCTCTGAAGGAATCAATCATGAATTCTCATCACCCATCACTCCTCAACAAAATGGGATTGTAGAGCGCAAAAATCGAACGTTGCAAGAATCTTCCAGAGTAATGATTCATGCAAAGAAACTACCTTACCACTTTTGGGCGAAGGCCATGAACACCGCATGCTACATTCATAACAAGGTAACTCTAAGAAAGGGTACATCAACTACCATTTATGAAATATGGATGGGTAGAAAACCTACAGTCAAATACTTTCACATATTTGGAAGTAAATGTTATATACTGGATGATCGAGAACAAAGGAGAAAACTAGATCCCAAGAGTAATGAAGGAATATTCCTAGGATACTCCACTAACACTAGATCATATAGAGTCTTCAACAACAGAACAAAAGTCATGATGGAATCCATAAATGTTGTCATTGATGATAGAGGATGGAATGAAGAAGCTGATGTCATAGAGAAAGTCGAAACATCCCTAGAAGACACTCCAGTTACTGCCACAAATGAACACAAGGATCCCCATCAAAATAATGGAGAACCTCTAGAAAATCAAGTCAACAAAGGACCCTCTACCAGAATTCAGAAAGACAATCCCAAAGAGCTCATCATAGGAGATCCAAACAAAGAAGTCACCGAAGTTAAAAGAAGTCATCACCAACTCAAGTTTTGTCTCAAAAATTGAGCCCAAGAATGTCAATGAAGCCCTGAAAGATGAATTATGGATCAATTCCATGCAAGAAGAACTAGAAAAATTCAAGAGGAATGAAGTCTAGGATCTAGTCCCAAGACCAGAAGGCATCAATGTTATTGGCACTAAGTGGGTTTATAAGAACAAGTATGATGAGGAAGGAGTAATTACCAGAAACAAAGAAAGACTGGTTGCTCAAGGATACACTCAAATAGAAGGCATAGACTTTGACGAGACCTTTTCCCCAGTAGCTCGTCTTGAGTCAATCAGACTACTATTAGGAGTTTCCTGCATCCTGAAGTTCAAAATGTTTCAAATGGATGTGAAGAGTGAATTCTTAAATGGCTACTTAAAAGAGGAAGTATATATGGAATAGCCTAAAGGATTTATTGTTCCCACAACTCCCAACCATGTATACAGATTGAGGAAAGTATTATATGGTTTAAAACAAGCTCCCAGAGCTTGGTATGAAAGGTTGACTGAGCTCCTAGTTGAAAATGGATACAGGAAATATGGCATAGACAAAACTTTGTTTGTCAAAAATGAAGAAGAAAGTCTCATGATTGCTCAAATCTATGTTGATGACATTGTTTTTGGTGGAATGTCTGATAGAATGGTTCAACAGTTTCTCAAACAAATGCAGTCATAATTTGAAATGAGTCTTGTTGGGGAACTAACTTACTTCCTTGATCTACAAGTTAAACAAATAGAAGACTCCATATTCACATCTCAAAGCAAGTATGCCAAAAATATTGTCAAGAAATTCGACATGGAGAATGCAAGCCACAAGAGAACACCTGCTCCTACTCACTTAAAGTTATCTAAAGATGAAACAGGTGTCGGTGTTGATCAAAGTCTCTATCGGAGTATGATAAGTAGTCTACTATACCTCACAGCTAGCAGGCCAGACATTGCCTTCGCTGTTGGAGTATGTGCCAAATATCAAGCTAAACCCAAAGTGAGCCATATCAATCAAGTAAAGAGAATACTGAAATATGTCAATGGAACATCTGACTATGTTATGTTATACTCTCATGGATCAAGCTGCATTATAAGTGGATATTGTGATGCCGACTGGGCAGGAAGTCCTGATGACAAAAAAGCACATCTGGAGGATGCTTCTTCTTGGGCAACAATCTTATCTCATGGTTTAGCAAGAAACAAAATTGTGTTTCCCTCTCAATAGCTGAAGCTGAATACATAGCTGCTGGAAGTAGCTGCTCTCTACTAGTCTGGATGAAACAAATGCTAACAGGATACAATTTTAAACAAGATGTCATGACATTATATTGTGACAACTTAAGTGCTATCAACATATCCAAAAATCCTATTCAGCACAGCAGAACCAAACACATTGATATTCGCCACCACTTTATCAGAGACCTAGTTGAAGACAAAACTGTTACACTAGAACACGTAACTACAGAAAGACAACTAGCATATATCTTCACCAAGGCACTAGATGCAAACCAATTTGAAATCTTAAGAGGAAAGCTTGGCATATGCATACATGAAGATGCATAGCAATTACTGATGGTTCTCCTTACCTTTGGCATATTATGGCTAAAAAGGGGGAGTAAATATCCTGGTTCTCCAGATGACTAGGGTGGACCAAAACAATATTGAAGATTCCTTTTTGTGTGATTCCATGTGTGAGCAGCTGATGTGAAGAGAATGCTAAGGAGGAGCTACTGATGTGTTCATTGTGATTTGTGTGATGTGATTTGTGTGCTTCTTATGCTAAGAAGAAGTTGATGTTAATTGTTGATTGTGCTTCTTGTGATGAAAGTAGAAGCGAAGTGTTTATTGTTGATTGTGTATCTATGGAGATACTATGTGTTTCCACAGGAAGAGAAGCTGTTATGCAGGGGGAGAAAAGTTTTAAATTGTCAATTGTGCATTTGTGTGAGCTGTGTGTAGGGAGAGTAAAATGCTGCATTTTTGAATTTTCTAACTGATGTTTGAACATCTGTGTTAATTATCCGCTGCCATCTCTGTTTTGATTGTGATGTTGCCTTTATTGTGCTGCTTTGATGTATATGCTTGAATGCCTATGTTTACTATGCTGATGTTTTAAATTGTATGGCCTGCACCCCAAATAATGTTTTATCCAAAATTTGCCAAAGGGGGAGTTTGTTGGTTCTATTGGTTGACAACAATATTGGTAAAACATTCTGCACAAAAATAACTTGAAGTTTACTGAAGTAGCAGATGCCACAGCAGATGTCCCGACATGTGAAACTGACAGAGTGCAGATTTTTTTGGAAGTTAGTTAGTTAGTTATTTGTATGCTTCGACTAAGGAAGCTTGAGAAACGCCTTCAGCAAGATACTTGGAGATTTAATCACATGTTTTCATGGAGAAAATACAGGAGGCGCTGAAGACTTGTGAGTAAAGAAACCCTAGTTGTTGTTACTCTATTTAAAGGCTGCAAACCTTATTTTGCAGTTTGGTCGTTCCAGTTTTAGAAATATTAGCTTTTAATTTTTGGTTGTTCTTTGTCTTGGTTGTTAATTGTTAATTGTTAATTGTGAGCCTCTTGAGTATTTCTACTTGAGAAGGACGGTTTTTGAGTTGTAAGTTTTCAATCTCCATAAGATTTGAAGCAAGTTTGATTGTGTGTCTTTGAAGAGTGTCTTCAGTTTTAGTTGTTTTTAGTATCACGGGTTGTGGTACTGAGGGAGTGAGCGGAGGTTCTCATATCTAAGTGTGGTATCTTAGGTAGAAGGGTCATTGGGTAGTTTGATTAAGTGAAGAGGTGTAAACGGGGAAGGTTTAGCTCCGAATTAATACTACTAATAGTGAACTTCATCCCTGGCTTGGAAGCACCCAGGCGTAGGTTAGTTAGAACCGAACTGGGTTAACAACTCTCTATGTTTTTACTGCTTCCTGCTCTGTTATATTTTGTTCTGTTCAGTTGTGTTCAAAGAAGATATAAGTGTCGTGACATTACCTTCGACATCTCATATCTGATACCAGAACTTCAAATATTATTTCTAATAATAATTTCTCCCGGTTAAATAAACTATTTTCCTGATTATCAACTTATTAGCTCAAACAACCTAATAATCCAATTACGCCAATAATTTTCCACTTCGACTAATTCCAATAAATAATTCCCTCAATAATTTAATTAAATAATTAATTAAATTCGGGGCATTAGAACTCTCCCCCACTTAGGATATTTGTTTCCTCGAAAATTCATTCGACACAACCATCCTCAACTTCGCTTCCAACTCTCTGATTCTCAGTCGCATTTGGCAACACTCCGACTACTACTTTTCCGATACTACAACAACTCAACATGGTTAAATCTAATACGTAGACATTAACCAATTCTCTTGCAACATGATCATCTCTGCTTCCATAATACCTTGGAACATCAACTTACAAAGTGGTAACAGCTACCACTTGCTTATACAACATTGCATCCTCATCTCCACAACATTCTCGATATAGTATCCATCACTTTACTCACCATCAAGATAGTAAGATATGCCTATACCATCCAACACGATTTTTTCCATTATCAACAAGAGATTAAGGATGACCAGTTCCTCAATTTGTCAATAGATAACCGACGACCATACTTAAGTATAAACCATCGTCACCAACTATAACAATGTTCCTTTAGAACTTTTAATCACGTCACCAAAAGCATCATAATTCAATAACTTTGAAAACTATTCGAACATGCTAACACTGACGTCTTACAACTACATACTAATACACCTCTGACGATAACATCAGACAAAATTCCTTTACACCATTACCAACACTTCCTATTCTTGGAATCATACTCTTCGCATTTTCAACTATGACTCGTGGTTTAAAATATTCCAACCACTCCAAAAACTTCTACAATTACTCACTAATATTCCACAACAAGGTCTACAACAATCCGTCGCTTAATCATTGTTCATGCGTCAACGCCTTACACAAGGCTACTTAAACAATAACTTTTTAGTCCACCAACAACGCTGAACATATCAACTTGATAAATTTCATCTTATAACAATTATCCTTTTTCCAAGACTTTCCCACTTGTTAAACAACCAGAAACTTAAATATGTGTTACCTTCGAATTCGGGAAATAACAAAGCTTTCAACAACACTTGCACTGTAGCAATTAGCAGTATACTAAACTAACATCTCACAACCGAACACATCCGAGAAGCAAAGCTTCTCCCCCACTTAGGTTCAACTCAATTCCTGCATACAACTGATTAGAAACACAACAAGTACCGACAATGTTTCACACACTTATCGCGTACTGAGGAATAAACAACATTAGACAACACTGGTCGGACGGACCGACATGCTCTGATACCACTAGTGTAACACCCCAAATCTACCCGAAAATTATTACAAAAACCAGAGTATTTAAAAACTTTCAACATATTCGATGTATCACATTTCAACATAAAACAATCAACCTGTATTGCATTTAACATAGATACATAACATTCAGATGAACAACTTACAACATACTATATTCATATGAAAACATAACAATATTTTTAATTAATTACACAACAAAATCATAACTTTATTCGACTAAAACAAGTTTCAACTTAATACTTATTCAACAACTAGAGTAGTAACAACAACATAGAAACAAATAACATTAATCCCCCCCTAAGTGCTACGTATCAGAGGAACTAAACCGACTTGGATTAACAACATCTAATTCTTCATTCTTGAATACCTGCACGTTACTAGTATAAAGTCAACGGAGAAACAAATGAAAGAGGTGAGATATCAACCAATATAAGCAAGTGTATGATAAAAAATATATTATATTAGATCATACAAATATCATCACTTCATAACAACAATTATGCAACAACCAACAAACAACTTAGTAACAACAACAAGACACTTTATTCAATCAACTTAAAAACTTAAATCAACACAACATAATAACAACAACAACTTATAACAATAACAACTTTTAACAACAACTTATAACTACAGCAAAACGACAATCAACACACAACATAATAATAACAACAACTTCAATATGCAACTCAAAATGCGACTCAACTATGCATACGCATGTGTTACCATTGGAGAAAAACTCCCAACTTAAAATATGCCAGTTTATTGAGGCATCAACAAGGCATAAGCCTTCAACTTTCAACGTGGTTCCATAAAGGCCAAGGCATAAGCCTTCGCCGCTAATTTGCCAATCCAGGCCAACGTGGTGCCAATCCAGGCCAACTTAATAATGCAAATGTATGTGACTCAATGAATGCAACAATCACATACAACAACAATAATCATCATTACAAAGGCACAAGCCCACATCAACATTGTACCAGTAAACATAGGTACTCAACATTGCTTCAACACTGGCCATAGGCCTACAACTTAATCAACTTATCAACAACTTATAACCACGACAACTCAACCCAAACAACGTTGGTCATAAGACCTGCAACTAAATAATGCCCATAAATCGAGACAAAACAACGTATTCAACAAAATAAACCAACCACAATTTCTTACTAATATATACGAACTACCCCGACAAATTTCAGTTAATTCTGGACTACTAATTTTACCGCTTAATTTGACTAATTCGACTAGTCGCTACTATTTTTATCAGCCACTGTTACTACTCAATTGTTACAGTCTCTGTCAATTTTATTTTACTAATACAACTACTTCCCTACTACTAAATTATACTGCCATCAAAAGCATATTGTCTGCTGAATAAACCATCTCGGCTAATTTCCTTAATTTTGCTACAGTTTATATCGTGTGCTAAAATACTATTTTCTATTACATTGCTAAAATACTATCTTCTAAAATATCACTACTGCTAAAAATAACTAAATTCCTGTTAATTTATTTACACTACTATTTTCACGTATTCTGCTACATATACTATTCTGCTAGTTTTCTGGCATTAATAACATGATCCGACTATTCCATCTATTCAATTATTCCACCATTACTACTTATTATATGTATACCTGTATATATACATATACGTGCTAACATAGAAAAGAGGACAAAACCAAGTTCACTGGTCCCCACTCCACATGGGACACACGTCCCAACCTTCTAATCCTCTAGGGAGGACGCCCCCAACCAAGTGCCCCAAAGGGGCGGACGCCCCGAGCCCTAGGGTGGGCGCCTCTCTCCTCCAAGGGGTCCCACGCCACCAAAATTCCATTCCTCGCCTTCTTGTTTGTTTTTCCAAGAATGACAAATGTATTCTTCTATACTAATTTCCATTGGCCAATCTATATAGTTTCCTTTTCCCAATTTCCGATTAAATCACCAACTTAACACAACAACTACATATGCAACAAAATTTGATCGATTCCTAGTACTAACGGACAAAACAACCATACAAAAATCAACTTAATTCAACACAAAAACACATGGCAATAATTTATACAACCCAACCCCACATACGGTCAATCATATACCCGGTTATAGAGATTGAACCCCACCCTTACCTTGGATTTACGGTCTCTCTATAATTTCCGTTCGATTCCGCTTTGCCACAGCTTCCAACTTTCGCCTCTTTAATTCTTCTCCTAGCAATTCCACAGCAAATCAACCGTATAAGCTATTTCCCCAATCCTTATGCTTCAAAACCCTCTCTCTTCCTTTTCCTAAAAAGCCACGTGACCTAATTGTTTTGTTTTGTTTTTCTACTACTTCTATTCTTGCTTCTCACCTCTTAATAAAATAATGGGCCTACTAATAGTCTAATAGTCTAGTAGATCCTACTACACGATACCTCCAATTTTGTTATTTCTCACATATAACTTAACCCAACAAAATTAATTAATATCTGCTAAAACTAATGTTATTTCTAATATTAATTTCCTCCGGTTAAATCTACTATTTTCCCGATTATCAACTTATCAACTCAAACAACCTAATAATCCAATTACGCCGATAATTTCCCACTTCGACTAATTCCAACAAATAATTCCTTCAATAATTTAATGAAATAATTAACTAAATTCGGGATGTTACATGGAACGCAAAAATCGTGTTTTAGAAGAACTCGGAAGAACTATGATCAATGAACACCGTCTTCTTAAATATTTTTGGGCCGATTCCATTAGCACAACATGTTATGTTTTGAATAGGATTTGAATTTGTCCTATTCTTAACAAAACTCCTTACGAAGTTTAAAAAAAAACCAAATATCTCTCATATTCATGTATTCGGATGTAAATGCTTTGTGTTAAATAATGGTATGGAGAATCTAAGAAAGTTTGACTCAAAAGTCGATGAAGATATCTTTCTTGGATACTCTCAATCAAGTAAATACTTTAGGGTATACAATAAAAGGTTACATATTGTTGAAGAGTCTGTGCATGTTTCCTTTGATGAATCCGATCCGAAATTAGTTAGAAAGGGTAGTGTTTATGATGGAGCAGGCGTATCTTCAGAAAGCATACTAAAAGATCCCAAAGAGAAAGAATTTGAATCTACTAATAACAAGGAGGAGTTGGATTAAGTATCCGAGGAAAAAGGGGAAGATCATCCAAGTAATGAAAATGATCTTCCTTTGGAATGGAAAACTTCTATGGATCATCCCATCGACAACATCCTAGGAGATATATCAAAGAGAGTCACCACTCGCTCTAAGATAAGTAAATTTTGTTATTATTTTTCTTTTGTCTCTCAAATTGAACCTAAAAATACCAAAGACACCTTACTTGATGAAAATTGGTTTTTAGCTATGAAAGAGGGACTTCATTAGTTTAAGAGAAATGAGGTTTGGGAGCTTGTCCCCCCTCAGCGAGATCAACGAGTTATTGACACAAAATGGGTATTTAGGAAAAAATTAGATGAAAACGGAATAATAACTCGCAACAAGGCTTGTCTTTTTGCTCAAGGGTATAACAAATAGGAAGCCATTGATTATGAGGAAACTTATGCTCTGGTTGCCCAACTCGAGGCTATACGCCTTTTGTTTGCATATGCATGCTCATAAAACTTCAAATTATTTCAGATGGATGTAAAGAGTGCTTTCCTAAATGGATACATTAATGAATAGGTTTATGTGTCTCAACCCCCCGGTTTTGAGAATTTTGAGAATCCTAACTATGTTTACAAACTTAAGTGTGCGCTATACGGTCTTAAAAATTCCCCTAGGGCTTGGTACAAATGTCTTAGCAAATTCTTACTAGATCAAGGATTCTCAAGAGGAAACGTTAACAGAACCCTCTATCAAACGTCAAGGAAAAAATTCCATCTTAGTTCAAGTTTATGTGGATGACATTATTTTTGGTTCTTCTAACATATCTTTGGTCAAGGAATTCTCTAAGCTAATACAGGGAGAATTTGAGATGAGCATGATGGGGGAGTTAAATTACTTCCTTGGACTTCAAATCAAGCAATTAAGTGAAGGAAAATTTGTAAGCCAAATGAAATATTGTATTGATCTACTTAAGCGATTCGACATGGCTAACTCTAAACCAATTGATACTTCTATGCCCACGGCCGTGAATTTAGACCTAGGTGAAAATGGTAAACCGGTTGATATAAAAAGGTATAGAGGTATGATCAGTTCCCTTCTCTATTTTACTATTTCTCGTCCAGCTATCATGTTTAGTGTTTGTATGTGTTCTCAGTATCACTCAAGTCCCAAGGAGTCACATCTAAAAGTCGTCAAGCACATACTTAGGTATCTTAGTGGTACAAACTAAGTATGTACTTTGTTTCTCCAGGGTAGTGATTGTTCTTTGGTTGGCTATTCTGATTCTGACTTTTCCAGTTGCAAATCGGATAGGAAAAGAACAAGTGGTACTTGTCACTTCTTTTCAAACTCTTTGGTTAGTTGGCATAGCAAAAAGCAACTTTCAGCTGCTTTGTCAACCGGAAAAGCTGAATACGTTTCATCCAGTAATTGTTTTGCCCAAATCTTATGGATCAAACAATAATTGCTCAGCTTCAATGTCTGTCTTGAATGTATTTTTAATTTCTGTGACAATACAAGTGCCATCAACCTAACCAAAAATCCGATTCTATATTATCGCACAAAACATATTGAGATTAGGCATCATTTCCTTAGGGATCATGTGGAAAAGGGAGATGTCATATTCGAGTATGTTGATAGCAAAAATCAACTTGCAAATATTTCACTAAACCTCTCGCTACAGAACCCTTCTTTCACATCCGTAGGGAACTTGGTATTCTCGATATCTCGGATAGGTTGCAACTTAATTGAGTTGCATGCTCTTAAATTTATTGCATATTTTCCTTCAACTTTAATGTGCTTATTGCTAGTTTTAGTGAGGGCGCTTATCATAAATCTTCATGAAGGTAATATCCATCCTATCTATCTCTCCTTCTTGATAATATATTTGCTTAAATTGTTCCACTACTTGCTCTATGTTCATTGTGTGTTAACATGCATGTGTAATCTATTGTTATTGCCTTATTTTCATGACAACACTTCAAATGTAGAAAAAATTTCCACTTTTACCAGGATTAGTCGACCGCTAAAAAGCTTTCTTCGACGCACACTTATTAAATGGCTTCAATATCAGTTTTTTAGTTGATTGCGTCGACGCATGACCTAGTTTGGTCGATGCATCGCGCGAATACTCAGAAATTTTGTTTTAATTATGTTATGTGTATCTTGTCTTCGTATGAATATATTGTGCAAGTTTTGCCATCATCAATAAGGAGGAGTATGTGAGGGAAAGAGTCATGTTTTCATAATGTCAAAACCCTACACTATCCTCAATGCCATATAAGTCTCATTGGAGAAGCAAGATATACAATATTGGCATGAAATTTGAAGAAACTAAGCATTTGGCAAGAAAATTAAAAGTTGCATCGATGCAACTCAGGCTCTGGTAGACACATTCTTTTGTGCAACTCATGGGTTATGTTGCTCTGACAGTTTGGTCGACCAAACAAACAACCTAATTGGGTGGCTTAAAAATTGAAGGTTGTGTTGACGCAACCCCTGGTGCGGTCGACGCATTCAAGAATTTTGGCCCCTCCCTTGGGCTTGGGTTGTGTTGCACCGAACCTCCCTTCTGGAGTGGTTGACCGCACACATAAATGTTGCATATTTTCTTTATGTTTTTTGTCTTGTAATTCTTTTTTCTCTAACACATATAAATAGTGGTTTGATTCTTTTTGAGTAGTTAACAAGAACATTGTGAAAGATACACATAGATAACACTTTATCTTCATCCTCTCTTCTTAAAATTCAACTTCTACACATAATCATAGGTGTTGAATCAATACTCGAGATGTGGTGATAACGTTCAAATTCATGATTCATTTCTGATTTGGGTTGTGCTTTATGGGATTGTTATTGAATAAAATCCTTAGGGTTTTGTCCTCCAAGATTCCAATTGGTGGGGGAGGGGTTTGGTACAAGTCTTTGCTTCAACGGATTCAGCCGAGTGAAAGGATCGAGGAACGATGAGTTTGCTCGATCAAGTAACGGTAACCGGAGGGCCATGAACGAAGATTTGGGGTCAATCATTTTTTATCGAAATTAGCCTAGTGAAAGAATTGGTGTAGCAAATTGGTTGTGCATTCGAGTAACGTTAACCAGAGGTTTGTTCGAAGGGATCAACGCTTGGTTTGGCTTGAACCAAGGAAAGGTAAGAAGATAGCTTCATCACTAATAGTTGATTTGTGTGAATTGGGAACTATTTCTTCACCTCTTACATTTTGCAATTTTATACAAATTATCTCATTTCTAGATTTTAGAATTGGGGGCAAACTTACCATACGCGAGGATGACAAGGGGAAGTTCCTTAACAAATCATGTGATCTTCTGCGCTTTTTAATTTCTATATGTGCTTGCTATAATTTGTGTGATTCAAATTGTCAAACTTGATTCTACTTAATTTTTGGTGTGTCGAGCTCAATTTACTACATTGGCAACAAGTTTAACTGTCATGACAACATATAAAAGTATTGTCTCTAATGCATAAAAGCAAAAGTGATCATGAAAGATCAAAATTAGGGTTCTCAAATGTTATGTATAGTAGTAATCATTGAATAACCATAAAGAGAGAAAGCACAAAATCTCACGATCAAACATTAAAGAATTAAGCTCAAAGACACCAACAAAATGGCCAATCTAGCTTGTCAAATGATACCAAAAATAGATGACAATGAAGTTTCACCCCAGGGTTTAAAGAAGCATGGTAAATAAGATAAAGGAAAGGTATGAAGTCAAGATTCAAATATCAAAATAAGTGGACATGAAAGTCCTCAAGCAATCACAAACATACAATTAGGTAAAAACTAAAAGATGTGACTCTTAACTTGTCATCAAGTCGAATGGACAATGAAATGTCAATCAAGTATCATAGGAGAATTGTATAATAGAAATCCAATCTCAAAAGATCAGAAGCATAATAGGTCATAATTAAAAGAAGCTTCACATGAGGTATTCAAGGTGGTGCACAAAAGCTACCTCTTAAACCTTGATCATAAGCAATCATCAAACAAAATTGAAGTAGAAAGTATGTTTAGGGGAAGTGAATTGTTCATTGATGAACTCCAATACCTAAATAAAAAATGAGGATGAAAATAAAAGAGAAAGTGATTCCCCAAGGGTTGCATAAATGCATTCCTATATACCTCTAAGTTAAAAGAAGCACCAATGCATCTATGGAAGAGATGCTTGGTTCAAAAATAACAACAAGGCTTATAAAAAAATCATAAAATTCTCAAGACAATTTAAAGTCATAAACAACAAGCACAAGTCAAAATTGGCAAGATTCGAGTAGGAAATGAAAATGCACAAGCAAGCAATGTAGAAAAGATGATCAAACTAGAAACCCTAACTTGGCAATGTTGGGAGAAATATCAAATCAAATCCTAAAATCTAAACAAAATTAGTTCTAGAACCCTAAGGGAGCATACAAACCTAATCTAATAAAAAGTTGACTTGAAAGTCAATGGAGGTTAGCATATAAAATTAACTTGACGCCTAAGCAACTAAAACCATACAATTGATCAAATTAAATAAAAAATTTCAAACAAATATGATTCATTATAGAGAAATTCAAATAAAAATTTAAACATCAAGATATGAATCTCAAAAAGTCAGAGAAGTCAACTTTTGGCATTTTTTGATTAATAAAATTATTGAAAATTAAAGTTAGAAAGATTAATATATCAAATAAACCATGAGAAATATTCACAAAAGAAAAAATGCCAAAAATATTAATTCAAGGTCAGAAACCAATTACATATCATGAAAAAGGACCAAAATAAAATTGGTGAACTTTTTATACATGAAAATTATTTTAAAATTACTTTAATTGCAAAAATAAGCTATTATTCACCTATTTTCTAAAATTAATCAAAACTTAGAAAAATATGAAATAAAAATCAGAGATAAAAAATAGACCAATCAAATAGCCTAGAATAACTTTTGTGTAATTTTTGTACCTTGAAAATGATTTTAACAAAAATTAATTAAAATATTACACAAAAATCAATTAATTAAACACTGATTTTTTTTCACCAATCAAATAATTTCCAAAAATTAAGAAAAAAAATACCCAAAGTCAGAAATAATATTCTAAGCCTACCATAAGTTTTTCAGAATATTTTATGAAGTTTTGATCAAGAAAATAAAATCAGCAAATCAATTAATTCAAAAATTATTTAAACAAGAACATGACCAATAAGATGCTGCCATGCAGTCATCTTCAACCACATGACAAAAATAAAAATGCGTGTAAACTCAAAATCAGGACACAACTTCAGATCCATACCATGCATTCAATTCTCAACCAAAATGAACGATTCAAAGCGCAAAGTGAAGACAACATGGCAAGGAACAAGCAACAACTCATGGATTTTAAAAAGATCAACCACACATCAAGAAATCAAATCACGAAAAACCCAAAAGTCATCTAAATGCAAAATTTCAGAATTCAATATTATGCAACATGCTTCAAAAATAGGTACTTAAATACATCAAACCTAATGTTTGGCCACCTATACCCACGCATACATGCTTTATTTCATCAAAGATTAGCTTAAAATGAAGATTTGAGTTTGAAAACTTACCTCTTGAGTTGAGAAATAAACTCAACTGGTGCCTCTGAACACAAAAAGAAAACCACTCCTCTTGATCTCTAAGCTCCAATGAAGTATAATAGAAGAAGAAACGAGCATTGGAATGGAAGAAGGAAAAGCTTCGAAGAAAAACTTGAATATGAAGAAAAAATTTCAGATTTGATTTTTAGAGGATGGAGGCATCTAGGGAAAATTAGAGTGAGAGTTTGGCCTTATATAGAAGAATAAGTGAGGTTATAATGGTCTAAAAGCTTCAGAAATTCGTTGGAGAGAATATTTACAAAAATTAGAAAAATGAGGTGTGTGTTATGCTGTGCATTTTGCTGGCCTTGGAAGTGCATTGTTGTGCATTTTATTCAGCTGAGAATGAGTGGAATTAAGTGGAAAAGAAACAAATTGTGAGCTGGCTTGGTAGTACAATTTGTGAGAATTTGCAAATTTGAAAAGTTACCAAAAATGGCCAAACATGAGAGAATATGAGTCATGCTCTATAGGTGGATGGTTTTGCCATATTTGGTAAGATAACAATGAATGAATTTCATGCTATCTCATGCCAAAATGACCTGAAACTAAGCAAATTCATAAACATGCAGAATTTTCAAAGTTGGCTATGGAAAGCAACTCGATTGGTCAGTCAACTTGTAGATTGAGCCATTCAAAATTGGCTCTAGCGTTTTCTTTGCATTTTGGGCCATGGATAGAACTCTCAGTGATCTCCACAATGGGCTTTGAATCACGTAAAATGGCAGAGTATTGAGTGAGATATCGTGCCTCAAAGTTTAAGAAAAACAAGTCATGGTAAGGCAAGGCCTGTGCGTGTATGGTGACCAGTTGTGAGGTAGAAACTTTATGGATCCATATCTTGATGAATACTCGGAAAAAATGAATGATTCCAAGTTTGTTGAAGAGATCTCATGGGGAACTACAGGATGCACACTTTAATTTTCAAAATTGATGCTTGGAGAGGAAGAAATAAGGTTGGACATTTGGAACACCAAGTATTTGTTGAAATGTCACTCGTGCTAAGCAAGGGAAAACAAGCATGACCAACATTTTTGCATATCTTGTGCACAAAACATCAAACTCAAATATCTCTTAAATGGTGCATTTTTGAGAAATTTTACATATAGATAAACTTGTAGCATTTTTCTCAAGCTTTTTAAAAATATATAGTATGCAACCATTGAACAAAAATTTAGAAAGTTATGACATGTCAAACTTCTATAGGGTGAACACTTAGAATTTTTTCAAACTTTAAATAACTTCAAGAATAAGTTAACCCTAATTTCTTCAATTCTCTTGATTCAATGGTGAATTTGGTCATGAAATATGAAAAGAGGATATTTGAATTGATGGTTGACCAAAATTCCACTTGGTTAACTCCTGACTTTGATTGATATTGACCAAAATGACCATTTTTCCCTTTGTGATCAATTATCTTGCTTCCAATCAAAATTGAACCTCAATATTTCAACAATGGATGCTAAACAACATATAGAAACACATGAAATAAAGTTTGAGAGAAAAATATGAAGAGATCCTAATTATATCCAAAACCATAATTTTGCACCTTGTGTTAGGAGATGGCCAATCAAGCTTCAAAACCTCAAATCTTTTGAATGAATTGAGCAATCCTTTGAACCATGATAACTCAAATGATAATAGGAATATGATACTTCAAGAAATTGACTTAACCAAGGTTCAAACTTTACAATGGGCGAAAACTCTAATTTCATCATATGGATGACACAGATGAATTCCTCTTCAGTTCTTTGCAAAACTTCAACTCTTGAGGAATCAATGAGACAAATGAAATGTCTTGAGATATAGTACATCATTGTGACTTGAAAGATCCAAAGACATGAGATCCTGAGACTCCCTTAGAACAAAATCCTAACACAATCAACCTCCATAGATTGTAAAGGACATGAGAACCAAAGAACTTTGATCCTATCACAATGTATTAATGCAATGCAATATGATGTTTATGATGAAACATAAGCCTAGATCAAGAGGGTAAATTTTGGGGTGAAACAGCTTCCCCTATTAAATCATCTTAAACTTGATAAGCGAGAACAGGTGGAAACCCTCGAGCGTTCAAAGTGGAAGAGGATTGAATACAAAAAATCCCAAAAATTTACACTCTTGGGAAGAATAGTGAAAATTTCCAAAAGGAGCAAGTAGATGCTGGACTTGAGAGCACCAAATGAAATTGGTTTTAAAGAGAAGACAAATAACATTGCCCTTTAACAAGCGGGAGGGTCTAATGAATATTAGCCTTCAAAAGACATACGTCAGGACGAAATTGTAATGCAGACCATTATAAAGATGAGACAAAACTCAAACCCAAAGAGAATAGATAAGACTAAACTCCGGAAAGAATGTGAGAGGACAAAACTTGATCACAGAGGCAGTTAGGTGAAACTCAAACCAAGGAGAATAGACAAAACTAAATTTCCAAAAAGTATGTGTCGGGACAAAACCAGATCATAAAGATTGATTCTAAAGAATATTCTAGAACAAAACTGAAACTCACATTGGAATAATGAGATAAAACTCAACTTAAGGAGAGTAGATGAAACTAGGCTCTAGAAGAATGTGTCAGGACAAAACCAGATCACAGAAGGGGTGAGATAAAACTCGTACCATGAAATGAGATGAAACTCAAACTAGAAGACTAGACAAAACTAGACTATGAAAAGTACGCAATAGGACAGCTATGAAAAGGGTCTTATAAGCAAGGTGACTAGAGTGCGCGATTCTAGGGACACCTGGTGTTCTTAACCAGGGTTAAATAGTGAAAGTTGTGACAAACCAAAGGTATGAAAGAGACAGGTCAACCACTGATAGACAGTAGACGAAGCTGAACGAATCAAAGGAGTTACACAAAAAGAGATAAAACTCGACTTAACAATACTAGAAGATCAAAACTTTCTAAAAATGAGTACCAGGACAAAACTGGGTTTTCACGCACAGGAATCGAGACAAAAATCGACCTATAGCAAAGTGGTGAGAGTGCATGTTTCTCAGAGCATTTGCTGGTCTCAAACTAGAGGATAGACAGTATGATGGAACTGAAAGAACCGATAGTTATAAAAGAGACATGTTTCAACCCGAGATAGACTATATGATGGAACCGAAATAATCCCAGGAGTAAGAAACAAAACAAGATAAAAATCGACTCATGGAATCTAGTTAGAACAAAACAAACTAGATGAGTACTAGGAAACAACTGGATTTCATGCACAGGCGACGAGATAAAACTCGACCCAAATCAAAGTGATTGGAGTGTACTTCTAAAAGACTTGCTTAAATGATCGTCAGGACAAAACTAACATTCAAAAGGTATATTGATGGACATTGAAATGAACCAACAAAGGTAGTAGAGACTAAACCGATGAAATGGCACCAGGGAGAAACTGGGATATAATAAAAAACATTAAGTAGACACTCAACCAAATCAAATGATTAACAAAAACTTGTGCGGATGAAAACTGACATACAGAGGATAGAGACCTCACTGGGGATATTATCCGAAGTTAGCAAATTCACTCGGGAACACAAAAGCAATAAAGACTTATGTTTTAATGCATGTTTGAATTATTATTTTATGGAGTAAAGTTCCATAAGATAATGGAAACATTATACTTTGAGGATGCAATATAACGATGCATGATTAAATGTTTCACTGGGGAATGGCTAATCAAGAAGCCAATCTAACACGAAGCAAAAATTTGATAAGACTTGAAAAAATAAATTGCAAAATCCACTGGGGAGAAAACCTTCGAAAAGATGAAACTCTGCACAGAGCAACAAATTGTGTAACCAGTAGAAATGGGCAACAATCACTGAAAAGAGTTGCGAAAGTAAATTGAAAACTCTGCTGGAGAAATAAATCAGGGAAAAACCGTAGATTTTGATATGAAACACCGAATGAAGAGTAGATGATGTTGAAGAAGATACCAAACAACATTGGATCTAATAGGAATAAAGAAACCTCTGACTTCATGGGGAGCGACCGACCTCTGGTCAATGATAAGAGAAATTTTGTATGCAACTCTTGCAGAAAGTAGATAACTTGGGCTTTAAGAAGCTCAACTGGAAATTCACAGATTTGTGGTAAGAAAAGTCCTCACTGGGGATAAAAGGGATGTGGGATAGGAAACCACAATAGCATATGTCTCAGGTGATACAACTTTTTTCACCAACCAATATAATTAACAGTCACTGAGGAGATAGGAGAGCCATTGGATATCAAATCCAAGTTAAACAATTCATCTGGGTACGAAGAAATGAGATATCTCATATAAGACAACTCCACTGGGGAAATGAGAAGCATTGGACCACAATCAAGAAAGAAATTGTCTTCGTTGGGAAGAGGAGAATCCTTGAATAAGATATCTCAAATGAATAGCTGGTACGCTGGGGAAAAGGGATAAATCTTGAATAAGAACTTCTAAATGAAACGACTTGACTGGGGAATTAAAGAAGTTCATCAATGGCCACTCCGCCTCAGGAATGGGCATTATTTTGTTAACACAATAATAACACAACTCCACTGGGGATACAGATTCTTAATCAAGAAGTCTTATCAATCACAATTTATCAGACAAAAACTCTCCACCCGACGATATAGGGGAGCAGACAACTTCAGGTAAAACCGAGGAATCATCTAGCCACAATCCATTCGCTTTGGGAGACTTACTAGGGAGAAGTAGAAACTTCAGTGTTGCGGGTTATGCCCCAAGATGGAGATATTTCATATAACCAACCCTGCCAATCAAATCAAACCAAATCTGCCCCAAGTCTAACATGAAGGAAACTCACTAGGGAAAATCTCTATAGAAACACAAATTGAATTGATCCAAGATAAGACACCGCTGGGAATAACCAATTCTTTGAAAAGAATAGTTTTTGAATCAACAGAATACAGATCCTCTTCTCTAACAAGATTAAATTATTCACTGACGTTCATCGTGCAAAACTCACTTGATGTCAAACACTTGTTTTGCATATAGAAGAATGCTAGTTATGAGAATGAAAGTTCTAATGCAACACTTATGTAAGTCTTGAAGTTTTCATATAAAAGCGATATCGCAGTTTCTTTTGACCAAAACACTTTTAGAATGAAACCCTTAAAAAACTTTTTTTCTTCAGAATGACAAGACAAGCATATGATGCCAACACAAAAATTAGCACACACTTTAGGAGTCAGGAAAACACTATCTCTTCATAGTATACTTTCGAATTAACCCATGCTTTAGTTAGGACTTTACGGGTTGTAACGTGGCCTGGTTCACGGTTTTCAGATAAAATATTTTTAGGCTCAAAATATTTAGTACCCACCCCCTTCGTGATGTTCCCCAATCCTAAATTCAGTCAACTTGATGCGAGCATTCAACTCTCAAAAGAATTTGGCATGGCTGAGGAACCACTGAGATCTCTTGCATATGCTTGATGAACCCACAAGCTTTATGGACACGATAGTCATTCACCTTCGATTTTGGTGTCTGATCACACAAATTTGTTTTTTTACTAAGAACCATTCTGGATTTCCAAAAAATTTCCTTTTTTTTGCCTAAGCGACTTATTACCAAGTTCGACTTAGCGGGCTTTCTGCTTCTTCTTCTTTTTTTATTCCTCTTTTTTTATTTTTTATTTTTTATTTTTTATTTTTTATTTTTTCTCTTTTTTTTAGGACAAATCGTGTGATCCCTACACCATATTTAATTTGTTGCAAGTGATTGCGACTGTCTGAGTCTTTGATAGATGAAGGATTTGCTATTGATAGACAAAGGTTGACCGTTGCAATTTGGACTTTCCTCATCCTTTTTGGAGAATAACCATTGTTGTATCCTTTGATTGTGCACTTTTGAATGCTTGATAAGATTAACTGAACCCTACCCTACCCCAGGTTAAGAAAAAATGAGGGGTTTTCTAAATAGAAAAGAAACTCCTACTCCAAGGCTCAAAGAGGTTGACGAGGGTCTATCTCCCTTATATATTCGGTATTTGGGGATTGAATTAAGGCTTGTACATCGTCAGCAGGGTTCTACCCGAAAGTATACAAACTAAAGATTAGCATCTTAGGATCGTCATCCTCTCCCCAATCTTTGCCTAAGCGAAAGACTTGGTGAAGTTGACATAAATATGCAAGCAAGTCAATTTATGAGTGATAAAGAATGGATCGAGTGTAAACAAATGGATTACTTCAAGACAAAACATACTTAATGCATTATAAATTTTATTCACAAATAAACAGATTTCTACATGCTGGAAATGTTTAAACAAACATGCGAGAATGCAAATGAAAATGCAGCAAAGAAACCCAAGATTTCCATTGTTGAGGATCTATCATTGACACAATAGTCTTCGAATTGATCCAAACTCGAACGTTATCTCTGGACGGAAAAACGTCTTCAATCAAATGGTCGAGTGCCCCAGGGAGACATTCGCAGCCGATTTTCTTCAAAAGAAAGGATGAAAAATGTGCAAAGCCAAATTGCACCTACTGGACCACCAAATGTCTCCTACTTCGTGGAAGATACATTCAAAACTTGTGATTAAAAGCAACTTCTACTACACAGAAGAAATAATCAAACGCTGCAACCGAGAACTCATTTAATCTCATCTTCTACCACACAGGGATGAAACTTTGCTAGATGGAGACTCTGAAATGACTTGCCAAACCGAATTGGCCCCTAGAAATATACATGGATTATAAATGATTGTCCCAAATAGAAGTAGGACCAACATTCCAACAAATGGGTTACCATTATCCCAAACAGTAATATTCATTTTTCAATTATCATTATTGTGAAAAACCACCAAAGTTCTTCAAATGCAAAGGATTTTCATAAAAATATTAGACGGTTTTACAAACCAAACAGTTAAAAACAAAGAAGATAAAAACACGCTTTTGGACAAAAGAAGTTGTTCTTTTCATTAATTGGAAATTGGCCTGTAAATAGGCATTTACATCAAGATGTAACTTCAGTAAAGAAGCATTTGCCCAAAAAATAAACATAAATGTGTTACAAAAATAGCAATGTGATAACAAATAACCAACAATTTCCAATTCTGCTACTACTCATGATTCTTCGAATATCTCATCACTTTGCATTTGAAGAAGATAATTGGATCAACCCCCATCCTTCAGTGCACCCTTTCATACCCTAATTTTTTACCTAAGAAACCATCCTATATCAACTACATATGCATCATTGCATCACTGACAATTTCAGAACAAGATAACTTGTGTGTGTGCTCCTTTAACCAAATTAGAGGGTTTTGATCAAAATCTTTCATCAATTAAAGATATGATCAAGTTAGGGTTTGAGTTTCCACTCACCTCAATTGATCTATCTTCATCAATCATCAACGTTTGATCTTCAAATTCCCATCATTTCCTCGAGATCTATCTTGAATCGACCAAATTAGGGTTTTGATCGAGGATGGTGTATCATTGACTTTTTGCTCAATGAATGACCTAATTGCTTGGAGATTGATCTCAAAATAATCAATGCAATATCTTAACCTAATTTCTTGATTCAAAACATCTCAAATTCCATGATTGATCCTCAGAGAAATTCTGAATCATCAGAAAAAAGTCAACTGTTTAGATCAGTCAAACTTTGACTGTTGGTCAACTTTTGAAATTCAAATTTTTTCAATCATCAAAGCATTTCAAATTATCCATCATGATCATAAAAAATAAAAATGTGTGAAAAAAGTCAACAAAAAGTCAAAACTTGAAATTTTCTAACACTTAGAAAAATTTTCAAGTGTTTTTATCACTTTTTTCATCATTTTCATGGCCATTTTTGACCTAGATCCATTTTGATTCAAGAAAAACTCAAAACATGTAAGTTGTAGATCTTGGTCCAAGCTTTCCAAAATTTCCAAGAACTTGCAAAAAACATTTTGTGTAGCTAGGGTTTTGAAATTAGAACATAGAGATCCATAACCATAATTTACAAGTCATTTTTTCAAGTTTTCAAGTCATTTTTGCAACTTTTGTCTTCTAGAAGGCTTGTCACCATAAGATATAGGTTTTGATCCAAAAATATCCAAAGGAAATGATTGAGAGGAAGTTAAGATCACTTGAGTAAATTAACCATGGTTTGAATTTTTAACCATGTGCATTAATCCTCCAATCTTATCTTGCCTTGCTCTCCAAACCTCTTGGCCTATAAATAAAGGCCTTTCCTCATTTGGAAATCACACCAAAGCATTCATAAACTTGATTTCTCACTTCTTTCTACTTTTCCAAGTTTCAATGTTCCAAAATGTGAGAATTTGCAAATCTCCAAACCTTGCAATTTCTGAGCAATCTCAAGTTTCAAACACTCTCCAAATTCAAATTGTTTAAATCACATCATCCATTTACTCCATAGAAGTGATCCAAACCCTTGAGTCACTTCTGAAACCTCAGAATTATCATCATCATTTTCAAATGGCTCGAACTGCAGTTGGAGTTGGTAGCAATTTCCAGGCTATCTCTAAGCAAGCTGAGCACTTCTACATGTTCCTTGAAGTCCAGTGAAGCTATACAAATCATAAAACAACTTCTGGAAGCACTCTAGCAAGGAATCTGATTTCTTCTCATAGAGGTAAGTAACTCCAACTTTGAACTCTTTGATTTCTGAATTATAGGTCAAAAATTTCTATGCCATCATGTTTCTGTGTGTATGAGGATCATAAACCCTCAATCAATTGCATGATTTGTTGCACAAACACGATTTCATGATCAAATTGCTAAAACAAGGGTTCATTTGTTTTCTTCGAATTCAGTTATCATAGGCTTAAAATAAATGAAATTAAATGCCACCATCATGTTCCTTGTTTAAAAACAAGCAAGTTTCACTTTTATACCATCCAATTTCATCAAGAAACAAAGGAGTTAGGAATCATGGAATCATGAGGTTGAAGAAGAAGTATGCACGCATTTTCTGATTTCCAAAAAATTCAAAAAGTTGTTTTAACTTATATTTATTCGTTGTTGTATGATGAACGGATGAAATAGCCACCTCAGTGGCAGCCAGCGCGCTCTTAAGTCACCTGCCATGCCTAAGGTCCAGGGTTCGAATCCCCCTGAGATCTTTTGTTTTTTTTCAAGTTTCACTTCTTTTCCAATTTTCAACTCTCTTTCAAACCATTTTCGAAACTTATTTTCAAATAAAATCAAATGGAGGCGTGTTAATAGCAAGCCATGCATGTGGCCCAGTGGTTAATCTTTTCACCTTTGAGTACAAGGTCCTGAGTTCAAACCTCTCCAAGACCAAAACCAATTTTTTATCACTTGTTTTTTCACATTTTCTATCAAACTTCAACATTTTCAAAAACCAATCAAAACTTATCATTTTGAGATGATATTTGTGCACACTTGTCATTTAACATATCTAATTTATGATTATGTAAAAAAAATCCAATTTTTTTCTTTTGATATATTTTTTATTAGGTTTAAAATAGACGTTTTTAAGTGTTTTTAAATACTTTCGAAAATGTTTTCTTCTTAATTTTTCAAACCTAAATCTTTTTCAAAACTTCTTGTGAATAATTTTGACTTTTCAAACATTTTCAAAACTTTCAAAAATGTTTCAATTGACTTACGCACCTCTTTTCCATGATCGATTCGATTAAATGTTTGAAAATACAAAGCGAGCTAGGTTTTTTCCTCGAAAATCTTTCGAATTCAAAATCAAATTGATCATGTGCCTCCCTTAAGGTGTAAGTCCCAACCCTCCTATGTAGGTACTTAGTTTCCTTGTACGTATTCACCATTTTGTGTACATATTCAATTCCTTGTACATATTCAAATTTTTTACATATTCAAGTATAACAAACTTCGTTTGTTTGTTTTTATTCGCTTGTTTATACACCAATTTCATTGGTATTAAGAGGAGCATTATTCACGGTGAAATTGCTCTTAAACCAGTGGGCCTCCTTAAGGTGTAAGTCCCACTCCTTTGTATATATTCAAGTATACTAGCTTATCTGCTTGTTTTAAACACTTGATTATATATTACTTAATTTATGCACTTGTTTATATATTTCCGTCATAAACTCTTATGAATGTACACAGACACTTTGTCATATATATACTTGTTCATATATTTGTTCATGTTTATGTCATTAAAACTAGTATAACAACTAGGTTACTCATAGCCTCCTCTTGGGCTTCGTACAAAAGAACTCACTTGTTGAGTTAGCCTCCACTTGGACTTTGTAAAAAAGAACTCCCCCGTTGAGTAAGCCTCATCTTAGGCTTCATACAAAAGAACTCCCCCGTTGAGTTAGCCTCCTCTTGGGCTTCGTAAAAAAGAACTCCCTTGTTGAGTTTAGCCTTCTCTTAGGCCTCATACAAGAAAGAGACCTGGAAATCTCTAACAACCTCCTATTGGGTTTCCAATATAAAGAATCACCTTAGGTAGGATAGAACCCTAAGAGTATTGTTTCCCAGTGAAATCACTCTTAAAGCCAAGCCAGCCATACCCTATAGCCTTCTCTTGGGCTCACAATACAAGGACCCTCGATGTCCCTCAGATAGCCTCCTCTTGGGCTTATAATACAAGGACCCACGGGCTTCTTAAATGCATCCCCCTACTCAATAACAAAATATTTCTCCTTAGAGATAAGACATGAATTATCTCTATGGAAGAAGTATCTCATCTATAGCATCACATACAAATCAAACATTTTTCAAATCAAACACTTTTTCAAACAAAACAAAACATCTTTCTTAACTGTAAGTGGCAACTCTTGTACACTCAAGCAAAACGCCCAATGCTTACAATGAAATATTCAATGTTCTTTTTCATCTTTCTTAACTTTTAAGTGGTAACGCTTGTACACTCAAGCAAAACACCCAATGCTTACAATGAAAGACTTAAACAATCAAATTTTCAAACATGTATGTAATGAAATAGATTAGATACATTTTTCATTAAGATGACAGTTCTCGTTGTCTCTTAATATTTTTGCTTCCACTAGCACATAAGTGGGAACTACGATTTCTCTAACTTTCTCAACCTCCTTTTGAGAATTGGAGAGCATACTTCTTTCTCTCTCAAACCAAACAAACCTTAGTTCCCTTAGATCTAAGCTACAGATGCTCTTATTCCCATTAGGGGATATGTATGTAGAGGATCCCAATGATCTTTGCGAGCATAATAATAAACAAACTTAGGTTCCTGACTAACCTACCCTTCTTAAATCCCAAAGGAGAAACTTTCCCGAAATATCATAGCAAATAAAACACACAAATGCATAAAAAAGTTCCTATAGAAAATTATACATATATAAGGTGCTAATACCTTCCCTTTATATAACCAACCCTCTTACCCTGGTCTCTCCCCAATGCGTTGCGTCTAGTTCACGCTAGTCGCGTCACATATCTTATTTAGGGTATTTCAGCTTTCCCTTTTTCCATCTTCTTTCTTGTTTGGAAACAATAAAGCTTGGTGCTCGTGAAATCTTTTAACAAAAAAAAATCAAAAGAGTAAATCATTTTGAGCCAGAGATTCGAATTCCAATTCGATTCCCTCGTTCGTCACTTTTTACCGCGAACAAAAAAATGGTGACTCCACTAGGGAGCACCAAGCTTTTATTTGTTTCTAAACAAGAAAAAAAGGGCTAAGCTTCATTTGTGCATATGTTTGTTTTTCTTTATTGCGTGTTTTGTTCCATTACTCGCGATTTCATCTGATGGAAAAAAATCCTAACCTAGATTTAAGAAACATTTTAAGAATTAGGTGGGGGTATAGTCCTATTAAATTACGAGGATTCTCAATCCTTAATAAGTTAATTTGAGATCCCTTGCTCAATGGAGGTTTTCTTGGGGGTAATTGTGTTTAGCAAGTTATTTGTGAAGACATTTTTGCTTTTCAAGCGAATCAGCGAAGTTGAGTTGGCTGTAGAACCCATAACCCATCCTGGCCATTTAGGATGTAGGGCAGAAACTATTCAGGTATAGATTTGGATTATATGTCATGCGAGACTATGATCAGGCGAGTTTCTCTAGAAATTTTTTATTGGACTACGAGTTAGTTGTTTAAACCGGTAATATTTCAAAGAGAAGCGTTGACCTTGTATTATTAGTAGAACATTTTTTACATGAGATTAAGCTCATAGAACTTACCCACGTTTGGTTCATATCATTGGCCTCATGCTCGTGACTTCAAACGCTTGAACGTGTGTATAACCACTAACCATGTTTCTATCTTTGTGGAATTCATGCATTCACTCATTCACAAGCCTCAATTTCTCATTCTCTTTCCATTAAAATTTCCAAAACATTTAGAGATTTTTTCATTGCAAACATTCTATGTTAGAGGGATAAATGTAAGAAGAAGAAATACTAAGAGATACAGTTTTATATTTCCTAATGTGAACAAGCTAAAAGAGTTATTATCCTTGGTAGAAGATCCCTCGAATTTCAGAAAATGCTCTGGAACTCTTTTAACTAACTATCTTGAACACTAACGTTGATGAAGGACTTCTTAAAACCTTGGTTCAGTCTTACGATCCAGTCTATCGTTGTTTCACTTTCCCTGATTACCAGTTGATGCCTACTTTGGAAGAGTACGCAAGTCTTTTAGGTATCCTAGTGTCTGACAAAGTGCCTTTCAATGGTTTGGAAGCCAGTCCGAAGCCACAAATCATTGCAACGATGACTCATTTAAGGAAATCTGAGATAGACAAAAACTTGACTACAAAAGGAAATCTCTTAGGACTAACTTCAAAGTTTCTAATGGAGAAAGCTTTTAGTTTTGCTGAAGCAGTTAGCATCGTAGCTTTTGAAGTTATTTTAGCTTTGCTCATTTATGGGTTGGTTTTGTTTCCTAACGTCAAAGACTTTGTTGATATCAATGCCATAAGGATCTTTTTGATTGGAAATCTTATTCCCAATTTTCTTGGTGATACGTATTTCTCTATCCATCATAGGAATCGTCAAGGAGATGGAATTATTGTGTGCTGTGTCCCTTTGTTGTTCAAATGGATTGTTTCACACTTGCCTAAGTCTTCGATCTTCAAATAAAACAAAATTGGTTGGCATTGGCCTCGAAGACTCATGTCACTTACTAATGATGATATTCATTAGTATACCTTGGCCTACAATGAGATGGAAATCATTAAAAGTTGTGGAGACTTTGCCAACGTACCTCTCATTGGTACAAAAGGAGGAATTAAATACAACTCATTCCTGGAAAGACGTCAACTTGGGTATGCAAACTCGAGTAAACCCCTTGGTTTTATAGTAGAGGTTTATTTTTATCATGAAGGGGAATATTACCAAGGTTTGAAAGCCAAAATGATAAGAGCTTGGCAGATGCAAGGAATTGTGCATCCACGGAAATCTACACTTCTTGGGTAAAGAAAAGAGCGAAGGAATTCCGAATGCCTTATCCTTATGAAGAACCCATGTTCCCAGTGGTATCTAAATCGACCACCATTCCCATTGAGACAATGGGAGAATACCAAGAAGCTTTGGCTAAGATAAGGCTAGAGCACGATGCTTGGGAAGACAAATTTCTTAAGGCTGACTTTGAGAATGTAAAGCTTAAGAAGCAAGTCAAAGATCATGAAAAAACACTCTACTTTCAAGATGGATGGCTCATGGAGAAATATGAGAAGATTCGTCGAAAGGATGACGCGGTCAAGAAATACATCAAAGAAATAAAAAGAAATCTTGAAGAATTAAGAAATGGAACTCCTGCTCCAGACGAGTGGAAGAATGTTGTTAACAAGCTAAAAGCCGAGAAAGCTGAATTGAAAACTTACTATGGGAAAGAGATCCTAAAGTTGAAGCTGCATCAAGCATTTAGCAATTAGGATAGTTTAACTTTTATATTTTATTCGGTTTGTTGTAAGATCTATGCTTCAAAAAAAACTTGTTGTAATATTTTTTTCATATATTAATAAAATGAGAGTTTTCTGTTCCAAATGTTTGCAAGAAATTTCTCTTTTAGCATTATTTCTTTGGAAAATCTTTTCTTTTGCATTCATAATCATGCATCATGTTTGCATTTTGAGTTTGTTATCTAGAGTCTTATCCTATGGAATTTTCTCCAGAGATCGTCAAGCTGTCGCGTCTTAGAGTTTCCCGATTGAGTTCATAGTTAGCTGGCAGATACAATACTCGTGCAAATAGAAAGAAATCAATGGAAGATTTCGAACAAGAGAATATTGAGCTTTGTGGTACAGTAACCACACTTCAAGAGGAAGTGGAAAAATCAATGCTTTGGTGAGCTCGTTGGTAGCTGCACAAAATCTACAACCAACACCTAACAGTCAAATTCAAGCGACAATGATTTCAGAAATCACTACTACTCCATCTTCTGCTATCGCAGTTACTAATCTACTTTTCACTATGCCAGAGGGTTACCCTTGGGGAATGCCTTTCAACTTCGGCGTAGGTTTTCGTCAAAATACTTTTGAAGTATCGACAGCCACAACTGAGGTTCCTACTTTGCAGAATTCAGCGTTCACTCCGCAGCCCGGAGTAACCTTTTGTCATACCCCAATTTTTGACCTAATATACCACCTTACATTTTCATTACTGCATCACTAACAGTTCATAACAGAAGAAATCGGGTGTGGCTTCTACAAGTCAAAATCAGGGTTTCTTCAATTTTTCATCTGTTAGAGAGGTGATAAATTAGGGTTTGAGTTTTCACTCACCTTAAATGATCTATCTTAATCAAATCATCAACCTTTGATCTTCAGATATCCAACTTTTTCTCATGATCTATCAAGAATCGATCAATTAGGGTTTTTATCGAGGATAGGGAATCACTGATTTTCTGATCAATGGATGACTTTCTTGCCTAGATATTGATCTTCATATCCTCAATGCAACATCTTGACCTAATTTCTTGATTCAAAACATCACAGAAGTTCACATTTTTCATCAGTCAATTTCTGGATCATCTGATGAAATTTCATCTGCACTGAAAAGTCAAACTTTGACTTTTGGTCAACTTTTTCAAGACAAAACTTTTTCAATCATCAAAATACTTCAAATGATCCATCATGATCATAAAAAATCAAGAAATTTGGAAAAGTCAACAAAAAGTCAAAATTTTCAACACTTAGAAAAATTTTAAGTGTTAAAAATTTCATGTTTTTTCCTACTTTCATGGCATTTTTTCACATAGTTCCATTTGGAATTAGAAAAAACTCAAAACATGAAAGTTGTAGCCCTTGTAACAAGCTTTCCAAAATGTCCAAAAACTTGCAAAACCATCTTGTCTAGCTATACTTTTGATTTTGAAACATAAAGCTCCAAAAGCCATGGATTTCAAGTTCATACTTCAAAATTATAGGTCATTTTTTGCATTTTCTCCTTCTAGATGCCTTGTCATCACTTAGAGGAAGCTCGTAACTGATAAATATCAGCTTGAATGATTGAAGATAGGATTGGATCAAAGAAGGAAACTTAACCATGGTTAAAGAAAGTAACTTTTGCATTAAATGCAAAAGATTCCATTATGACCTCTTAACCAAGTTGCAAGTTTTCTTCAATGATTTTTGCCAAATCATTCAGTTTTCTTGGCCTATAAATAGAGGTCATGTTTTCAAAATAAAACCACACCAAAGCTATGCAAGAAAAAGCTTTCTCTCTTCTTTCTTAAATTTCAAGTTACATAGTTCAAAAGTGAGGATTTTGCACTTTTGCAAATCTTGTGAAAAACTGTGAGAAATTTGGTGTCTAACATGTTATAAACTCTAATTATAACTTCTTTGAAACTTAAAATCAACCCAAGAACAACTAAAACTCAGAATTGCTTTTCAAATTTTCAAACTTGCAAAAACTGCCTTAACTTTCAAACTGATATTTGGCTCGAGCTAGTCTTGATTTTATCATTTGAACATCATCCACATGCTTCATATGAATGATACCAACCATCATCCTTGACCTGTAACACCTCTAACCAAGAATTCGAAGTTCACTTCAAAGAACTGTAGTTGGACTTGGGTGGAACAATCCAGGACATTTCAAATCGAGCTAAGCATCCAGATACCTTCCATAGGATCCAGTGAAGCTATAGCAATCCTCAAACATCAACTGGAAACACTCCTTCGAAGAATTCGATCCCAGCTTCAAGAGGTAAGTTGCTCAACTTCGAACTCTTTGATTTTAAATTACAGTTCAAAAATGGCTTGGCCGTTTTGTTTATGCACCTTCACTGATCCTTAACCCTCAATCAATTGCTTGTTTACATGATCATACACGATTTCAATTTGATTTTTAGGAATTAGGGTTCTTCGCGTTTCTGGGAAAATTAATCATGTTTAACTAAAAATAAATGAAATTAATCATCACCATCATGTTCTTGATTAAATTTCAAGCAACTTTCATGTTTACAACTTTCAAAATCATTAAGAAACAAGGAAGTTATGAAATCAAAGGATTGAAGAAGATGAAGAACATGTTCGCGCGTGTTTTTGGTTTTCCAGATTTTTGAATTTTCAGTTTATAATATAATTAATTGGAATGGGATAAATGAACGGATGTATTGTCGCCCCAGCGGTTGCCAGCTCACCTTTAAGTCACTTGCCTTGCCTTGCCCAATGGTCCCGGGTTCGAATCCCCTTGGGACCATTTTGCCAAATTTTTTTGCTTTTCTCTTCACATTTTTTTTCAAACTTTAACACTTTCAAAACCCAATCAAAACTCCTCATTTTGAGGTGATTTTTTGCACACTTGTCATTTAACATGTCTATTTTATAATGATGTCAAAAAAATTTAAAAATGTTCTCTTTTGATTACATTTTCATCGAGCCGAAAACGAGACATTTTAAGTACTTTTCAAGTACTTTTCAAAGACATTCTTTCAAACTTTCGAAGCTCGAATCTTTTCCAAACTTCTTGTAAGTATATTTCATCTTTCAAAAACACTTTCAAGATCTTTTCAAAACTTTCCAACAAACTTACACTCTTTTTCCATGATCGACCCGATTTGAAGATAAAACCGAACTCGTTTTTTCCTCGAATTTCTTAACCGATCATGGGCCTCCCTCACGGTGTAAGTCCCAATTCTTTTTATGTACATACATATTTCCTTGTACATATCCAATTCTTTTATGTACATACCAATTTTTACTTGTACATAATACAGATACCTTCGTAAACATTCAAGTATAGCAAACTTTCGTTCGTCTATTCGCTTGTTTACACACCATTTCCACTGGTATTAAGAGGAGCATTATTCCCGGTGAAACTGCTTTTAAACCAATGGGCCTCCCTTACGGTGTAAGTCCCAACCCTCCTATGTGCACACACATTTCCTTGTACATAAATATTCATTCGTGTACATATTCGCTCCCTTGTACACAATCAAACTTGTAAATAATCAAGTTACGCTCGTTTCAAACGCACGTTTTACACACTTGTTTATATTTCCTTCATAAAATTTTGTAAATAAACTTTACAAATTTGTTTATATTTCCTTCATAAACTCCTGTGAATAAACTTCATACACTTGTTTATATAACTGTTTAGTTATAACATAACAACTAGTCTAACAATTAAGTTCCCCACAGAGTTAGCCTCCTCTTGGACTTTGTACAAGGTAACTCATTTCATCTGAGTTCAGCCTCCTCTTAGGCTTCATATAAGAAAACTCATTCATCTAAGTTTAGCCTCCGCTTAGGCTTCATATAAGACAATACTCCCCTGCTGAGTCAGCCTCCTCTTGGGCTTCGTTCAAAAGAACTCCTCATTGAGTTTAGCCTTCTCTTGGGCATCAAACAAAGAAAGAGACCAGGAAATCTCTTAACAGTCTCCTATTGGGCTTCCAATACAAAGAATCACCCGCACTACAATAGAACCCTGAGAGTATGATTTCCCGGTGAAATCGCTCTTGAAATCCTAAGAGGATGGTTTCCCGGTGAAACCACTCTTAAAGCCAAAGCCAGCCATACCCTATAGCTTCCTCTTGAGCTTTATACAAGGACCCTCGATGACCCTCGAATGCCTCCTCTTGGGCTTACAATACAAGGATCCATGGGCTTCTTAAAAGCATCCCTCTAATCCAATCAATTTCTCCTCGAGATTTAGAAATCTATCATCTCCATGAAAGAAGTATCTCATCTATCACATCACATACAATCAAAACTTTTCAAACTCTTTTCAAACAAAAACATCTCTTAATCGTAAGTGGTAACGCTTGTACACTCAAGCAAAACACCCAATGCTTACAATTAAAAGAATTCAATCATTTTTCAAACATCTTTCTTAACTCGTAAGTGGTAACGCTTGTACACTCAAGCAAAACACCTATAACTTACGATGAAAGATTTCAATCAATCAACCTTTCAAAATGTATGTGATGAAATAGATTAGATACATTTTTCATTAAGATGACATTTGTCTTTGTCTCTTAATAACATCTCGTTGCTTCCACTAGCATAAGTGGGAACTACGATTGCTCTGACTTTCTCAACATCCTTTTGAGAATACGTAGGCACAAGGTCTCATCCTTGCCGAGCAAATTTCTTTCTCCCTCAAACCAAACAAACCATAGATCCCTTTAGATCTGAGCTACAAATGCTCTGATTCCCATTAACGGATATGTATGCAGAAGATCCCAATGATCTTTGCGAGCACAATAATAACAAAACCTAGGATCCCACATAATCTACCTTTCTTAAAATCCAAAGGAGAAACTTTCCCAATCATAGAAATAGCAATTAAAACACACAAACATATCAAACATATTCATATATAAAGCTATAGATAACTATATATATTTAGGGTGCTCCATCTATTCCCTTTATATAACAAACCCCCTTGCCCGAAATCTCCCATGCGTTACGTCTAGTTCGCTAGTCGTAATGCATATCATATCAATTGAGGGTATTGCGCCCCTTTTCATAATCATTTTCTTGTGTTGGAAAAATAAAGCTTGATGCTCATGGCATCTTTATAAACAAATCAAAAGAGTAAATCGTTTGAGCCGAGAATCCGAATTGATTCGATTCCCTCGCGCCACTTTTAACGCGAACAGAAAATGGCGACTCTGGGAGTACACTAAATTTTGATTTTCAAAAATTGTGACTCTCAAGAGCACCAAGCTTTTTGTTTTCAAAAAGAAAAAAGGGTTAAGCTTTCATATGTGCATATGTTTGTTTTTCTTTATTGTGTGTTTCACGATTTCATCGATGGAAAGAAATCCTAACCGATTTAAGAAACATTTTAAGATCTAGGTGGGGTATAGTCCTATTAACTTGTGGGAAGTTTCAGTACTTACTAAGTTAATTTGAGATCCCTCTCTCTGGAGGTTGTTTTGGAGTATTTGTGTTTAGCAAGTATTTAAGACATTTTGCTTTGAGAGAACTTACGAGTCGAGTGGTCAGAGAACACATAACCCATCCTAGCCATTTAGGATGTAGTGCAGAAATTATTCAGGCGTAAGCTTAGAATAATTGTCATGCGAGACTACGATCAGGCGAGTTTTTCTTGAAAAATATTATTGGACTTCGAGTATTCAACAAATCCGATAATATTTCAAAGAGAAGCGTTGAACCTGTATTATCAGTAGAACCCGTTTCACAGATGAATAAGCCCTTAGAACTTACCCACGTTTGGTTCTTATGTTGGCCTCATGCTCGTGACTTCAAACGCTTGACCGTTTGTATAACTACTAACCACGTTTGTAGCATTCATGCATTCATTCAAAAACTTCATTTCTCTTCCCATTTCCAAAGAATTTAGAGATTTTTCTTTGTAAATATTTTAGGTTAGAGTGATGGACGTCAGAGGAAGATTCACCAAGAAATACAGTTTTAGGATTCCTGATGTAGGAAAGTTAAAAGAGTTAGCATCCTTGGTAGAAGATCCCTCGGATTTGAAACGCTATGGAACTCTTTTAATCACGAACACTAACGTTGATGAAGGACTTCTCAAAACTTTCGTTCGTTTTACGATCCAATCGTGTTTCACTTTCCACGACTATCGACTGATGCCTACTTTGGAAGAGTACACACATCCTAGGTATCTCAAGATCGATAAGGTGCCCTTCAATGGTTTGGAATCCATTCCTAAGTCACCAGTCATTGCAACAATGACTCACTCAAAGAAATCTGAGATAGACAAAAACCTAACTACCAAAGGAAAACTCTTAGGACTAACTTCAAAGTTCCTAATGGAGAAGGCTCTTAAATTCTCTGAAGTCGGTAGTATGGTAGCCTTTGAAGCTGTTTTAGCTTTACTCATCTATGGATTGGTGTTGTTTCCTAACGTCCCAGGTTTCATTGATATCAACGCCATAAGGATCTTTCTGATTGGAAATCCCGTTCCCACTTTTCTTGGTGACACGTATTTCTCCATCCATCATAGGAATCGTCAAGGAGATGGAACTATTGTGTGTTGTGTACCTTTGTTTTTCAAATGGATTGTCTCACACTTGCCTAAATCTCCTATCTTCCGTGAAAACAAAGACGATTGGGATTGGTCTCGAAGACTCATGTCTCTTACAAACGACGATATCCATTGGTATACCTTGGCTGACAATGAGATGGAAATCATTGAAAGTTGTGGAGAATTTGCCAATGTACCTCTCATCGGTACGGAAGGAGGAATCAACTACAACCCATTCTTGGCGAGACGTCAACTCGGGTATGCAAACTCTAGTAAACCCCTTGGTTTTACAGTAGAGAGATACTTCTATCATGAAGGGGAAAATTCCCAAGGTTTGAAAGCCAGAATGATCAGAGCTTGGCATCACATCCGAAGGAAGGAAAAGGATAATGCAAGAAATTGCGTAGCCATGGAAATCTACACTACTTGGGTGAAGAAAAGAGCAAAGGAGTTCCGAATGCCTTATGCTTATGAAGAACCCATGTTCTCAGCAGCGTCCAAATCAACAATTTTTCCCATCGAAACTATGGGAGAATACCAAGAAGCTTTGGCCAAGATGAGACTTGAGAAAGAGGCTTTGGAAGACAAATTCTTTAAGGCTGACCTTGAAAATGAGAAGCTTAAGAAGCAGGTCAAA
This sequence comes from Vicia sativa, assembly GCA_021764765.1. NCBI lineage: Eukaryota > Viridiplantae > Streptophyta > Magnoliopsida > Fabales > Fabaceae > Vicia > Vicia sativa. Next base: position 282,709,148 of record CM038792.1, read on the forward strand.
GATCATGAAAAGACGCTTTACTTCCAAGATGAATGGCTCATGGAGAAATATGAGAAGATTCGTCAGAAAGATAACGCGATCAAAAGATACATCAAAGAAAGAAAAAGAAAGCTTGAGGAAATGACAACCAGCGATCCTGCTCCTGACGAGTGGAAGAAAGTCATCAGCAAGCTAAAAGCCGAGAAAGCTGAACTAAAAGCTCATTATGGGAAAGAAATCTTGAAGTTGAAGCTACATCAAGCCTTTGGATCTTCATCCGACGAGGACGATTAATTAGTTTAGATTGTAGTTTTATCATTTATTTTATAATTGTAAGAGCTATGCTCGAAAACAAATGAAATTGTTGTAATCTTCTTCCAATAATTAATAAAATAAGTGTTTTCCATCCAAATATTTACCAGAAATTTCTCTTTTAGCGTAAATTCTTTGGAAATTCTTTTCTCTTTGCATTCATAATCATGCATCATACTTTGCATATCGAGTTTATTGTTTAGAGTCTTATCTTTTGGAATTTTTTCCAGAAAGAGAAAGATCGTCAAGCTGTCGCGTCTTAGAGTTTCTCGACCACGTCCACAGCCAACTCGTACATACAATACTCGTTCAAAAAGAAGGAAACTAATGGAGGGTTTTGAGCAAGAAAATGTTGAGCTTCGTAGCACAGTGACAACACTTCAGGAAGAGGTGGAGAGACTTACTTCTTTAGTAAGTTCATTGGAAACTACGCAAAGTCAGCAAGCAACATTAAGTAGTCAAAATCAAGCGACGATTTCAAAGATCACTACTACTCCAGTTTCAACTGTTGCAGCCAGTAGTCCACTCTTCAGTATGCCAGAAGGTTATCCATGGGAAATGCCTTTCAATTTCGGCATCGAATTTCGTCAACCCACTTCTCAAGTACAAACAACCACGTTTGAGGTTCCTACTTTACAGAACTCAACGCTTACTCCGCAGCATGGAGTAACCTTTCCGCAAGTAACTATGACGGTTTCTCAACCGATCATGACCAACTCAGCTTCTGTACTTCACGCTACTACAGACGAAGAAGTCTATCATAACCCAGGCGATAACACGAATCCTCGTGGCCAGATGGAGAATCTCCAGGAACAATTCCATAAGATGCAGCTTGAGATTAAAACAATTCGTGGGAAGGAATTGTTTGGGAAGAATGCCCACGATCTATGCCTAGTTCCTCGCGTAAGGATACCCGCTAAGTTCAAAGTCCCTGACTTTGAAAAGTATAAAGGAAATTCCTTCCCGCAGAGTCATCTTACGATGTACGCTAGGAAAATGTCTACGTACAATGACAATCACCAATTGCTAATTCACTATTTTCAAGACAGTCTTACCGGTGCCGCACTGAAGTGGTACATAGGGCTAGATAGTGCAAATATCCAGACATTCAATGACTTAGGCGAAGCCTTTGTACAACAATACAAATTCAACTTGGACATGGCTCCAGATCGAGATCAACTCTGCTCCATGTCTCAGAAGGAAAAAGAGACATTCAAAGAATACGCCCAATGTTGGAGGGAAATTGCTGCCCAAGTCAACCCACCGTTAGAGGAGAAGGAAATGACCAAGGTTTTCTTAAACACTCTTGGCCCATTTTACTACGAACGATTGATGGCCAGCGCTCCCGAAGATTTCACCGAGATGGTAAGCATGGGAATGCGACTAGAAGAAGGAGTTCGAACAGGACGCCTAGTCAAAGAGAGTGGATCTTCCAGTGGAACCAAGAGGGTTGGAACCGGTTTTCCAAAGAAAAAGGAACATGACATAGGAATGGTATCCCGAGGGAAACCAAGGAAGAATGTCAGTCAACAACAACAGGTAGCTGCCATAGCGCCAATTGTTAATACAAGTTCAAATACAGGAATTGCTCCGCAGTTCCAGCAAACTCAACAGCCTCGACAGCAGGCTCAGCAGTTCAACAATCAGAACCGTGCACCCTGGGTCTTGCAGTTTGATCCAATTCCAATAACGTATACAGAACTATATCCTGCATTAATAGAAAGGAATCTTGTGCAAACGAGGTTACCACCTCCGGTACCAGAAAAATTACCATGGTGGTACAAAGCAGATGTATCTTGCCCTTCTCATCAAGGGGCACCGAGTCATGATCTTGAACATTGCATAGCACTAAAAGCTGAAGTACAAAGGTTAGTAAGGACTAATCTTCTTTCCTTCAGGAACACGAATCTAAACGTGCAAGCAAATCCACTTCCCAATCATAGTGGACATACCGTGAATTTGATACTAAGGAACAGATCGGTATCTTGTCACAGATGTGAATTTGATAAGAGAAAGTTTGGTACAACTCCATGATACGTACAGTACAATGGGCGCTTTCACTAAACATGACTACACAACATGCAGAATCTGTTTCAAGGATTTTCGAGGATGTCCAACTGTGAGAGCAGACATTCAACGGTTAATAGACATTGGTGATATACAGATCTTCAGAAACAGAAACGACTATGATGTGAATATGGTAGGGCATTTTCTGCATGAGCTTTTAGTCTCAGATATCAACTCAGAAATTCCCGAAGTAAATGTCATTATCCCCTGTTTCAACGTACTCAAGTGTGTGGAAGTTGAATATAACGGTCCAAAAGTTCCAGAGTCTCCTTTGGTGATCTGTCTACCCGGTCCTGTTCCATACAGTTCTAACAAAGCAATTCCCTATCAATACAATGCGACTATGATAGAAGATGGGAAGGAGAAACCCATGCCAACTCTTTCAACTTGATGTTAACATAACTGAAATTGGACGAGTAACGCGAAGTGGACGCGTACATACTCTGTTGCCACCAAAGCAACCTGTTGTTCCTATTATTGGACAAAATCCAGTTAATACACCTCCCGAGAATCCCATGGGGACTCCCATTGGTAATCCAAACATAAACGTTGGACCGTCTGATGGAACCAACGTCAACTCAGATTTCGATGAGGTTTTGAAGCTAATCAAGAAAATCGAGTACAGAGTTGTATATCAACTGATGCAGACTCCCTCCAAAATTTCGATACTATCTCTACTTCTGAATTCCGAAGCCCACCGAGAAGCTTTGATGAAAGTACTAGATCAAGCTTACGTAGATCACGACGTGACTACAGATCAATTTGGTGGAATTGTAGGCAACATAACAGCTTGCAACAATTTAAGCTTCAGTGATGAAGAACTCCCAGAGGAGGGAAAAGATCACAACCTAGCCCTGCATATCTCTATGATTTGCCAATCAGACTCTCTGTCCAACGTGCTAGTAGATACCGGTTCATCCTTAAATGTAATGCCAAAAACGACTCTTGCTCGTTTATCTTACAAAGGAACACCGATGAAATTCAATGATATAGTGGTAAGAGCCTTTGATGGGACAAGGAAATCTGTTATTGGGGAAGTCGACCTTCCAATGACGATTGGTCCGCATACATTCCAAATCACCTTCGGTCATGGATGTGCCACCGCTACGTTGTTTGCTAGGAAGACCATGGATACACGAAGCAGGAGCTGTGACATCCACTCTCCATCAAAAGCTAAAATTCACAGCAAATGGGAAGCTAGTAACCATCATCGGTGAACAAGCTTTACTAGTAAGCCATTTATCCAGCTTTTCTTTCATCACAACCAACGATGTTGAAGGACACGCCCAAGGACTTTCGTTAGAAGATGAATCTACAAGCAAAGCGATCATCTATCTCCTCTTACAAAGAAGCGCGAGATAGTAAAAGATGGTAATCTTTGCGGTTGGGGACAAGTAATAAAACACATCAACAACGAGACAAAGGCCGGCTCGGATTTACTCTAGTATTTCTAAAGACAATCAAAGGGATGAAGCTCTTCAATCGAGAAGTATTCCACGGGGGGTTTCTTAAACCATGTTCTTCAAGAGGTTAACGTTCTTACCGATGAAGGTGATGAAGACGATCTCTCTGGATCTGAAGAGTGGAGCACTTATCTTACCAGCTCTGAATATGTGTCCCAGGAAGAATCGTATGCATCCTTCTATCCTCCGACTGACCAATTTAAAGGCATGTCCTTACAACAGAATGAGAATGAAAATCCACCTGTCCCTTCTGAAGTTTGGGATACCTTGGGAGAACCAAGTGGAAAGTTTGACTACATGGTGAAATACACTGCACCTGAAAGCTCAAAAATCAGGATTGAAGACATCCAACCAACTGGATGGGATGACCCTTTTGAGTATCCTAGTCAACCAGAAGAGTTGTACACATCTTCGCAATCTCATCATCAGATTGAGGTTCCAAATAAAGATCTCTGCTTTAACGCACCTGTGAAGTTTGTTAAAACAGATGTTAACTATCACTACATCAACTTGATTACTGAAGATCAAGGATACGATTCTAGAAACGAATTGGAAAGCGTTGCAGACAATGAGTCTCTTCACTCAGAAGATTGGAAAGAACATCCCCAGAATTCAACACGAATGCCAATGGAAAGTACATATGTTGTGTTCCATGCTCCTCGATCTGTCCATCAAGCAGAAGAAGATCGCTTCAGCAGCACAAAAGGCAAAGTCAAGCATCCAGAGTCTTCAAGGCCTGTTCGACCAACGACCAAAATCTATTCAAGAACTAAGCCAAGTGGAAAACTACCAGAGTATCTTGACACCCAAGGAGTTCGCTACTATTGGAAGCCTGTTGAAGTTCGGACTAATGTTCATAGTTCTAAGTAGTTTATTTTGCTTTTGTTTTGAACTCTCGCCTCGCCCAAAGCGAAGAGATGTTCTATAGGGTTTAGCTTTTAAATAAATTCTCTTTGTCTTGCCCAAGACAAATGAATTTGTATTTAGGGCTCTGTTTCATATTGTGAGTCATAAATAAAAGCGTTGTTTTGATTCCACATTTTGTGTTTGTTTTTCGTTTTTTTACCCTTTTTTGGAAATGGTAATCCTAAAAAACCCAAATAAAAAACAATAAAAATAAAAAAAAATATAATAATAATCTGCATACACTTTCACATTAACTTTTCTAAAAAAATGATGATGATAAAAAAGGAAGAGTTAATTAATCAAACATAAATCAAATATGCAGATTAGCAGATGGACAAATCCATTGAACGCAATAACTCTATGCTCTCTCCCAACTTTGAAATCCCCAGTGAAGTCGCCGAGGAAGAAGTTGAAGAAGAGATCCCGGATGAGATTTCTCGACTGCTTAAGCACGAGGAAAGAATCATTCAGCCTCACAAAGAGCCTTTGGAAACAATCAACTTAGGTTCTGAGGAAGACAAAAAAGAAGTAAACATCGGAGCTCTACTCGACAGTAACGTCAAGGGCAAACTGATAGATCTTCTCAAAGAATACGTCGATGTATTCGCTTGGTCCTACCAAGACATGCCAGGGTTTAGATACCAGCATCGTGGAGCATCACTTGCCATTAAGACCAAAGTGTCCACCAGTTAAACAAAGACTGAGAAGAGTTCACCCAGAAATGGCCGACCAAATAAAAAAGGAAGTTCAAAAGCAGCTCGATGCAGGTTTCCTCGTCACCTCTAAATATCCTCAATGGCTAGCCAACATAGTGCCTATCTCCAAGAAAGACGGAAAGGTCAGAATGTGTGTTGACTACCGAGACTTGAACAAAGCAAGCCCAAAAGATGATTTCCCACTACCGCATATCGACATGCTAGTGGATAGTACCACAAAGTTCAACGTCTTTTCCTTCATGGACGGTTTCTCTAGTTACAATCAGATCAGAATGGCTCCCGAAGACATGGAGAAGACATCCTTCATCACGCCCCTTTTGCTACAAAGTAATGCCGTTTGGATTAAAGAATGCAGGCGCAACTTACCAAAGGGCGATGACTACTCTCTTTCATGACATGATGCACAAAGAGATCGAAGTCTACGTGGATGACATGATAGCAAAGTCTGACACTGAAGAAGAGCATATAGAATATCTCTTGAAGTTGTTTCAGCGACTAAGGAAATTTCAGCTTCGCCTGAATCCTAACAAATGCACCTTTGGGGTAAGATCTAGAAAACTCCTAGGTTTCATCGTCAGTCAAAGAGGTATTGAAGTTGACCCTGACAAAGTCAAGGCTATTCAAGAAATGCCTACGCCACATACAGAAAAGAAAGTCAGAGGATTTCTTGGACGGTTGAATTACATCTCCAGATTTATCTCTCAAATGACTGCTACCTGTGGGCCAATATTCAAACTTCTCCGCAAAAATCAAGAGGTTGTGTGGAGCGAAGATTGCCAAAAAGCGTTTGACAGTATCAAGGAATACTTGTCAGAACCACCAATATTGATTCCTCCAGTCGAAGGAAGACCATTAATCATGTGCCTTAACGTGCTAGAAGATTCCATGGGCTGCGTGCTTGGACAGCAAGATGAAACCGGTAAGAAAGAGCATGTCATTTACTACCTGAGTAAAAAGTTCACAGACTGTGAAACTCGTTACTCCATGCTCGAGAAAACATGTTGTGCTTTGTTGTGGGCTTCAAAACGTCTCCACCAGTACATGATCAATCACACGACTTGGTTAATCTCCAAAATAGATCCAATCAAGTACGTCTTTGAAAAGCCTGCCCTAACTGGAAGGATTGCTCGATGGCAGATGCTGTTATCTGAATATGACATCTAGTACCGTGCTCAAAAAGAGGTCAAAGGAAGCATTCTCGCCGATCACTTGGCTTATCAACCAATCAACGAATACCAATCTCTCAAGTTTGACTTCCCTGACGAGGATGTTATGTACTTAAAGATGAAAGATTGTGACGAACCGTTACCTGAAGAAGGTCCTGATCTAGAATCTAGATGGGGCTTAATTTTTGATGGAGCAGTTAACGTTTTTGGCAATGGAATTGGGGCAGTCATCATCACTCCCGAGGGTTCTCATATCCCGTTTTCCGCCAGATTGCTATTTGATTGCACCAACAACATCGTGGAATATGAAGCTTGTATCATGGGTATCGAAGAAGCCATCGACTTGAGGATCAAGATCCTTGACATATATGGAGATTCAACCCTTGTGATCAATCGAATCAAAGACAAGTATGGAACTCATCATCTTGGTTTGATTCCCTACAGAGATTATGCAAGACGTTTATTGACTTTCTTCAACAAAGTGGAACTGCATCATATCCCTCGAGATCAGAATCGAATGGCAGACGCCTTGGCTACCTTAGCTTCCATGTTCAAAGTCAACAATTGGAATGATATGCCTAAAATCTGTATCAGACGCCTTGAAAGACCTGCATATGTGTTTGCAACTGAAGCAGTCATCGATAATAAACCGTGGTTCCACAACATCAAACGCTTCCTTCAAACTCGAGAGTACCCACTCGGGGCATCGCACGAAGATAGGAAAACTTTAAGGAGGCTTTCTAGAAATTTCTTCCTAAATGAAGATGTGCTATACAAAAGAAACTTCGACATGGTCCTGCTCAGATGCATGGACAGACACGAAGCAGACATAATAATTCACGAAGTTCATGAAGGGTCCTTTGGAACCCATTCAAATGGGCATGCAATGTCCAGAAAGATCTTAAGAGCAGGATACTATTGGATAACAATGGAATCTGATTGCTGTAAACACGTCAAGAGATGTCACAAGTGCCAGATCTACGCAGATAAGATCCATGTGCCACCGACTCTACTCAACGTTCTCTCTTCTCCATGGCTTTCTCCATGTGGGGCATCGACATGATTGGGATGATCGAACCAAAAGCTTCCAACGGACATCGCTTCATTTTAGCGGCTGTTGATTACTTCACCAAATGGGTCGAAGCAGCATCTTACGCCAATGTTACAAGACAAGTGGTTGTAAGGTTTATCAAGAACAACCTCATTTGCCGATATGGACTTCCAAGTAAGATCATTACGGACAATGGATCGAACTTGAACAATAAAATGATGAAAGAACTGTGTGAGGAATTCAAGATCGAGCATCATAACTCATCTCCTTACCGGCCAAAGATGAATGGCGCCGTTGAAGCTGCCAACAAGAACATCAAAAAGATCGTCCAAAAGATGGTCATCACCTACAAAGACTGGCACGAAATGCTGCCATTTGCTCTGCATGGGTATCGTACTTCAGTACGCACTTCAATAGGGGCAACTCCCTTTTCTCTAGTATACGGCATGGAAGTAGTGCTCCCCGTAGAAGTTGAAATTCCGTCAATGAGAGTTCTCATGGAAACTAAGTTATCTGAGGCCGAATGGTGTCAAAGCAGATACGACCAGCTGAACTTAATCGAAGAAAAGCGCCTGACCGCTCTGTGTCATGGACAGCTATATCAAAGAAGGATGAAGAAAGCCTTCGACAAAAAGGCTCGACCTCGTGAATTCTGAGAAGGCGACCTCGTGCTTAAAAAGATTCTGTCTTTTCAACCAGATTCTAGGGGAAAATGGACTCCTAATTACGAAGGACCATACATCGTCAAAAGAGGCTTTTCTGGCGGTGCTATGACTCTCACAACCATGGACGGTGATGAACTCCCGCATCCTGTGAATGCTGATGCAGTCAAAAAATACTTTGTCTAAAAAACAAAAGAACAGCTCGGTAAGTCGAAAACCCGAAAAGGGCGGCTTAGGCAAAAATGAGGGTCTCGGTGGACTGAAAACCTGAAAGGGCGGTCCAGGCAAAAATTAGAGACAATAAACAGAAATTATCCTGATAGATTGAAAACCTGAAAAGGCAATCTATGCAAAAATTAAGGATACAAAAAAATGACAAAGTAACTTGCATCAGTCCGTACTTCGTCAATCTGAAGAAACTTCCATCAACGGATCTTCAATCAAATCTTCTGAAGCAACAAGCATCGTTGGAATTCAAAGTTGTTAGGGATAATAGTGGTTATTGCTTTCAATGTAGCCTTTTCCCAATAAATAATCATTTCCAAATCTTGTAAATAGCTCGTGGAATCACGCCATTGGCTGATTACCATTCTATCAATAAAATTTGAGCCTTGTGCCCGTTTGTTTGCAATTCTTGCTTTATTCTGTTTTGCAAAATAACGCTTTTTTTTCTTATGAAAATCACTTTTGAAAAAAAAAAGTTTTAAATGAATTTTTACTTCAAAATTTTGAAATAAAAGCAAAATTTTCCTTTGAACTATGAACACCGAAAGAACTTCAACAATTTCTCCATGAGTGTTTCGATCTCTGAAAGATAGAACAAATGCTACAGAAGTTTTCTTCTCCTCAGCAGAGATCATCAAAGAACGACATTCTTATCCAAAAAGAATCCCCAACAAGGTTGCCATAGAAATGCCTTTTTTCAAAAAGTTTAAAGCATGCAACTCAGATTCATCATCAGTAACGTCTACGCCATTGCTGCGGATTTTGCTGAGCATTTGTTTGAACTGTGACGTAGTCCTTTTCCCAAATACCCCTTTTTGTTATCTTGTCAAGTATCGTCTGCATGCATATGACATTCATAACATTCATCATTCATACATAATAGCATCAGTAATGCATTCCTGCATTTCTCAAATGTTTGCTTCAATATCACTTGTTTAGGATTGCATTTGCTCCCAAGAAAAAAACAAGTATAGGTGTATCATCTTTCCAGTAGATTATCCCCAAGCAAAAAAATTCATATTTTTTCTCCTATTCCCTAGTTGAGATCATTCCTCATTGGGAACAAAGTCTTGATTGATTGTTTCTTTCCAGTTCATTCTTGGATAAAACCTCGTCTCTGACCAACTCAAGTTTAGATTTCACAAAAAAATCTACCTACAGAACAATAAGCAATAGCCTCGTCATCCGAGCCGCTTATTTCCTTTTCATCTTGAAACTTGTCATAAAACAATTATTCTTCTCAGCAAGTTCAAATCATGACAGTTCAAGAAATCCCTACAGTTGTCTTTCTGTCTAAATAAAACCTGTGTCTTTTCAATCAAAATGCCCGAATCTTCTCAAGAGAGAAAGATCCCCGGCAAGATTGTAGCTGTGAAAATAGAAACTCATTCGAGATCTGTTTCTCTCATTGTCTGTTATTCACCAGGCTGAATACTCAGTAAAATGTCTCAAGAATTACCTTGTTATAGTTATCACTTCACTGATAATTGGTGATATCTTCAGAACCCATTACCATAAACTATCACAAGGCTGATAATTGGTAATATCATCTTCATTTACCTTAAACATTGTCACAAGGCTGACAGAAGGTAATTTCCTTAAAACAAATATTCACTTACATTGTGAATCTATTTTCCCAGTGAAACAAATTGCTTGTTTCTCAACCAACAGGATTCTCCTTTCTTAGACAGATTGAGTTATCCTCACAAATCTTTCCCCCATCATATCATTCTTTGATATTTCCTGGGTGAACTTTTTGCAACCATTTTGCATCATTCGCATTTTTTGGTATCTTAGGTCCAAAATTTGCGTATTCTGATATTTAAGTCTCTTCACACCTATCGAGACGAAGATATCCATCTTCATATCTCAGGTTAAAGAAACTTAAATAGGGGCATCTGTCATACCCAATTTTTGACCTAATATACCACACATTTTCATTCTTGCATCACTAAATTCATAATGTAAGAAATCGGGTGTGGCTTCTACAAGTCAAAATCAGGGTTTCTTCAATTTTTCATCTGTTAGAGAGGTGATAAATTAGGGTTTGAGTTTTCACTCACCTTAAATGATCTATCTTAATCAAATCATCAACCTTTGATCTTCAGATATCCAACTTTTTCTCATGATCTATCAAGAATCGATCAATTAGGGTTTTTATCGAGGATAGGGAATCACTGATTTTCTGATCAATGGATGACTTTCTTGCCTAGATATTGATCTTCATATCCTCAATGCAACATCTTGACCTAATTTCTTGATTCAAAACATCACGAGTTCACATTTTCATCACCAATTTGGATCATCGATGAAATTTCATCTACCGAAAAGTCAAACTTTGACTTTTGGTCAACTTTTCAAGATAAAACTTTTTCAATCATCAAAATACTTCAAATGATCCATCATGATCATAAAAAATCAAGAAATTTGGAAAAGTCAACAAAAAGTCAAAATTTTCAACACTTAGAAAAATTTTAAGTGTTAAAAATTTCATGTTTTCCTACTTTCATGGCATTTTTCACATAGTTCCATTTGGAATTAGAAAAACTCAAAACATGAAAGTTGTAGCCCTTGTTACAAGCTTTCCAAAACGTCCAAAAACTTGCAAAACCATCTTGTCTAGCTATACTTTTGATTTTGAAACATAAAGCTCCAAAAGCCATGGATTTCAAGTTCATACTTCAAAATTATAGGTCATTTTTTGCATTTTCTCCTTCTAGATGCCTTGTCATCACTTAGAGGCAGCTAGTAACTGATAAATATCAGCTTGAATGATTGAAGATAGGATTGGATCAAAGAAGGAAACTTAACCATGGTTAAAGTAACTTTGCATTAAATGCAAAAGATTCCATTATGACCTCTTAACCAAGTTGCAAGTTTTCTTCAATGATTTTTGCCAAATCATTCAGTGTTCTTGGCCTATAAATAGAGGTCATGTTTTCAAAATAAAACCACACCAAAGCTATGCAAGAACAAGCTTTCTCTCTTCTTTATTAAATTTCAAGTTACATAGTTCAAAAGTGAGGATTTTGCACTTTTGCAAATCTTGTGAAAAACTGTGAGAAATTTGGTGTCTAACATGTTATAAACTCTAATTATAACTTGTTTGAAACTTAAAATCAACCCAAGAACAACTAAAACTCAGAATTGCTTTTCAAATTTTCAAACTTGCAAAAACTGCCTTAACTTTCAAAATGATATATGGCTCGAGCTATTCTTGATTTTATCATTTGAACATCATCCACATGCTTCATATGAATGATACAAACCATCATCCTTGACCTGTAACACCTCTAACCAAGAATTCGAAGTTCACTTCAAAGAACTGTAGTTGGACTTGGGTGGAACAATCCAGGACATTTCAAATCGAGCTAAGCATCCAGATACCTTCCATAAGATCCAGTGAAGCTATAGCAATCCTCAAACATCAACTGGAAACACTCCTTCGAAGAATTCGATCCCAGCTTCAAGAGGTAAGTTGCTCAACTTTGAACTCTTTGACTTTTAAATTACAGTTCAAAAATGGCTTGGCCGTTTTGTTTCTGCACCTTCACTGATCCTTAACCCTCAATCAATTGCCTGTTTCCATGATCATACACGATTTCAATTTGATTTTTAGGAATTAGGGTTCTTCGCGTTTCTGGGAAAATTAATCATGTTTAACTAAAAATAAATGAAATTAATCATCACCATCATGTTCTTAATTAAATTTCAAGCAACTTTCATGTTTACAACTTTCAAAATCATTAAGAAACAAGGAAGTTATGAAATCAAAGGATTGAAGAAGATGAAGAACATGTTCGCGCGTGTTTTTGGTTTTCCAGATTTTTGAATTTTCAGTTTATAATATAATTAATTAGAATGGAATAAATGAACGGATGTATTGCCGCCCCAGCGGTTGCCAGCTCACCTTTAAGTCACTTGCCTTTCCTTGTCCAATGGTCCCGGGTTCGAATCCCCTTGGGACCATTTTGCCAAATTTTTTTGCTTTTCTCTTCACATTTTTTTTCAAACTTTAACACTTTCAAAACCCAATCAAAACTCCTCATTTTGAGGTGATTTTTTGCACACTTGTCATTTAACATGTGTATTTTATAATGATGTCAAAAAAATTTAAAAATGTTCTCTTTTGATTACATTTTCATCGAGCCGAAGACGAGACATTTTAAGTACTTTTCAAAGACATTCTTTCAAACTTTCGAAGCTCGAATCTTTTCCAAACTTCTTGTAAGTATATTTCATCTTTCAAAAACACTTTCAAGATCTTTTCAAAACTTTCCAACAAACTTACACTCTTTTTCCATGATCGACCCGATTTGAAGATAAAACCGAACTCGTTTTTTCCTCGAATTTCTTAACCGATCATGGGCCTCCCTCACGGTGTAAGTCCCAATTCTTTTTATGTACATACATATTTCCTTGTACATATCCAATTCTTTTATGTACATACCAATTTTTACTTGTACATAATACAGATACCTTCGTAAACATTCAAGTATAGCAAACTTTCGTTCGTCTATTCGCTTGTTTACACACCATTTCCACTGGTATTAAGAGGAGCATTATTCCCGGTGAAACTGCTTTTAAACCAATGGGCCTCCCTTACGGTGTAAGTCCCAACCCTCCTATGTGCATACATATTTCCTTGTACATAAATATTCATTCGTGTACATATTCGCTCCCTTGTACACAATCAAACATGTAAATAATCAAGTTACGCTCGTTTCAAACGCACGTTTTACACACTTGTTTATATTTCCTTCATAAAATTTTGTAAATAAACTTTACAAATTTGTTTATATTTCCTTCATAAACTCCTGTGAATAAACTTCATACACTTGTTTATATAACTGTTTAGTTATAACATAACAACTAGTCTAACAATTAAGTTCCCCACAGAGTTAGCCTCCTCTTGGACTTTGTACAAGGTAACTCATTTCATCTGAGTTCAGCCTCCTCTTAGGCTTCATATAACAAAACTCATTCATCTGAGTTTAGCCTCCGCTTAGGCTTCATATAAGACAATACTCCTCTCCTAGACAAATAACCCAAACTAGGGTTTGACAATTCTCAGATCAAGATGGACTTCCAACATCTCCAATGGTCTTCATGCCTCCTCATATGCTTCAAAGATTCTCCATGTCAAGTTTCAAGCCTCACAAGTCAAGTTTCCTCAGACAATTGCTCAGATGGTTGAAAATCAGTTGTATTGGACAAAAAGTCAACTATGGTCAACATACAGTCAAACTTCATGATTTTTGGTCAACATCCTCATTTTGAAGTTACATTCATCATTTGATCATGGGTTGATCATGCTTCATCAAGAAAACTCAAGATTTGCTCAAAAGTAAAACTTTCTAAATTAGGGTTTCTTAGTGAAAAGTCAACCAAACTTTGACTGAGCATAACTTCTTCATACTTACTCAGAAATTTTTCCACCACCTCTTGTTTTGAAGGAAATTCAATTCTCTACAACTTCATGTCTCACAAGAATGTTCAAAAAATGCTTCATTTGAGAGGTATGGATCAAAACATTATAGGTCCTTTTCAAAGTCAACAAAAAGTCAACTTTTTGTTTTGAAGATATATTGAGCATGGAAACTCCAATTGAGTTGAAACAAAAGAGGTTGGTTAGAGGACTCTTAGGGATTTCCAAAAAGTCCAAGAACACTCAAAAATGTGGAAAATTGAGCAAGATACACTATTCAGAAGTTGGGCAATTTTGGACAATTGCACAAAAGGAGATATTGGTCAAAATGCAAAATTTTCCGAATGGGCCTATAATCTTTTCATCCAAACTTGTTCATGACTTTATTTGTGACTCATAAATGCTTGGGCATGGAAATTTTCTATTTTATTAATTTATTTTTGAATTTTAAACCATTTAATTCAAAATTAAATTATATAAAATATGAAAATAAGATATTTTTTCAACAAGATTGGATTTTGATCAAACTTGAGGTCCAAGATAGCCCATAACAATTGCCAAATTCGTGCTAGCCTCTTACATGGAAGGAAAATTAAATTTTTTTCCAAAATTTGATTTTATTTGAAAAGAAATAAATGCACATTCAAGATCAAATATTTTTTCACTCTCTTTGCCATCCCAAATCACTCTATAAATAGCCAGCATTACACACAACAAAGGACACGAAACCCTAGCCCTTACAACAACTCAAACTTTGCCAAAAATTTTCAAGAATTGTGGAAAATCGAATTTTGATTTGCAGCAGGTTTCAAGACAATCTAGCCATCCAAACATCTCCCAGAGGTTCCCAGGATTCGAAACCATCCCTCACTTGAAGCAAAAGCTGCCCAGAACACGAAGAACACCAAGCTCCGATTTGGTATTTTTCACAAAATCGATTTTCTTATTTCATGCGTTATTAATTGCTTTTGTGTGTTTGAATGAACTCAGGACACTCAATGGATCATGAATGATGCATCACATGCAAGCATACACGCATAAATCACATATTGCCATGGTTAGGGTTCAAAGAACTGATTCGATCTGAGGACGATTTAGCCAAAACTAATGCCACCAATGGATTCGCAAGGGTCGATTTAGGGGGGTAGGGTATTCCTTAGCCATTGTTTTTTTGTATTTCGCAGGTTTGAACATCCTACTCGCCGGAGAAGACGACCGGAGCTAGGGCTCCGGCGTCGTTGACGTTGGCTTGACCGGTGGACACATGCGTGGCAACTTTGCGCGTTCTGATTCGCTCTCTCATTCAACCTGGACCCCACGCGTGCTGACTCGGTTTGACTCAATTTCCAGGACACGTAATCGTTCAAAAACATTTGATTTTGTTTTTTCAAACACCAAGTGTCAAGTGGCGTAGTGGTAAAGGTGCTGGTTTGGAAAGATTCTCCTCCTGGTCACGAGTTCGAACCATGCCAGGACCATCCTTTTTACAAGTTTGATTTTCATTCATATTTTCAACTATTTTCATATTTTCTTTTTATTTAATATTTTTGCATTCATTTTAATTTATTTCAATAGTTTTTATCATGCATTAAAAAATACCAAAAAATATTTTCCTTTTTGCATTATTTTCCGAAAATGTTTATTTAATTTATAAAATTAAAAAATATTATTTTGCATGCATATTTAATTTATTTTCTAATTTATCATTTAAATCACTTTTAATTAGTTTTTAATTATTAAATTAATGCCAAAAATCCCAAAAAATTATTTTAGCATATTAATGTTATTTCCAGCATGAAATATTTTTCTTATTTAAAAATTATCATTTTTGCTAACATTTTCCTCTTATTCGATTTCCTCGCATTTTCCAATTTCTCATCTTTTCACAGGTTATCTCGTTTCAGACGATTTCTTTTTATCGTTTTCTTTTTTCCAATTATGTAATTCCTTATGGGATGTAATAGTTTAATTAGGGCTTTTATTTTCCGCATTCTAAATTATGTATCTGCCCCAAAGCCATGTAATAGCGTAGGATTTATCTTTCCGCACTTTAATTCCCGCAATTTACTTTCCGCATCTTATAAACTGTTAGTAATTAGGCGTGTATGGCAAGACTAAAATTGAACGTAGCTCACTCTAATTTTCAAGATAACATGAATCTGAATCAACACACTCTTTTCACACATGCACCCCTTTGGGTAATTCTCTCTCGTTGCCTTTACGAATTCAAATGGTCATGCCCCTCGAACGTAGAGGTATTCTAGCACCGTTGCCTTCAAAACAAATCATCATAGTCCCTTCGATACAAAGATCATAGACCCACGATGTCGCCTATGAATACATGATCTTGACCCTCGATTGTCGCCTACAAAAAATGATGATAGTCCCTTCGAATGTGCTAGGATACTTCCTACAAGTTGCCTTCTATGAGCATCCGATGTCCCTTCGAATGTCCCGCTTACATCCAACGAATGGAGTTACCTACCAACTAATGGTATGGATAGCACTATTCTAAAGGAAGGTAAATAACACGAAAACGACCAATTCTGAGTAGGTAATAAGACTTTTAGTTGCTTGCTCAAACAAAATACTTTTCACACCTCACACTTTTATCAAAGTTCAAACTCTTTAAAAAAACTAAACATTTCCGAACACTTTGTATACATTCCTACATGAATCATTACAAAGTCAAAGCGAAATGCCTTTTCAAAAACATTTTTGTCAAACACACAGAAAGCAATTTTTAAGGTGATCTAAGAGCAACTAAGAGCCCGTAGATAACTACGGATGGAAAGGGGTGTTAATACCTTCCCTTTTCATAACCTTCTCCCTTACTCAAAATCTAACGAAGGTCTTTTTCTATACTTTTTACCTTCCCTTAATTGGATAAAAGAAAAGTCGGTGGCGACTCTTGCTATCCGCACATTTGCGATACAAAATCCTACAAAGTCAGTTCACCGTGTTACGATGGCGACTGCTGGGAGACACCCTAAAGAGAATGCCTTAGGGATTTCTAGATCACCTTTATTGCTTTTGTTTGACTTGCTTACTTTATCTTTAAGGGTTGCTTGGGTATTATAATTGTGGGGATCCTACACCGGATCCGGTTTCCTTTTAGGTAAGTAGCAATAAATCGTCACCGTTAGGCGTATATCGAAACGGTCAACATGATGGCTATGTTAGTGTGACACTTTGGATGTCCTGATACTCTTCATTCCCAAGTTGAGGATAGTATTTGGCTTCTGCATGGTGTCATCAAGCACTAACTAAACTTTTAGAACCTTAATTGACCCATCTTGGCCATTAGAAGGTAGTGAGATGGCCGGATTTGGTGCAGACTAAGGTTGGTTGATACTCGATGCTACGCTCATTGAGATCGACTTTTGGGATATTTTCGTTCGACCACTTGGCGGTCGTATTGAAATAAGCCTCTGAGAAAGATCAATGATGTGAGATTCCTAGAACCCGGTTACTATTATAGGACAAGATGAACCAACTCAAACTTTTGGTGGGGTAATCACCTATACCTCTTGCAAGCCTTAAACCTAGGCTCTTTGTGTGAATTGTTTGTGTGTGCTAAACATGACATCATGACATCATTTGCATTGCATATCATTTCTAACTATTTCAAGGACCTAGGGATTTATCTTTGCTCTGTTTTGTAGGGATTATGGCTTCTAGAAAGACTATCTGAATCAACTTCATGGGTATATCTTCTCAGCTCAAAGAATTGGTTTCAGAAATTCCCGACCATGCACAGTTCATCAAAAGACATGGTTATCTACTTGACTTGGTTATCTCCGGTTTTGAAGAAGATATGATGCATGTCCTATTTCAGTTCTTCGATCCGAAACACCATTGCTTTACATTCCCAGATTATCAGTTAGTTCCTACTTTGGAAGAGTTCTCTAAGCTACTTGGGATACCTATTCTCGACCAAATGCCATTCACCGGCTTAGAGAAGGTTCCTAAGTACGAAGACATTGCATCAGCCTTACATCTTAAGCGCTCAGACATTGAAGCCAATTGGGAAACCAGAAGTGGAGTTAAGGGTTTACTTTCCAAGTTCATAATTAAGAAAGCCCGAGAATTCCTCAAAGTTATGAGTTTCCATGCATTTGAAGACATTGTGGCCTTGCTAATCTATGGTTTGGTTCTATTTCCTAACTCGGATCAATTCATAGATGTCAACGCCATCAAGTTGTTTCTTACTCGTAATCATGTGCCTACTTTACTTGGAGACATCCTACATTCTCTCCACACTCGTACTATCAAAAGACAAGGAACTCTCATGTGTTGTATACCGTTAATTTCTAGGTGGTTTATTTCGCACCTTCCTCCATCAGTTTTGAAGAATGAACAAAGGTTGAGATGGTCTCAAAGGTTAATGTCACTTTCTCATTCAGATATCCGTTGGAATCTTTTCTCTCAAAAGGATTTCACTTTCATCGAGCGTTGTGGAGAATTCCCTAATGTACCACTACTTGGTATAAGGGAGGTATTACTTACACTTCTCTAGCTCTACGTCGTTTGGTTTTGCAAGAGATGGTCCACATGATATGCTTCTCCAAGATATTGTGTTCGACTACAACACGATCTCGTTACCGAAGGTTTATACGCTTGGGGCATGGTAAAGAAGGCGATACCAAGACTTTGGGGCACCGAAACTCCATTCCTTGGGAACCTTACCTCAGATGGGTGAGAGCTCGAGCTCAAAACCTCATGATGTCATTCGCGCCTGTTTTACCCGTAATTATGGAACCTGTTGCTATAGGTGACGAATCCTATACTGTTCTCCATCCTGACATGCCTACCGATTTTGAAGACTTGAAGAGATCCTGGATTCAGCTTAAAGAAGAAAGGATACCTTTGAAGCTCGGTTGCATGCGAGAAGAAGGTACTAGAGTTGACAAGGCTACTTCACGAGGAGCGGAACGTCAACGCCTACCTCGGCACCAAGAGGACGCGCCCATGGGAGACTTAGAGCTCTAGGATTTACATGTTTTTCTTTTATTGTTTTGAACTATCTTTTGTACTTAAAAAGAAAAAGAATAATAAAAAAGAACTAATAAATGTTTGTTCATTGCTTGTTTAACAAATTTAAATCTCTAAGGTCCTTGAAAACATTGCATTGCATTCGTATAAACATTGCATATCATAGCATAACATTGCATCACAGGTACATTGAAGATTGGTTTTCTCATTTGCTCGCTATTTATTTTAGCAGAAATGGCTCTTGAACAGTCCGTCAAAGATCTCCAGGCTCAGAATGCTCAGTTCCAACAGATATTCACCAGTTTGGTCCAAGGCCAAGAAGATCTGAAGAAGCTCATCAACAGAAAGAAGAAGGTTGCTGGTCTTCTCAACATGGGCAGACGCTACAAAGGTGGTCCTAAGAGGGTCAGTCGGATAGAGCTTTCTCTGAAGGAAGTGTCAAGAATGAGGGGAGTGTCGAGGGTAATGAAGATGACCAGCGTGAACCTAAGAAGGAGGGAGAAGATCGCTCTGACCATAGCCAGTACTCTGATGAAGATGACAAGTACAAATAACTTGAAGACCGCCTGAATGTTGTGGAAAACCTGAAGATGTCCGGGTTGAATTTCGATGATATGAGCCTTGTCCCTGGTGTGGTGATTCCTCCTAAGTTCAAAGTTCCAACTTTTGCCAAGTATGATGGCATGTCTTGTCCGAAGCTGCATCTGAAATCCTATGTTCAGAAGATCAACCCTCACACTGATGACAGAAAGTTGTGGATGCACTATTTTCAAGAGAGTTTGTCTAGAACTCAATTGGAGTGGTATTATCAGCTAGAGAATAACCGTATCCGTACTTGGGGTAACTTAGCAGATGCTTTCTACAAGCAGTATGAGTACAATGCTGAATTGACACCCACTCGCATGCAACTACAGAGCATGTCTATGGGTCGTGATGAGAAGTTTAAGGAGTATGCTCAGAAATGGAGAGATTTAGCAGGCAGAGTTCAACCACCCTTGTCCAATAGGGAATTGGTTGATATGTTTATGGAACACCGGGCCGTTCTTCAATCATCTGATTGAAAACTCTTCAGCCGGATTCACCGAATTGATATTGACAGGAGACGTATTGAAGCTGGTATCAAAAGTGGAAAGATTCAGATAGAGACATCTTCAAATGTTGCAAAGAGATCTTTTGGTGGTAAGAAAGAAACTAATGCCGTGTATGGTCAGAAAAATCGAGCCAAGACCGACCGTGCTCAATCCGTGGGGGCAGTTGTGATCTCCAATCCTACATCAGCACAACCTCGGTGAGACAGCGTGGCAGCAGCGCCACGAAGGCAGTTCTGAAGATCAACATGCCATTATCGCAAGCCTTGCAACGCATGTTGAAAGCAGAGCTGATAACTTTGAGGGATCCTCCTCAAAATGTCAACACTTCCTCTCCGAGATACAATCCTAATGCTAAGTGTGCTTACCATTCCAAGAGCCTTGGACATAACACTGATGACTGTTGGGCTCTGAAGAACAAGATTCAAGACATGATTGAAGCTAAGTAGATTTAGGTTGACCCTCCTGTTGAGACTCCGAATGTGATCAACGCACCTATGCCTAACCATGACAAGAGTTCCAATGCTGTTGGCGATGATACTTATGTTTTCAACATAGATGACTTGACCATTCCTCTGATGACTATTAAGAAGAATTTGCTACAAGCCGGTGTCAACCCAGGATGCCCAGGGAATTGTCGTTGGTGTCCATCGCACGATGGTTGTGCTTGGTTGAGAAGACGTGTTCAGTGCATGATGGATAACCGTGAGATACTATTTCTAAAACCACCTGTGCAGAAGCTGTGTGAAGATATGTCTAAACTGAAGATCGAAGATGTGAACGAAACCGCACCATCTGTGTGGGATACCTTGGGGCAGCCAAGTGGAAAGTACGATTACATGGTGAAGTACATTGTTCCTGAGAGCTACAAAATTCCTATTGAAGATGTTAAAGCAACCGGATGGGGTAACGATTTCCTAGAAGACCATGCTGATGTTAACACCATAAGGATTTCCTCTGTTGATCCTATGCCTAGAGTGGCACCTCTCATCATTACTTCTCCCAGACCAGTTCCATATTCCTCTGACAAGGCTATCCCTTGGAATTATATGTTTACTATCACGGCGTGACCCTGAAGATTTACTTGAAGCTACCATTCGACATTGACAACATCAGGATCAAGTAAGACCCTCGACATTGAAGATCTCTTCCGATTGAAGCTACCATTCTACTAACCATCCGGATCAAATGGTGGACAGAACGGAAGGTTTTCTCTCAAACTCTCCAAGAAGAACTCTTTGCTCGACTCATGCTAATCCAAGAAGTGTCTGGCTGGTTTGAAGATTCTAGACCTCACGGAAAGAAACACAACAAAGCCTTGCATCTCTGTTGAATGCAAGGGTACTACCTTATCTCATGTCTTGGTGGATACTAGTTACGCTCTGAATATCCTACCAAAGACGCTTTTGATCGACTTGATATCGAAGGGTTGGTTACGAGACCCGGTGATATAATTGTGAGAGCTTTTGATGGTTCTAAGCGAGATACTTGGAGAGCTCATTACGCTTTAAGGTCGGTTCCCGACTTTTGATTCCACTTTCTTTGTCATGGACATCCGTCCGACTTACTCTTGCCTACTTGGGCCCTTGGATACATGGGGCGGTATACCTCTACCTTGCATCGGTTGAAGTACCGGTGAAAGGGAAGGTTGTTCAGATATGGTGAAGAAGAATACATGGTCGGTCATCTACGTCATTCCGATACCTCGAGATGGAAGATGAATTCTTGAGACTCCTGTCAAGCTTTTGAAACAATCCCAGTCATGCTGTTGACTCTCCTGTCCTCTGAAGTTATGCAAGTTCCGCCTAGGATGGCCTCGTGAAAGATGCTCAGTGCGGTGGAAGAAGGAGGTAGTTCTATTTGGGGTCAGCTCACGATCTTCCTTTCAAATCGACAAGGCTGGTTTAGGCTTCACCATCAAAGGTCAGAAGATGATACGCCGCGAACGTGCCGGCCAACTTCCTTTTCGCATCAGCCAGAGTGGAATCCATGCTATAGAAGACGGCAACTACGACTTCGACATCAACAAGTGGATCTTCCCAACTCCAGACAATGGGCTCAACAATTGGAAGACTGAAGACGTCATACCAATCTCCTTTAGTCATGAGTAATTGCTCTTGTTTTGTTTTGCTTTTCGTATTTCTTTATGTTTTGAACAATAAACTCTAAAGCCTAGTGCCTTGCCCGGGGCATCATGGCTCGTTTGTGAGGGTTATTATCTGTCATTTGCATATTTTCATTCAATAAAATCGTTGGACTTTTGCATTATTTGTTGTTTTCTTTCTTTTACTTTATCACCACTTCAAAAAGCTATGTGTTTCTTACACACACCCACGTGATACACTGCAGAATCACTCCGAATCTCGTTGATAACAGCTATGCTATTGCTAAATATGACTTTGATAATCCGATCTACCAAGCCGAAAAGTGAGGAAGATTGTGAACTACCGGGAGAACTTGTCGATGCTACAAGAAGATCGAGTTATCTGACCACCGAAGAAGCGAGTTGAGGTTGTGAATTTGGGTCTTGATGAAGGCAGAAAAGAGATAAAGATAGGAGCGGTCTTGAGGCGGTGTTAAAGAAAGATTGGTTCGGATGCTACGAGACTATATTGAGGTTTTGCTTGGTCATACGAAGACATGCGGTTTGGACATTGATATTGTGGTACACATTGCCGACAAAGAAGGTTTTCTTCTGTGAAGCGGAAGGTTCGTCGTATGCATCCTGAGATGTCAGAGAAAATCAAAGCCGAAGTTATGAAGCAGTTTAACGCCGGTTTCTTAGCTGTTACTTCATATCCACAATGGGTTGCGAATGTGGTACCTGTGCCTAAGAAGGATGGTAAAGTACGAATGTGTGTGGATTACAGAGATCTGAACAAAGCGAGTCCGAAAGACGATTTCCCACTTCCTCATATTGACGTTCTGGTTGACAACACCGCTCAGCATAAGGTTTTCTCCTTCATGGATGGTTTCTCCGGTTACAATCAGATCAAAATGGCTCCTGAAGACATGGAAAATACTACTTCTGTTACACAGTGGGGCACTTTCTACTACAAGGTTATGTCGTTTGGGTTGAAGAACGCAGGCGCCACTTATCAGCGTGCTATGGTGACATTATTTCATGACATGATTCATCACGAGATAGAGGTCTACGTCGACGACATGATAGCTCGATCACAGACTGAAGAAGAACATCTTGATCATTTGCAGAAACTGTTTGATAGATTGAAGAAATACAGGTTGAGACTTAATCCTAACAAATGTACCTTTGGTGTCAGATCCGGAAAACTCCTAGGGTTTGTTGTCAGTGGTAAAGGTATTGAGGTTGACCCCGCCAAGGTTAAAGCTATTCAAGAGATGCCAGCACCCCGCATCGAAAAGGAAGTCAGAGGTTTCTTGGGCCGATTGAATTACATTGTCAGATTCATTGCACACCTAACGCTACTTGTGAGCCAATCTTCAATCTTGAAGAAAGATCAAGTGGTGGAATGGAGCGACGATTGCGGTCGCTTTGACAAAATCAAGGGTACTACATCCTCCTATCCCGATGTCCGCCCGAAGGAAGACCTCTTATCATGTACTTGCGGTGTTAGAGAACTCAATGGGGTGTGTGTTGGGGCAACATGGCGAGTGCAGTCGAAAAGATTATGCAATATACTACCTTAGCAAAAGTTTACCGTGAAACAAGATACTCGCAACTCGAAAACTTGCAACGCTTTGCTTGGGCTTTCGGACTAAGAGTATATGTTGACTCACACTACTTTGTTGATTTCCAAGATGGATCCGATAAAATACATATTTGAGAAACCAGCTCTCTCGGAAGAATAGCAAGATGGCAAATGATCTTGACCGAATCGACATCGATGCAGTTCTCGAGCGATCAAAGGGTAGTAGCCGATCATTTGGCTCATCAGTAGATGACTATCGGTCTATGCGTTCGAATTTCAGACGAAGATGTTTTACTAGTTACCGATTAAGAACCGGGCCGGACGAAGGACTGAACAAGGATCCCGATGGACCATGGTCTTTGATGGAGCCTCAAACGCACTTGGCAATGGCATTGGCGCCATCATTACATCCCTATGAGCGGACATACGCGTTTCACCGCCAGATTATGTTTCATTGCACTAACAACATGGCGAATATGGCGTGCATCATAGGAATCAAAGTGCTATTGACTTAAGAATCAAGTTCTTGCAAGTGTATGGAGACTCGGCTTTGGTGATCGGTCGATTAAGGCGAGTGGGATCGAAGCATCCAAATCTTATTCGTATCGAGCATGTTACGAGTTTGATCCCTACTTGAAGAGATTACTTTCACATTCCGAAGAGAATCGGTTGGCGGACGCATTGGCCACTATGTCGTCTATGTTCAAGGTCGGATGGGACAACGAAGCTCCCGGATCATCATCGAGAGGTTCGGCGAACCAGTATTGTTATGAGCTTGATAAGAGAGAAACCTTGGTACTAGCGTGAAGAGGCATCTTGAGACTCGGGAATATCCCGAGGGCATCATCAATGATATGAAGTTCTTGAGGAGATTTGCTTCTAAATTCTTCCTCGATGTGACATCTTATACAAGCGCAACCACGACTTGTGCTTACTCATTGTGTAGACCGGAAAACAGCGGGCGTATCATGGAAGAGTTACGAAGGCGCATTTGGTACCCACTCCATGGACACACCATGGCTAAGAAGATTTTGAGAAGGTTACTATTGGTCCACCATGGAAGTGATTGTCACCTTCGCTCGATCTTGTCACAAATGCGGATATATGCGGACAAAGTGCACGTACCTCCAGTACCTCTGAATGTTCTAACAGCTCCTTGGCCTTTTGCAATGTGGGGCATTGACATGATCGGAGAAATCAAGCCCACAGCTTCTAACGGACATCGTTTCATCCTTGTGGCAATTGACTATTTTACCAAGTGGGTAGAGGCAGCCTCGTTCGCATCTGTTACCAAGAATGTTGTGGCCCGATTCATCAAACATAATCTTATTTGTCGATATGGCACTCCCGAAAGGATTATCACAGATAATGGCTGCAATCTCAATAATAAGATGATCACCGAACTCTGCACGCAGTTCAAGATCAAGCATCACAACTCTTCTCCTTATCGACCAAAGATGAATGGCGCAGTGGAAGCCGCCAACAAGAACATTAAGAAGATTATCTGAAAATGCGGTGACTTACAAAGATTGGCATGAGATGTTACCATTCGCTCTTCATGGTTATCGCTTTCTGATCGAACATCAGGGGGCAACCCCTTCTCTTGTATGCGGTATGGGCAGTCCTACCCATCGAGGTTCAGATTCCTTCAACCAGAGTCCTCCAGGACGCAGAGTTAGGAGAAGACGATTGGATTCAGACTCGCCTTGACCAGATTCACTTGATTGATGAGAAACGACTCGCATCCATCTGCCATGGACAGATCTATCAGAAACGAATGATCAGAGCATTTAACAAGAAAGTCAAGCACCGAGTCTACCATGTCGGTGATCTAGTGGTCAAGCGCATCATTCTTCCACAAGGTGATCCTAGGGGAAAATGGACTCCCACCTACAAAGGACCGTTTGTAGTCAAGACAGTATTTTCCGGCGGAGCTATGATACTTAGCACCATGGATGGTGAAGACTTCCCACACCCTGTGAACGTAGACATAGTCAAAAAATACTACGCATGAAAGAGACCCGCTAGGTCGACCGGCCTAGGCAAAAATAAGGGCATCCTGGCGAACCAAAAGGGTTTGGGCAAAAGTTAAGGATATATACAAAACATGTACACCCCGCAAGTCGAAAACCTGAAAAGGTGGCTTAGGCAAAAAAGGGTATCCCGGTAGACTAAAAACCTGAAAGGGCGGTCTAGGCAAAAGTTAGGGATTTAAGCGTCGACTATGTCTCGTCGGATCACCTATCAGACTACTATCACATTCAAGATTCAAATGGCGACAATCGGTCTACTCACTTTCTCGAAGGAGATGAGATAGTTGAAATATATGAGTACTAGCATAGTTGGAACTTAACGAGATTGTTTCCGCATAGCTTTTTACTTTTCCTGTGTACAAACTACTTGGCCATGCGCCACCTTTCAAATAAATACAAGTTCTTTCTTTACAATTTTTGCTATTGTTGTTTGCATAAAGTCCAACGTTTGCTTTGAATGATTATGTGCATCTAACAATAAAAATCTATTCACAAACATGCGAAAAGTGAACATACGAAGGTAATTGCTACAGGCTCTAGGAATTGAGATGACGACGAAAGTCACCAATGCATTTTCCCCATAGAGCATGATCCCCATAGAGATGTCACTCAAAACCTTCCCCAGCAAAGAAGAGGAGGACCCCCAAGCAGTGATCCCACTCAGCTTAATCGGGCCACACCCATCTTCGAGCAATAACATTTCATCCCCCAGCCGAGGTGTTTATCCCCAACAAGGTATCTCTCAATGTTCCCCTTTTCTCCGACAGCAGCAGTATCCAGACTTGAAACTTGGTCAGGTAGTGCACCGGAGGACACCTACATCCTTTTTCCCCAGCTAGAGATTACAACGGGCCCCCAGATCCTTCTAACCCGGTCTCTCAGCAACTATCAAACACTCTCCAGCAGGATTTACGTGCGAGATCCCCAGCAGAGTACCTCCCAGACTCTCCCCAGCAGGGTCTATGTATGAGATCCTCAACAACGTGTTTCTCGATCTCTACCATCCTCAAAAATATCTAGGCCCAAGACTTGGTCAGATAGTGCACCGGAGGAATCAAAGTTTTCTTTCTTCTCAGGGTTTCCGTCCCCAAACAGAAGTCAGAAATCCTCCAAGTAGAACATCCGCATCTTCTTCAAGATGGATATGTTTTGAAATACCACGACATCTATCATCCATGCATTACTCATAAAAGTCATAATTTATGCATATGTCATTCATAAACATCATCATGCATCATACTTTGCATAAGACTAACAATATTCTGTCAAAAGTTTCTCTTGTTTTTTTCAAAGCAGGTGAAAATCACGTCTGAAACGACAGGTCCAGGATTAATGCCCGATACCAGACGGGAGAACTATCTGAAAGACCACCCCGAGTTGTCCTCCGACAACTGGTCCAGGATTAAGACCCGAATCCAGACGGGAAAACTATCTGAACGACCGCCCTTGTTGTCCTCCGACAATAGATCCAGGATTAATACCCGAATCCAGACGGGAAAACTATCTGAACGATCACAAGTTATCCTCCGATAACAAGCAGTGGATCAATACCCGATGCAGAACAGGGAAGCTATCCACATTTTTGCCAACTACTACCCCCCAGAGCAGTCAGCACGAAGAACTATTCTGACTCATTCTTATTATCAACAGCAACTACAGAGTCTAGCGTACGACTCAGTTGCCTTGGATGGCATCTTAAGCCCATCTCCGACTACTTATCAACATTTCTCCACTTGCAGAATGCTGCATATTTGGTTACAAAACCAATACAAACCAATAACTTCATTCAAAGATGAGCACGAAGTCTAGCGTACGACTCCCTCCGGATGGCATCTTAAGCCCATCTCCTGGCTCCTTTCATTTCCAAGAACGTCTACAGAGCCTAGCGTACGGCTCACTCCTCAGCACTGGCCTTTCCAGATGGCATCTTAAGCCCATCCCCGTCAATTCTCCTATCAACAATCTCAAGTCTAGCGTGCGACTCATTCCCCAGCGAAGTCTCCAACTTCTCCAAATGGCATCTATAAGCCCATTCCCGCATCACCAACCAACCGCGAGTGCAAATTTTTAGGTGTACTCAAGTGTTCAATCATCTTCTACCTCCAGGACACGAAAGGCGAACATGTCAATCTAACCCTTCCAGTACAAGAAGATTGAACAGGGGCAGCTGTCATACCCCAAAATTTTCCCTCCATCATCTCAAGACATTTCATACATCCATGCTCAAGGATTCTTCAAGGGTTGATCAGACAAACCCTCTCCTAGACAATCAACCCAAACTAGGGTTTGACAATTCTCAGATCAAGATGGACTTCCAACATCTCCAATGGTCTTCATGCCTCCTCAAATGCTTCAAAGATTCTCCATGTCAAGTTTCAAGCCTCACAAGTCAACTTTCCTCAGACAATTGCTCAGATGGTTGAAAATTAGTTGTATTGGACAAAAAGTCAACTGTGGTCAACATACAGTCAAACTTCATGATTTTTGGTCAACATCCTCATTTTGAAGTTACATTCATCATTTGATCATGGGTTGATCATGCTTCATCAAGAAAACTCAAGATTTGCTCAAAAGTAAAACTTTCTAAATTAGGGTTTCTTAGTGAAAAGTCAACCAAACTTTGACTGAGCATAACTTCTTCATACTTTCTCAGAAATTTTTCCACCACCTCTTGTTTTGAAGGAAATTCAATCCTCTACAACTTCGTGTCTCACAAGAATTTTCAAAAAATGCTTCATTTGGAAGGTATGAATCAAAACATTACAGGTCCTTTTCAAAGTCAACAAAAAGTCAACTTTTTGTTTTGAATATATATTGAGCATGGAAACTACAATTGAGATGAAACCAAAGAGGTTGGTTAGAGTACTCTTAGATCTTTCCAAAAAGTCCAAGAACACTCAAAAATGTGGAAAATTGAGCAAGATACACTATTCAGAAGTTGGGCAATTTTGGACAATTGCACAAAAGGAGATATTGGTCAAAATGCAAAATTTTCCAAATGGGCCTATAATCTTTTGATCCAAACTTGTTCATGACATTATTTGTGACTCATAAATGCTTGGCCATGGCAATTTTCTATTTTATTAATTTATTTTTGAATTTTAAACCATTTAATTCAAAGTTAAATTATATAAAATATGAAAATAAGATATTTTTTTAAGAGGATTGGATTTTGATCAAACTTGAGGTCCAAGATAGCCCATAACAATTGCCAAATTCGTGCTAGCCTCTTACATGGAAGGAAAATCAATTTTTTTCCAAAATTTGATTTTATTTGAAAAGAAATAAATGCACATTCAAGATCAAATATTTTTTCACTCTCTTTGCCATCCCAAATCACTCTATAAATAGCCAGCATTACACACAACAAAGGACACGAAACCCTAGCCCTTACAACAACCTAAACTTTGCCAAAAATTTTCAAGAATTGTGGAAAATCGAATTTTGATTTGCAGCAGGTTTCAAGACAATCTAGCCATCCAAACATCTCCCAGAGGTTCCCAGGATTCGAAACCATCCCTCACTTGAAGCAAAAGCTGCCCAGAACACGAAGAACACCAAGCTCCGATTTGGTATTTTTCACAAAATCGATTTTCTTATTTCATGCGTTATTAATTGCTTTTGTGTGTTTGAATGAACTCAGGACACTCAATGGATCATGAATGATGCATCACATGCAAGCATACACGCATAAATCACATATTGCCATGGTTAGGGTTCAAAGAACTGTTTGATTCGAACTGATCGATACAGGACGATTTAGCCAAAACTAATGCCACCAATGGATTCGCAAGGGTCGATTTAGGGGGGTAGGGTATTCCTTTGCCATTGTTTTTTTGTATTTCGCAGGTTTGAACATCCTACTCGCCGGAGAAGACGACCGGAGCTAGGGCTCCGGCGTCGTTGACGTTGGCTTGACCGGTGGACGCATGCGTGGCAACTTTGCGCGTTCTGATTCGCTCTCTCATTCAACCTGGACCCCACGCGTGCTGACTCGGTTTGACTCAATTTCCAGGACACGTAATCGTTCAAAAACATTTGATTTTGTTTTTTCAAACACCAAGTGTCAAGTGGCGTAGTGGTAAAGGTGCTGGTTTGGAAAGATTCTCCTCCTGGTCACGAGTTCGAACCATGCCAGGACCATCCTTTTTACAAGTTTGATTTTTATTCATATTTTCAACTATTTTCATATTTTCTTTTTATTTAATATTTTTGCATTCATTTTAATTTATTTCAATAGTTTTTATCATGCATTAAAAAATACCAAAAAATATTTTCCTTTTTGCATTATTTTCCGAAAATGTTTATTTAATTTATAAAATTAAAAAATATTATTTTGCATGCATATTTAATTTATTTGCTAATTTATCATTTAAATCACTTTTAATTAGTTTTTAATTATTAAATTAATGCCAAAAATCCCAAAAAATTATTTTAGCATATTAATGTTATTTCCAGCATGAAATATTTTTCTTATTTAAAAATTATCATTTTTGCTAACATTTTCCTCTTATTTGATTTCCTCGCATTTTCCGATTTCTCATCTTTTCACAGGTTATCTCGTTTCGGACGATTTCTTTTTATCGTTTTCTTTTTTCCAATTATGTAATTGCTTATGGGATGTAATAGTTTAATTAGGGCTTTTATTTTCCGCATTCTAAATTATGTATCTGCCCCAAAGCCATGTAATAGCGTTGGATTTATCTTTCCGCACTTTAATTCCCGCAATTTACTTTCCGCATCTTATAAACTGTTAGTAATTAGGCGTGTATGGCAAGACTAAAATTGAACGTAGCTCACTCTAATTTTCAAGATAACATGAATCTGAATCAACACACTCTTTTCACACATGCACCCCTTTGGGTAATTCTCTCTCGTTGCCTTTACGAATTCAAATGGTCATGTCCTCGAGCGTAGAGGTATTCTAGCACCGTTGCCTTCAAAACAAATCATCATAGTCCCTTCGATACAAAGATCATAGACCCACGATGTCGCCTACGAATACATGATCTTGACCCTCGATTGTCGCCTCGAAAATGATGATAGTCCTTCGAATGTGCTAGGATACTTCCTACAAGTTGCCTTCTATGACCATCCGATGTCCCTTCGAATGTCCCGCTTACATCCAACGAATGGATTTACCTACCAACTAATGGTATGGATAGCACTATTCTAAAGGAACGTAAATAACACGACCAATTCTGAGTAGGTAATAAGACTTTTAGTTGCTTGCTCAAACAAAATACTTTTCACACCTCACACTTTTATCAAAGTTCAAACTCTTTTCAAAAAGTAAACTTTTCCGAACACTTTGTATACATTCCTACATGAATCATTACAAAGTCAAAGCGAAATGCCTTTTCAAAAACATTTTTGTCAAACACACAGAAAGCAATTTTTAAGGTGATCTAAGAGCAACTAAGAGCCCGTAGATAACTACGGATGGAAATGGGTGCTAATACCTTCCCTTTTCATAACCTTCTCCCTTACTCAGAATCTAACGAAGGTCTTTTTCTGTACTTTTTACCTTCCCTTAATTGGATAAAAGAAAAGTCGGTGGCGACTCTTGCTATCCGCACATTTGCGATACAAAATCCTACAAAGTCAGTTCACCGTGTTACAGTATGCAGAAGATCCCAATGATCTTTGCGAGCACAATAATAACAAAACCTAGGATCCCACATAATCTACCTTTCTTAAAATCCAAAGGAGAAACTTTCCCAATCATAGAAATAGCAATTAAAACACACAAACATATCAAACATATTCATATATAAAGCTATAGATAACTATATATATTTAGGGTGCTCCATCTATTCCCTTTATATAACAAACCCCCTTGCCCGGAATCTCCCCAATGTGTTACGTCTAGTTCGCGCTAGTCGTAATGCATATCATATCAATTGAGGGTATTGCAGCTTTCCCCTTTTTCATAATCATTTTTCTTGTGTTGGAAAAAATAAAGCTTGATGCTCGCGACATCTTTATAAACAAATCAAAAGAGTAAATCGTTTCGAGCCAGAGAATCTGAATTCAGATTTGATTCCCTCGCGCGTCACTTTTTAACGCGAACACCTTTCCTCAAGTCACTATGTCAATTTCTCAATCAATTGTGACAAATTCAGTTCCTGTGGTTCACACTATTCCGTACGTGAACAACAAAGTTTATCACGATCTAGACAACACGGATCCTCGTGGCCGTATGGAAGATCTCCAAGAATAGTTTAACAAGATGCATTTAGAGATCAAAACAATCTGTGCAAAGGATTTGTTTGGGAAAAATGCCCACGATTTATGCCTGGTTCCCAGTGTGAGAATACCAGCCAAGTTCAAAGTCCCCGACTTTGAGAAGTATAGAGGCAACTCTTGCCCACAAAGCCATATTGTGATATATGCTAGGAAGATGTCTACTCACAATGATAATGATCAATTTCTCATTCACTACTTTCAAGACAGCCTTACTGGCGCCCTCTAAATCGCTACATGGGATTGGATAGTACTAACATTCGAACCTTCAACGACCTAGGAGAAGCTTTTGTTCGACAATATAAGTACAACTTGGACATGGCTCCAGATGGAGACCAACTCAAATCAATGTCTCAAAAGGATAAAGAGACTTTCAAAGAGTATTCCCAATGATGGAGGAAAATTGCTGCCCAAATCAATCCACCATTGGAAGAGAAAGAGATGACCAAGATCTTCTTGAATACTCTTGGCCTTTTCTACTATGATCGCATGATCGATAGTGCTTCGAATGATTTCACTGAAATGGTAAACATGGTGTTATACCCCAAAATTTTCCCTCCTACTTTTCCAGACAATGTACAACTCCATACTCAAGGATTCCACAAGGGTTGACCAGACAAACCCTCTCCTAAGCAATCAATCCAAACTAGGGTTTTGCTCCTCTCAAGACAAAATGGATTTCCAATGCTTCAAGTGGTCATCATACCTCATCATATGCTTCAAGGGGTTACCATGTCAAGTTTCAAGCCCTACAAGTCAAAATTGCTCATCCAGTTCCTCAAATGGTTGAAAATCAATTGTATTGGACAAAAATTCAATTGTGGTCAACATACAGTCAAACTTCATAATTTTTGGTCAACATCAATATTTTGAAGTGATATTCATCATTTGATCAAGGGTTAATCATGATTCATCAAGAAAAGTCAAGATTTGATCAAAAGTCAAAGTTTCTAAATTAGGATTTTTGAACAAGAAGTCAACAGAACTTTGACCAGACATAACTTTCACATACTTTATCAGAAATTTTTCCACAAAAGCTCATTTTAAAGGGAATTCAATTCTCTACAACTTCATGTCTCACAAGCTTGGGCTAGAAATGCTTCATTTGGACGTTATGGATCAAAATATTACAGGTCCTTTTTAAAAATCAACGAAAATTCATCTTTTTGCAAAGAAGTGATAATGAGCATGGAAACTTCAATGAAGATGAAACTAAAAGGGTTGTTTAGAAGACATCTTGAGTTTTTTAAAAAGTCCAAGAACACCCAAAAATATTAAAAATTGAGCAAGATACAATTTGTGCAAGTTGAGCATTTTTGAGGAGGTGCATAAAGAGAAATACTTGAGAAAGTCAAAAAATTTCTAAATGGGCCTAACTTTTCTTGATTCGAACTTGTTCCTTGTCTGAGTTGGAACCTCCAAGCCCAAGGCCACGTTTTTTATCTTTTATTTTTATTTATTTTGGATTTTTATTCATTTAAAACCAATTTAATCAAAATAAAATATACAAAATCAAATTTTAAATGCAAGATTGATTTTCTCTCATTCTTGAGGTCCAAGCAAGCCATACAAGCTGTCATTTTCGAAATTATAAAGATTGGAAAGAGAATTGATTGAAATTTGATCAAAAAAGGCAATATTTGGTTTCATTCCAAATCAAATATTTTCTCATTAATTGGCATATAATTTCTTCATGATTCTTAACCTAATTCACTCTAGTATATATACACACTGATTCCAGATGCCACAAAACGAAATTTCTTGCCTCTAAGAACCCTAAAAAAGCTTCAAAAAACCGTGTGTTTCAAGCAACTTGCAGCCAAAGTTTTGCTTTGATCCAGGCCATTCCTGGTGATCCTCTAAACCGTTCCAGACCCTTGCAAGCACGCAAAAGCTCCTGAAACGTAAAATCACAGTTTCGGTTTCCATACATATTTTCAGTTTTCGATTTCATACATACATGCTTGTTTAATTGAATTTGATCATATATTTGTGTTTGTATTGATGTTTCGATGCTTTCTGGATAGTTTGATTCAAGTCTAGATGCAGGAACGAGGATCTGCCATTGCTAGGGTTTCGACCTTCAAATTGGGGTTCTCTGATTTAGCCAAAATTAGATCAAACTAAGGGCATGGTCGTGTTCAGTGGATCGATTCCAATCGATCCATGGTCTCATATCTAATTTATCTTTGGTATTTGTCATGTTTTAATTTGCAGGTGCTATAGCTACGAACCAAAATCCGTAGGCAAAGGATACAGCAAATCTGTTGGTATAGGTCTGGAAATTCAAACGAAGAAGATAACACCTTGGCGCGTTGTTTGAACCTCCGAAGCTCCGACCGGACCGCCTCGAGCGAGAACCTCCGAGCTCCACACGGACCCCTCAAGATTCACCTTGAGCTCCACTTCTAAACTCCCTCAGAAGAATCCCTTCCAGAAGCTCCATCTTCTGGATGCCCAAGGAGTGGCGCCCACAGAAGGAGTAGCTTCTGTGCCAACTTCTATCAGAAGCTCTGACAGAAAACCTTTTTTTTCTTTATGTTTTCTGCTGATTATTTTCTTTTCCTATTTTTCTTAATTATTTCAATTAATTAATTAGTTAGTAATTAGGTTAAACAATTAGCTTAATTAGGATTAATTTCACAATTAATTTCTATTTTTTATTAATTAATTTAATTAGTTTAATTTAGGTAATCATTTAATTTAAATTAAATTTCTTTTATTAATTAAAACCAATTAGAATTAGGGTTTCTGATTCACCCGATTTTCACTTAGTAATTAGGATAACTGAAATCAAACTTTTTTTTACTAACCTAAAAACATTTTACTAACTTAAAACTTTTTTTTCTATTTTTCATTTGATTATCTGTTTTCGCGCATATTATTGTAACTGCCTCCAGGATGTATAATTTTCCTCGCGCTTTTCTCTTATTATTATGTAACTGCTCATGGGATGTAATAGTTTAATTAGGGTTTACTTTCCGCACTTCTCAATTATGTAACTGCCCCAAAGTCATGTAATAGCGTAGGTTTTATCTTCCCGTACTTTATATTTCCGCAATTTATTTTCCGCACCTATTAACCGCTACTAACTAGGCGTGTATGGTAAGATTAATTCAATCAACATAGATCACTTTTAACACAAGATAAAATATCTGAATCCAACACACTTTCTTCACACATGCACCCCCCTTAGGGTATCCTCTCTCGTTGCCTTTCGAAACAATGGTCATGTCCCTCGAACGTAGGGATATCTTAGCAAAGTTGCCTATGAATATATCATCATAGTCCCTTCAAATTAAAGATCATAGTCCCTTGATGACCCCCGATTGTTGCCTACGAATAGATGATCTCGTCCCTCGATTGTTGCCTACAAAAAGTGATGATCGTCCCTACGAATATGCTAAGGTATCCTTACAAGTTGCCTTCTATGACCATCCTATGTCCCTTCGAATGTCCCTTTTACATCCAACGAATAGGGTTACCTACCAACTAATGGTATGGATAGCCTTATTCTAAAGGAAATAAAAATAACACGGAAACGGCCGTTCTTAGTAGGTAATAAGTCTCTTTTGCTTGCTCAATCAAAATACTTTTCACACCTCACACTTTCAAAAACATTTTCAAACACTTTGTATACATTCCAGCGTGAATCATTATAAAGTTCTTTTCCAAAACAAAACATTTTCAAACACTTCGCATACATTCTAGCATGAATCATTATAAAGTCAAAGTGAAATGTCTTTTCAAAAATCTTTTCAAACGCACACACAAAAAGCAATTAAAGTGAGCTAAGCAATTAAGAGCCCGTAGATAACTACAGATGGAAAGGATGCTAATACCTTCACTTTTCATAACTGCTCCCTTACTCAGAATCTAACGAAGGTCTTTTCCTGTTCTTTTTGCCTTCCCTTAATTGGATAAAAGAAAAGTCGGTGGCGACTCTTGCTATCCGCAACATTTACGATAAAACGCAAAACAAACAAGTCATTTCTCCCACCGTGTTGCACATGGGATGCGATTGGAAGAAGGAGTCTGAGCAGGACATTTAACAAAAGAAGTTGGATCTTCAAGCTGAACCAAGAAATTTGGAAATGGTATCCCAAAGAAGAAAGAACAAGATGTTGGAATGGTATCCCAAGGGAGACCAAGAAGAAACATTAATCACCGACAACAAGTAGCCGCTATCGCACCAATTGTTAGTTCAACTTCAAACACGGGATTTACCCCACAATTTCAACAACAAAATCAACAATGTAAGTGTTTTTATGTTGGCCTTAATTTTTGGTAAAACTAGTTTATGTCAATGTCTTGACTGATGTCATGACATTCAGAGTTGAAGATAAATTCTGCAGAAGAAGATTAATTCAAGTACAGCTCAGATAGGGAGTTAGCTGCTTTGCTGGAAATCTGTAGAAGAATGACTGATGTCATAAACAATGTTATGACATTCTGTGTGACATTTTTTGTTCTGCAGATTCACTTTTTTCCTGAGACTTTTTAGGATTTCTGTTGAGCTGTTTGTTATGAATTAATGTAATTGGATCACATGCTCACGTGGCTCTGTGGTTAATCTTAGCTAACCCTAAATTGGTTTGTTAAAAAGACCAAGTCTTTAGGTTAAATTAATTGAACCCTAGCTATAATTATGGAAGCACAAAATTGAAGTAACTGGAGTGCTTCTATAATAGGAAAAGAACCCTTATTCTGTTGCTACGCTTTTTGGACTGTATTAAAGATCTAGAAGGTCGTTTATTTGTGTATTCTAGTTACTCTTGTGAGCCAAGCAATTATCATTTGATAAGTGCCTTGGACTAGGATTTGGTTGTAAGGGTTGTTTATCACTCAAAGCTTTGAAGCACGAGTGTTGTGTCTCTTGATTAAAGCTTTGAAGTAAATCAAGTATGTTTATTGAAGAATGTCTTCACAATTCTATTAAACAATAGGTTTATATCACTGTTGTGATTCAGGGGGAGTGAGTAGGAACTTAGGTCTAAGTAGGACTTAGATTGAAGTTGCATTGGGTAGGCTTTAAGTGAAGGAGATAAACTGGTTGGTTTATTCCTAAATTAATACTACTAATAGTAAATTTCCTCCCTGGCTTGGTAGCCCTCAGATGTAGGTGTAGTTACACACTGAACTGGGTAAACAATTGATTGTGTTCTTTACTGTTGTTTCAATTAACTGTGTGAATTGTTAACAGAGTGTCAGATACTGTGTCATATCATTCTCTGTGACATCACGTATCTGCTGCCAGGAATTTCAATTGGCATCAGAGCAGGCACCCTGCCTGTTATTTCTAGGTGAGATCTAGGGATATTATTTTCTGGCGTTATGGACAAGGAAGGAGGATTTGGGAGTAGACCACCTATTTTGGATGGATCTAACTATGATTACTGGAAACCTCGTATGGTTGCATTTTTAAAGTCACTGGATAACAAGGCTTGGAGAGCTGCTGACAGAGGATGGAAACATCCCACCAAGCTTGTGAAAGATGGGACTACTAGCGTGAAACTTGAGGAAGAATGGAGCGAAGAAGAAGAAGAGCTAGCACTGGGCAACTCTAAGGCATTGAATGTCTTGTTCAATGGAATTGACAGAAATATTTTCAGACTTGTACATCAGTGTGATCTGGCCAAGGATGTTTGGGACACTCTCAAAACCACTCATGAGGGTACATCCAAGGTGAAAATGTCAAGACTTCAGATGCTCACTACCAAATTTGAGAATCTGAAGATGAAGGAAGATGAAACCATTCATGAGTTTCACATGAACATCTTGGAGATTGCCAACACCTCAGGAGCATTGGGAGAGAAGATGTCAGAAGAAAAGCTAGTGAGAAAGATTCTCAGATCCTTGCCTAAGAGGTTTGCAATGAAGGTGACTGCTATAGAGGAAGCTCGAGATATCTGCAACTTGAAGGTGGATGAACTTATTGGATCACTTCAGACATTTGAGATGGGGATCAGTGACACTGTTGACAAGAAAAACAGGAGCATAGCCCTTGTATCCAATACTGAAGATGAAAGCAATGAAGATGATGAAGAGAAGATCTCAGAAGCAATAGCTATGCTTGGAAGGCAGTTCAACAAACTCATCAAGAGAATTGACCCAAAGTCAAGGTCCAATGTCAAGAACATCCCACCTGACATTAGCAGAACTTATGACTCTAACAGAAGATCCAAGTTTGAAGAAAAGGGAAGTCAAAGCAGAGGAATCCAGTGCCATGGGTGTGAAGGATATGGGCACATTCGAGCTGAATGTCTTACCTTTCTAAAGAAACAAAAGAAAGGAATGGTTGTCACTT
The DNA here is from genome assembly GCA_021764765.1 of Vicia sativa. Classification (NCBI taxonomy): domain Eukaryota; kingdom Viridiplantae; phylum Streptophyta; class Magnoliopsida; order Fabales; family Fabaceae; genus Vicia; species Vicia sativa. The sequence goes on from CM038792.1 coordinate 282,747,463, forward strand.
GGTTTGATGGTGACTCAGGAAGTGACTCTGAAGAAGAATATGCCAAACTAGTTACTGCTCTCTCTGGAGTTTGTATCTATGATAATGATTCCAGTGAGGAGGAAGTGACATTTGAAGAACTTGCTGACACTTACAAGAAGCTGTGTATCAGAAGTGCTGAAGTATGTCAGCAAAATGAGAAACAGAAAAAGCTAATTGTGAAGTTGGAAGCTGAGAATGTGAAGTTGGAGGCTGAAAAGAATGCAGACACTGCTACTATAAGTCATCTCAATAGTGAAGTTATAGTGTTGAATTCCAAACTTGATCAGATGACTAAGTCTGTCAAGATGATGACAACTGGAACTGATAAGTTGGAGGAGATCCTTCAGATTGGACAAAATGCAGGAAATATGCATGGTCTGCGATATGTGGCTGCAAAGAAACCTGCTGGTGACAAGAAGAAGAACAGGCCTGGCAAACCAATGTCAAAGCAGATGTCACAACATAGGGTAGGAAATGTGTCTGGTTCAGGACATGTGGCTGCAAAGAAATTTGGTGATAACAAGAAGAAGAACAGACCTGATAAACCTATGTCAAAGCAGATGTCACAACTTAGGGCTCAACATCAAGATCAGAGAAACATGAAGAAAAAGTTTCAAAGATGGAGATGTCATTATTGTGGAAGGTTTGGGCACATAAAGCCATTTTGCTACAGGCTATATGGATATCCTAATCAGATCCCTTATGTCAAACCTAAGACCAACAAGGTACCATATACTCAACAGTGGAAGAAGAAGATTGCAGCCTTGATAGCTCACACCTCCCTTAGAGTTTCTGCCAAGGAAGACTGGTACTTTGACAGTGGATGCTCTAAGAATATGACTGGAATCAAGAACCTTTTGAATGATATCAAACCTCATACAACTAGCCTTGTTACTTTTGGAGATGGAGCTAATGGAGAAATCAAAGGTGTTGGAAACTTGGACTGCTCTGGAGTTCCAAACCTAAATGGAGTGTTGTTGGTAAATGGTTTGACTGCCAATCTCATAAGCATTAGTCAACTATGTGATATGGGATTCAAGGTCAACTTCACCAAGTCTGAATGTCTTGTAATCAATGAAAAACAAGAAGTTGTTATGAGAGGAGTCAGGTCAAAGGACAACTGTTACCTACGGGAGCCTGAGGACACTAACTATTCTTCTGTGTGCACTATAGGCAAAGAAGAAAAAGAAGTGAAACTGTGGCACCAAAAACTTGGTCATTTACATCTTAGAGGGATGAAAAAGATCATATCCATGGAGGCTGTCAGAGGGATTCCAAAACTTCATATTGATGAAGGGAGAGTTTGTGGTGAGTGTCAGGTTGGAAAGCAAACCAGAATGTCACACCCAATGTCAAGACATCTGACCACCTCTAAGGTGCTAGAACTTTTGCACATGGATCTGATGGGCCCTATGCAGGTTGAAAGTCTTGGTGGAAAAAGATATGCTTATGTTGTTGTGGATGATTTTTCCAGATTTACCTGGATAAACTTCATCAAGGAAAAATCTGATGTTTTTGACATTTTTAAAGAATTATGCAAGAGATTTCAAAGAGAAAAAGAAGGATGCATTGTCAGAATCAGAAGTGATCATGGAAAGGAATTTGAGAATAGCAAGTTTGATGAGTTCTGTTCCTCAGAAGGAATCAATCATGAGTTCTCCTCACCTATAACTCCTCAACAAAATGAAGTTGTGGAAAGGAAGAACAGAACTATACAGGAATCTTCCAGAGCAATGATACATGCTAAGAAGCTTCCTATTCATTTTTGGGCTGAAGCTATGCATATAGCCTGTTATGTCCACAACAGGGTCACCTTAAGAAAGGGAACATCCTCCACCCTATATGAAATATGGAAAGGAAGAAAACCTACTGTGAAGTATTTCCATGTGTTTGGGAGCAAATGCTATATTCTGACAGATCGTGAACAAAGGAGAAAGATGGACTCTAAAAGTGATGAAGGAATTTTTCTAGGATACTCTACAAACAGTAGAGCATATAGGGTATTCAATTCCAGGACCAAAGTTATGATGGAGTCTATAAATGTCATAGTTGATGATCACCATGAGGAAACCAATGTCCCATATGATGTTGAGACATTGTTTGAGACATCACCTCAAGTGTCTAATAAGGATGATATGCCTATCCCTACTTCACCAAAGTCTGAACCAGAGGAAGCCAATAAAGATCCTTCCATTAGAATTCATAAAGATCATCCAAAGGAACTCATCATAGGAGATCCTAACAGTGGAGTCATTACAAGATCTAGAGAAATCATCTCAAACTCTTGTTTTGTGTCTAAGATTGAACCAAAGAATGTCAAGGAGGCTTTGACTGATGAGTATTGGATTGGGGCAATGCAAGATGAATTGAACCAGTTCAAACAGCATGAAGTATGGGAGTTAGTTCCTAGATCAGAAGGAACAAACATCATTGGCACAAAGTGGATCTACAAGAACAAGTCAAATGCAGAAGGGGTTGTCACCAGAAATAAGTCAAGACTTGTTGCTCAAGGATACACTCAAGTTGAAGGAGTTGATTTTGATGAGACTTTTGCTCCTGTGGCCAGGCTGGAATCAATCAAATTGCTACTAGGAGTTGCTTGCATTCTGAAATTCAAGCTGTTTCAGATGGATGTGAAAAGTGCCTTCCTAAATGGATACTTAAATGAGGAAGTATATGTGGAACAGCCTAAAGGATTTGTGGATTCTAACTTAAAGCTCTATATGGTCTAAAACAAGCTCCTAGAGCTTGGTATGAAGGGTTGACAAAATTCCTCACTGATAAAGGATACAAGAAAGGAGGTTTGGATAAAACTCTCTTTGTCAAGGATGAAGGAGGAAAGATAATGGTGGCTCAAATTTATGTTGATGACATAGTGTTTGGAGGAATGTCAAATAAAATGGTGAGACATTTTGCCAACCAAATGCAAGATGAGTTTGAAATGAGCCTCATGGGAGAATTGACTTACTTTCTTGGACTACAAGTCACACAGATGGAAGACTCAACCTTCCTCTCTCAAAGCAAATATGCAAAGAATATTGTCAAGAAATTTGGGATGGAAAATGCCAGTCATAAAAGGACTCCTGCACCTACTCATCTAAAGTTTTCCAAAGACACAAGTGGGACAAATGTAGATCAAAGCTTATACAGAAGCATGATAGGAAGTCTACTGTATTTAACAGCTAGCAGACCTGGCATTGCCTTTGTTGTAGGAGTGTGTGCAAGGTACCAGGCTGAACCTAAAGTAAGTCACATCAACCAGATGAAAAGAATTATGAAGTATGTAAGTGGAACATACAATTATGGTATGCTGTATTCTCATGGATGTGAACCAATTATGTCTGGCTATTATGATGCTGATTGGGCTGGTAGTGCTAATGATAGAAAAAGCACTTCTGGAGGATGCTTCTTTTTGGGAAACAATCTTGTTTCTTGGTTCAGCAAGAAGCAAAACTGTGTGTCTTTATCTACTGCTGAAGCTGAATACATAGCAGCTGGTAGCAGTTGTTCTCAAATGGTCTGGATGAAGCAGATGCTGACTGAGTACAATGTCACACAGGATGTCATGACATTGTACTGTGACAACCTGAGTGCTATTAATATTTCTAAGAATCCTATTCAGCACAGCAGGACTAAGCATATTGACATTAGACATCACTTCATCAGAGATCTTGTGGAAGAGAAGGTGATTAAATTGGAGCATGTAGCCACTGAACTTCAACTGGCTGACATTTTTACTAAAGCTCTTGATGCTAGTCAGTTTGAGAATTTAAGGGGCAAGTTGGGTATTTGTCAATATGAAGAGTTGTAGCAATTAATATTGCTTACTACAAGGGAAGAAAGAGACATTTTATTTAATTTAATTGTAATTGGGCTAATTAATTATTTCCCTCTCTCTTTTCAAAAATTTAAGAAGAGGAAGGGTCATATATATATCCCAGTTTTTCCATTTGAATGTATCATATTTCATTCCCTCAACAGAAACTCTCAACCTTCCTGTCAATCATTTTCGCTTTCTCTCAAAATGTCTCAACAAAGCATGTCATCATCATCTTCATCATCAAAGGAAGTTTCTTCTCCCTCTCACACTGATTCTAGGTTTAGGGAAAACGCAGAAACAATGCAGACTGAGATTCTGGAGGTTACTCCCCTACGTGCCATGGCAACTGATCCTGGGAGGGTCAAGAAACTTCGTATCAGACATGCAAGAAGGTCTCAAGTCTCTCCATCTGGTAAGACTACTGAACCATCTTCCTCTGTTCCTCCTGAGATAGCTAATAGGGAGGGTTCTAGATATGTTCATCAAGCCATAGCTAGAATAGTTACTAGGATTCTGAATGAGAATCACTCTGTTCCTGGGGTTTCTATTCCTTTGAATCAAGAATATGCTAGCCCTAATTTAGCAACTGATCCAGATGTCACACAAAATGTCAAGACATTTAATGACAATGTTAGGAAATCCCCTGAGAATCCTATTAATGACCCTTCTAATAAATCCCCTGAGAATTTTGTTGATGACACCATTGTTAAGTCTCCTGAAAAACCTGGTGATGAGAACATGGAGAAGTCTCCAAAGAATTCTTCTGATGGAATTCTTGAAGAATCTCCTGAGAAACCTGTTGCTGACAACCTGGAAAAATCTCCAGAGAAAACCACTTATCAGAATGTTGAGCCTCCTGTAATTGATCTTGATGAAGAATTCTCTGATAATGACCTTATTGCTAGTGTTAACCCTAGCATAGCTAAGAGGATGATGAATAGAAAAGGGAAGCAGCATGCTACTTCAAGTCCTTCCAAGGATAAGGTTGTTGAAGTTGTTCATGAGACTCCCAGGGCTGAAAGCAAGGCTGGAGAAAAGGTTGAAAAAGACAAAAAGGCTGGACCCTCCAAAGGAAAGGGTAGGATGAAGTCTGTTGGAAGCATCTCAAGGCCCAAGAGAACTCCAATTATCAAGAAAAGAAAGCTCCTTGAACCCTCAGAATTTGATGAGGATTCAGATTTTAATGTTGAAGAGAATGTCACAGACATTCCACTTAGAAAGAAACCCTCTCTTGGCAAACTGCCCAAAGTTCCTGAAGTGGCTATTGATAACATCTCTTTCCACCATCCAGAGAGTGCTAGCAGGTGGAAATATGTCTATCTGAAAAGAATTGCATTAGAAAGGGAGCTGAACTGGAGTGCCCTTGAATGCAAGGATGTTATGGACCTGATTAAGGAAGCTGGGCTGATGAAAAATGTGGTCAAATTTTCAAATTGTTATGATATTTTGGTGAAGGAGTTCATTGTTAATCTGACTAGTGGTTGTGCTGATGGAAGGTCAGCAGATTTTAAAACTGTGTTTGTAAGAGGAAGAAAAGTGAAGTTTTCCCCAAGTGTAATCAACAAATATTTGGGAAGATCTGATGATGCTCAACCTGAGCTTGAAGAAACAGATAACCAAGTCTGTCAAACCATCACTGTAAAGCAAGTGAAACAATGGCCATTGAAGGGAAAGTTAATTGCTAGCAAACTGAGTGTCGAGTTTGCAATTCTGCACAAGATAGGTGCAGCCAACTGGGTTCCCACAAATGTCAAAGGTAGCTCTCAGAAAGCTTGTGTCATTGCTGTGCTCAAGGAGACTTGCAGGGAACTGGAAGCAAGGAAGCAAACTCTAGAGGAGCTGATCTCTACCCTGGAGAAGGAAAAAGACACTGAGGTTGAGGATGAAAGGCTAGCTGAGGATACTGCTGCAGATGTGAATGAGGATGCTGATGTTGATCAAGAGACTGGTGCTGATAGCAGTTCAGAAGATGCTACATACCACAGTGCTTCTTCAGGAGAAGAAAGTACTTGATTTGTGATCATGTGCTGCTGCTACTTGTGTTTGTTTTTGTTGTTTTGATGTTGATTTTGCTTCTGTTGGTTTTGGTTCTATTTGTTTTGGACTTATGGATTTCATTACTGGTTGTAATACTTAATCTGCTATTACTTTTATATAATGAGCTTTGGGATTATGTACTGGCACCTTTGGCCCTTTGTGGCTAAAAAGGGGAGAAGAATTTATGGGCAATTGTTGGGCAATTGTGGGTAGAATATATCTTTGTTAATTCTGGTTATTTAGCTTAGTTAGCTTAGACTGGTTAATTATTTTCTGCTGCATGGGTGCTCTGATAGCTTAGTTTGTTTTAGCCATAAATTTGCCAGAGGGGGAGTTTGTAAGTGTTTTTATGTTGGCCTTAATTTTTGGTAAAACTAGTTTATGTCAATGTCTTGACTGATGTCATGACATTCAGAGTTGGACATAAATTCTGCATAAGAAGATTAATTCAAGTACAGTTCAGATAGGGAGTTAGCTGCTTTGCTGGAAATCTGCAGAAGAATGACTGATGTCATAAACAATGTTATGACATTCTGTGTGACATTTTTTGTTCTGCAGATTCACTTTTTTCCTGAGACTTTTTAGGATTTCTGTTGAGCTGTTTGTTATGAATTAATGTAATTGGATCACATGCTCACGTGGCTCTGTGGTTAATCTTAGCTAACCCTAAATTGGTTTGTTAAAAAGACCAAGTCTTTAGGTTAAATTAAGTGAACCCTAGCTATAATTATGGAAGCCCAAAACTGAAGTAACTGGACTACTTCTATAATAGGAAAAGAACCCTTATTCTGTTGCTACGCTTTTTGGACTGTATTGAAGATCTAGCAGGTTGTTTATTTGTGTATTCTAGTTACTCTTGTGAGCGAAGCAATTATCATTTGATAAGTGCCTTGGACTAGGATTTGGTTGTAAGGGTTGTTTATCACTCAAAGCTTTGAAGCACGAGTGTTGTGTCTCTTGATTAAAGCTTTGAAGCAAATCAAGTATGTTTATTGAAGAATGTCTTCACAATTCTATTAAACAATAGGTTTATATCACTACTGTGATTGAGGGGGAGTGAGTAGGAACTCAGGTCTAAGTAGGACTTAGATTGAAATTGCATTGGGTAGGCTTTAAGTGAAGGAGATAAACTGGTTGGTTTATTCCTGAATTAATACTACTAATAGTGAATTTCCTCCCTGGCTTGGTAGCCCCCAGATGTAGGTGTAGTTACACACTGAATTGGGTAAACAATTGATTGTGTTCTTTACTACTGTTTCAATTAACTATGTGAATTGTTAACAGTGTGTCAGATACTGTGTCATAACATTCTCTGTGACATCACGTATCTGCTGCCAGGAATTTCAAACAACCTCGACAACAGGCTCAACCATTCAACAACAATCAAAATCGTGCTCATAGAATTTTACAATTTGACCCAATTCTGATGTCTTACACGGAATTATATCCTTCTTTAATTAAGAGGAATTTGGTTCAAACTAGAGCACCACCGTTAGTGCCTGATAAGTTACCTTGGTGGTACAATGCTGATGTGTCTTGTCCCTTTCACCAAGGGGCACCTGGCCATGATCTCGAACATTACATAGATTTGAAGGCTGAAGTCCAAAGATTGGTTAGATCTAACCTTCTTTCTTTTAGAGAAATGAATCCTAATGTACAAGCGAATCTGTTGCCTAATCATGGAGGGCATGTTGTGAACATGGTGTATGGATGTCCTGACCAATATCAACTCTTCGACATAAACTTGGTAAGAGCATATCTAGTACAGATGCATGCCACTTTCTGCGTAATGGGTGGTTTTGCTCGACACAACTATGTATATTGTATGATTTGTTCTAGAGATTATCGTGGGTGTTCTACTATGAAAACGAATATTCAGCGACTAATAGATAATGGAGAGATTCGAATCCTCAGAAATAGGAATAAGAATGAAGTAAATATGATAGAATGTTATTCGCATGAATATTTAGTCTCAGATATCAACTCGCTAACTCCTAAAGTAAACATCATCATTCCCCATTTCAATATGCCCGAGCCCATAGAAGTTTCATACAACAATCCAAGGGTTCCTGTTTCTCCTTTGATCATTTGTCTACCTGGACCTGTTCCTTATGACTCTGACAAAGCGGTTCCCTACCAATACAATGCAACAATGATGGAAAATCGGAAGGAAGTACCCATACCTACTATTTCATCCGTAGTTAACATCGCCGAAGTAACTCGAGTAACTAGGAGTGGGGGTCTGCATACCCTGTTGCCACCAAAATAGCCTATCGCTCCTGCAACTAGGCAAAGTCTTTTCGATGTACCCGTTGTGAATCCTGTGGGAATTCCCGTTAGTAATCCAGACTTAAACATTGGTCCGTCTGATGGAACCAATATCAATCCAGACTTTGATGAAATTCTAAAGCTGATCAAGAAGAGTGAATACAAAGTTGTGGATCAACTAATGAAAACTCCTTCCAAATCTCAATACTCTCTTTGCTTTTAAACTATGAATCCCATCGAGAGGCGGTGTAATACAGTGGGAGAGCTGACTTGTTTGTTTTGCATTTGATCGCAAATGTTGCGGATAGCAAGAGTCGCCACCGACTTTTCTTTTATCCAATTAAGGGAAGGCGAAAAGAACAGGAAAAGACCTTCATTAGATTTTGAGTAAGGGAGGTGGTTATGAAAAGGGAAGGTGTTAGCACCCTTTCCATCCGTAGTTATCTACGAGCTCTTAATTGCTTTAGCTCACTTTAATTGTTTTTGTGTGTGTGTTTTTGAAAAAAACCGTTTCGCTTTGACTTTGTAATGATTCATGCTGGAATGTATACGAAGTGTTTGGAAATGTTTTGTTTTGGAAAAAGACTTTGTAATGATTCGCGCTGGAATGTATACAAAGTGTTTTGAAAAGTTTTTGAAAAGTTTTTGAAAAGTGTGAGGTGTGAAAAGTACTTTGAGCAAGCAAAAGAGACTTATTACCTACTCAGAACGGTCGTTTCCGTGTTATTTTTCTTTCCTTTAGAATAAAGCTATCCATACCATTAGTTGGTAGGTAACTTTATTCGTTGGATGTAAAGGGACATTCAGAGGGACATCGGATGGTCATAGAAGGCAACTTGTAGGGATATCCTAGCATATTCGTAGAGACGATCATCATCTTTTCGTAGGCAACAATCGAGGGACTAGATCATGTATTCATTAGGCAACATCGAGGGACTATGATCTTTTAAGTCGACGGGACTATGATGGTTTTTCGTAGGCAACCGTGCTAAGATACCCCTACGTTCGAGGGACCTGACCATTTATAAGGCAACGAGAGAGAATACCCTAGGGGGGTGCATGTGTGAGAAGAGTGTATTGTTTTCAGATATTTATCTTGTGATTAGTGATCTATGTTGATTTTTATCTTGCCATACACGCCTAGTTACTAGCAATTTAATAGGTGCAGAAAGTAAATTGCGGAAATGTAAAGGGTCCTACGCTATTACATGGCTTTCGGGTAGATACATAATAGGAGATGTGGAAAGTAAAGGCGAAAATGTAAATCTACGCTATTACATGATAAAACTTGCAACCTATACATCCTTTCTAGAATTTAAAAAATGCAAGGAAAATAAATAGCATGGAAAATGATCTAAGTGAAAAAACTAGGTCCTAGTATTTTGGTATTTTGAAAATTAGAATTTATGAGAAAACAACCTAATTCTAATTGATTTTAATTAATTAAGAAAAAATTAGTGAATACTAACCTAAATTAAATTAGTTAAAAGAAAGGCATTTGTGAAATTATCTAATTAACCTAATTAATTAACCTAATTACTAATTAAATTAATTAATTATTTAAAAAAAGAAAAGCAGAAAATAAATAAAAATATGAAAACCAAAAAAAACGAGCTTCTGAGAGTGGAAGCGTTGTGGGCACCCAGAAACTGGAGTTTCTAGTGAAAATCCTGCTGAGCGTGTCCAGAAGTTGTGGTTTCTGCATCTGGAAGGGTCCAGAAGCTGGGGGCCTTTGGAGATTCTGCTGCTGGGGACGTCCAGAAGCTGGAGCTTTTGGAGGAATCTGGCGCTAGAAGGGTCCAGAAGCTGGAGCTTCTGGAGATTCTGGACTTGGGACGGTCATAAGCTGGAGCTTTTGGGGGCTCTAATGTCTTGAAGGGATCCAGTGGAGCTTGAGGATGATTACGCCTGGGAGGTCAGTGGAGCTTGGAGATGGTTCTGCCTCTGGGGGTCCAGAAGCTAGAGCTTCTGGGGGCAGTGCTTCTGGAACCTGAAAAATCAGGAAAAAAAACATTAAGAGATCTGGCAAAAGGCAGGGTTTGAACTCGTGCTTTTGGAAAGTAATGGTTTTAGTGCCAGCAAGGTGAACCGTTAGGACAGTGATACATCCATGAGTTATGTTACATGGATTAACATGTATTCTTCTTTTGTTCCTTGCCGGTTGACTCAAAGGTAGAAGCACCGGACGTGAATTCTGGTTATCTTCTCCGGTTGGGTGCTTTGTCCAAAACCTGTAAAAACGCATCATTTAGAGAGTAACAAAAGTCCAGATCATATATTTAGGGTGCTACGAATTCAATGGTGGTGTTATTTTAGTCTAAAACTGCTTGTAGACCTAGATCCGAAACTCCATGAGTTTGAAGCCCTAACAATGGCAGATTAAGTTCTGGCCATGGAAAGCTTCAAACGACCATTCTAAACTGTTTCATAACATCTCAGGAAAGAATTAGTAGTGTTAGTTCTTATCAAAATGCAATATAAATGAAAATACGATTTTGATAATATATGCAAATTGATGAATGTATGTGAAGGTGTTTCAACGTGTATGGTCCCTGGAAAACGATCCAGTCTTACCTTTCCTTACCTCTGGAAAAAGAATGAGTGGCTGGAAGGCCTTGAAGAAGGCTGCAAGTGGAAATTCAAAAATGCAACTTTTGTATGAAATTTTGGAGCAAGAGTTTGGTTCTTGGAGGCTAGGTTTTGTCTCCCATTTTTCGTCCCCTGACTTCTGATCTTGTGAGGTATGTATAAGATAGTAGAATTAGGTCAACAAAAGAAGAAAATATCTTACATTGATTAAGATATAATTCCTTGAAAATAAAGACCAAATATTTCCTTTTTTGGTCTCTAATCTTGCCTATCAAGTCTTACACGAATTTGACAACTAGCATGGGCGTCCTTGGTCCTCAAAATGCTTGGAAAATAAGTCCAACATGTATTATCAATCCTCCTTGTATTTTATTTAATTTATATTGAATTTAAATTCTTTAAATCCAAAATAAATTAAATAAATTGAAAGGGAGTCGTGGCAAGGAGCATAGAGACCATGCATAATCTTATAATCAAGTTTGGATCATAAAATCTCAGGCCCATTTGAAAAATATTTGCTTTTGCTAGGTATTTTTCTTCATGCACCTCCTCAAAAATGCTCAACTTGCATAATTTGTATCTTGATCAATTTTTAACATTTTTGGGTATTCTTGGACTTTTTAGAAAGCTTAAGATGTCCTCTAAACATCCTTTTTGGTTCCATCTTCGTTGAAGTTTCCATGCTCATGAACACTTCTTTGCAAAAACATGACTTTTTGTTGACTTTTTAGAAGGACCTGTAATGTTTTGATCTATAACTTCCAAATGAAGCACTCCAAACCCAAGCTTGTGAGACATGAAGTTGTAGAGAAGAACCCTAGTTTAGCAACTTTGACTTGTGATCAGATCTTGACACTTCTTGATGAATCGTGATCAACCCTTGATCAAATGATGAATATCACTTCAAAATATTGATGTTGACCAAAAATTATGAAGTTTAACTGCATGTTGACCATAGTTGACTTTTTGTCCAATACAACTGATTTTCAGCTATTTGAGCCATTGGATGAGCAATTTTGACTTGTAAGGCTTGAAATTTGGCATGATGATCCCTTGAAGCACATGATGAGATATGGTGACCACTTAAAGTACTGGAGATCCATCTTAACTTGATATGTGCAAAGTCCTTGCATGGATGGATTGCTTAGAAGAGGGTTTGTCTGGTTAACCCTTATGAAATGCTTGAGTATGGAGTGATGGATTGTCTTGAGAGGTAGGAGGGCAAATTTTGGGGTATAACAGGCGCCGGTGAAAGTTTTGGATCAAGCCTTTGTAGATCACGATGTAACTACCGATCAATTTGGTGGAATCGTATCCAACATAACAGCTTGCAACAATCTGAGCTTCAATGATGAAGAACTCCCTGAAGAGGGTAGGGATCACAATTTCGCTCTGCATATCTCTACGAAATGCCAATCTAACTCTTTGTCCAACGTGCTAGTGGACACTGGCTCTTCCTTAAACGTAATGCTGAAAACGAATCTTGCTCGTTTGTCTTACAAAGGAACACCTATGAAATTCAGTGGTGTGATAGTCAAAGCTTTTGATGGATCAAGAAAATCTGTTATTGGAGAAGTCGACCTTCTATTGACAATCGATCCACATACTTTTCAAGTCACCTTCAAAGTTATAGATGTTCAAGCCGCCTACAACTGTTTGCTAGGTCGACCATGGATACATGAAGCGTGAGCAGTAACATCTACGCTCCACCAAAAATTGAAATTCGTAACAAATGGGAAGTTGGTAACCATAAGTGGGGAGCAAGCCTTGTTGGTAAGCCACTTATCCATTTTTTATTTCATCACTGCTGACGATGTAGAAGGAACACAGTTCCAAGGTCTCTCGTTAGAAGATGAATATACCAAGAAAAACAGATCATTTATCTCCTCTTACAAAGAAGCAGCGCATATAGTGAAAGACGGTATTGCCACCGATTGGGGACAAGTTTTGATTCCTGTCAACAACGAAACCAAAACGGGACTCGAATTTACTCTAGTGCTCTCAAAAACCACTAAGAAGAATGAAACTCTTTGTCCAATCAAAGAAATATTCCACGGTGGAGGTTTCCTTAACCTTGTTCCTCAAGAGGTTAATGTCCTTATTGATGAAAGCACTGAAGAAAATCTCTCTGGTTCTGAAGAATGGAAGTCTTATCTCAATGACTCTGGATACATATCTCAGGAAGAACCGTATACACCGTTTTATCCTCCTTCAGACAAATTTGAAGGCATGTTCCAGCAAGACGATAAAGAAGAAATTCCACCTATCCCACCTGAGGTTTGGGATACCTTGGGGCAGCCAAGTCGAAAATTTAACTTCATGGTAAAATATATTGCCCCTGAAAGTTCAAGAATTTCAATCGAATACATCCAAACAATTGGATGGGAAGATCCTCTTGAATATCCCAATCAACCAGAAGAGGCATACATGCCCTCTCAATCTCATCATCAATTTGAGATCACGACTGAAGATCTTTGCTTCAATACACCTGCCAAGGTTGTTGAACGTGAATTTGTCTATTCCCAGATAAATGCATTTTTGGAGACGATTGGGAAGGTGGTCCCAAAAATGAGTTGCAAAGTGTCTCTGATAACGAGTCTCTTCATACAGAAGATTGGGAATTACATCCTAAAAGTTCATAATACATGTCGCCTAAAGACACATGTACCTCATTTTATACTCCTCGACCTGTCGAACAAGTAGAGGAAGATCGCCTCAGTAGTACAAAGGACAAGGTTAAAAAACCAGAGCCTTCAAATCCTGCTCGACCAACGGTCAACATCATCACTGAATATGATCCTAAGGGAAAACTGCCGAAATACCTAGTCTATCTAGGAGTTCTTCACTATTGGAAAGTTGTTGAAGCTCCGACTGTTGTTCACCGTTCAAAGTAGTTATCTCGCTTTTATTTTGAACTCTCTCCCAGCCCAAGGTAGAGAGGTGTTTTATAGGGCTAGATTTTAAATGTTTTTCTCTTTGTCTTTCCCAAGACAAAAGAGTTTGTGTTTAGGGCCTTGTTTCATTGTGAATCATAAATAAAGCGTTGTTTTGATTCCCACATTTTGTGTTTGTTTTTCGTTTTTTGCCTTTCTTCTGGAAACGATAATCCTAAAAAACTCAATAAAAATAAACATTTTCAAATAATCTGCATACACTTTTGCATTTGCTTTTTTTCTAAAAAAAAAAACACAAATCACATGTGCAGATTAAAAAATGAATAAACCCATTGAATGCAATAACTCTATGCCCTCTCCCAACTTTGAATTCCATGTGTCGAAGCCGAAGAAGAGGAAGAAGAAGGGATCCCAAATGAGATTTCCCGACTACTTAAGCATGAGGATAGAGCCATTCAGCCTCACGAAGAGCCTTTAGAAACGATAAACTTGGGTTCTGAGGAAAACAGAAAAGAAGCAAACGTTAGAGCTCTACTCGACAGCGATGTCAAGAGCAAACTGATAGATCTTCTCAAAGAATACGTCGATATGTTTGCTTGGTCCTACCGGGAAATGCCAGGGTTGGATACCAACATTATAGAGCATCACTTGCCATTAAAGCACGAATGTCCGCTAGATAAGAAAAAACTGAGGAGGACTCACCCAAACATGCCTGATAAGATAAAAAAGGAGTTCAAAAGCAACTCGACGCAGGTTTTCTCGTCCCCTCCGAATATCCTCGATGGTTAGCTAACATAGTGCCTGTTTCAAAGAAAGATGGAAAGGTCAGGATGTGTGTTGACTACCAGGACTTGAACAAAGTTAGTCCAAAAGACGATTTCCCATTACCTCATATTGATATGTTGGTTGATAACACTGATAAGTTCAACGTTTTTTCCTTCATGGATGGTTTCTGTGGTTATAATCAGATCGGGATGGCTCCCGAAGACATGGAGAAGACATCTTTTATCACGCCATAGGGCACATTTTTCTACAAAGTAATGTCGTCTGGATTAAAGAGTGCAGACGCAACGTACCAATGGGAAATGACTACTCTCTTTCACGACATGATGCACAAAGAGATTGAAGTCTACGTGGACGACATGATAGCAAAGTTTGACATTGAAGAAGAACATATAGAACATCTTTTAAAGTTGTTTCAACGACTAAGGAAATATGAAGCTTTAATCCTAACTAATGCACCTTTGGGGTGAGATCTAGAAAGCTCCAAGGTTTCATTATCAGCCAAAGACGTATTGAAGTTGATCCTGACAAAGTCAAGGCTATTCAAGAAATTCCTGCACCACAAACTGAAAATCAAATAAGAGGTTTTCTTGGACGTTTGAATTATATCTCCAGATTTATCTCTCAAATGACTGCTACTTGTGGACCAATATTCAAGCTTCTCCGCAAAAATCAAGAGGTTGTGTGGACCAAAGATTGCCAAAAAGCGTTCGACAGTATCAAGGAATACCTGTTAGAACCTCCAATATTGATTCCTCCAATCGAATGAAGACCGCTAATCATGTACCTTACCGTGTTAGAAGATTTTATGGGTTGCGTGCTTGAACAGCAAGATCAAACCTGTAAGAAGGAGCATGCCATCTATTACTTGAGTAAAAATTTCACAGATTGTGAAACTCGTTACTCCATGCTCGAGAAAACCTGTTGTGCTTTGGTATGGGCTTCGAAACGTCTCCGTCAGTACATGATCAACCACACGACTTGGTTAATCTCCAAAATGGATCCAATCAAGTACGTATTTGAAAATCATGCCTTAATTGGAAGAATTGCCCGATGGTAGATGCTATTATCTGAATATGACATCGAGTACCACACCCAAAAAGAGGTCAAAGGAAGCATTCTCGCTGATCACTTGGCTTATCAACCAATCAACGAATACCAATTTCTCAAGTTTGTCTTCCCTGACGAGGATGTTATGTACTTAAAGATGAAAGATTGTGACGAACCGTTACCTGAAGAAGGTCCTGACCCTGAATTAAGGTGGGCACTATTTTTTAATAGGGGCAGTTAATGTTTTTGGACTTGGAATTGGGGCAGTCATCATTAATCTCGAGGGTACTCATATCCTATTTTCCTCCAAATTGCTATTTGATTGCACTAACAACATCGCAGAATACCAAGCTTGTATCATGGGTATCGAAGAAGCCATCGACTTAAGCATCAAGATCCTTGACATATATGGAGATTCAGCCCTTGTGATCAATCAAATCAAAGACAAGTACGAAACTCATCACCTTGGTTTGATTCCCTACCAAGATTATGCAAGACACTTGTTGACTTTCTTCAACAAAGTTGAATTGCATCACATTCCTTGAGATCATAATTGAATGACAAACGCCTTGGCTAATCTATCTTCCATGTTCAAATTCAACCATTGAAACGATATGCCTAAGATCAACATCAGACGTCTTGAAAGACCTGCCTATGTGTTTGCAACTGAAGCAGTTATCAACGATAAACCGTGGTTCCACAACATTAAACACTTCCTTCAAACTCAAGAGTACCCAGTCGGGGCATCACACAAAGATAAGAAAACTCTAAGGAGGCTTTCTGGAAATTTCTTCCTGAATGGAGATGTGCTATACAAAAGAAACTTCGACATTGTCTTGCTCAGATGCATGGACAAAAATGAAGCAGATATGTTAATACATGAAGTGCATGAAGTATCCTTTGGAACCCATTCAAATGGGCATGCAATGTCTAGGAAAATATTAAGAGCAGGATACTATTGGATAACAATGGAATCCGAATTCTGTAAACACGTTAAGAGATGTCACAAGTGCCAGATCTACGCAGATAAGATCCATGTGCCACTGACTCTACTCAACGTTCTCTCCTCTCTGTGGCCTTTCTCCATGTGGGGCATCGACATGATTGGAATGATTGAACCAAAAGCTTCAAACGTTCATCGCTTCATTTTAGTGGCCATTGATTACTTCACATAATGGGTCGAAGCAACATCTTACGCCAACATTACAAGACAAGTGGTTGCGAGGTTCATCAAGAACAACCTCATTTACCGATATGGAATTCCAAGCAAGATCATTACAGATAATGGATCGAACTTGAATAACAAAATGATGAAAGAGTTGTGTGAGGAATTCAAGATTGAGCATCATAACTCGTCTCCTTACCGACCAAAAATGGACGGCGCCATGGAAGCCGCCAACAAGAACATCAAGAAGATCGTCTAGAAAATGGTCATCACTTACAAATATTGGCATGAAATGTTGCCATTTGCTTTACATGAGTATCAAAATTTAGTACGCACCTCAACAGTGACAACCCCTTTCTCTTTAGAGTATGGCATGGAAGCAGTGCTCCTGTAACACGGTGAACTGACTTTGTAGGTTTTTGTATCGCAAATGTGCGGATAGCAAGAGTCACCACCGACTTTTCTTTTATCCAATTAAGGGAAGGTAAAAAGTACAGAAAAAGACCTTCGTTAGATTCTGAGTAAGGGAGAAGGTTATGAAAAGGGAAGGTATTAGCACCCCTTTCCATCCGTAGTTATCTACGGGCTCTTAGTTGCTCTTAGATCACTTTAAAAATTGTGCTTTCTGTGTGTTTGACAAAAATGTTTTGAAAAGGAATTTCGCTTTGACTTTGTAATGATTCATGTAGGAATGTATACAAAGTGTTTGGAAATGTTTCGTTTTTGAAAATAGTTTGAACTTTTAACAAAAGTGTGTTGTGTGAAAAGTCTTTGATAGAGCAAGCAACTAAAAGTCTTATTACCTACTCAGAATGGTCGTTTTCGTGTTATTTTACGTTCCTTTAGAATAGCGTTATCCATACCATTAGTTGGTAGGTAACTCTATTTGTTGGATGTAAGCGGGACATTCGAAGGGACATCGTATGGTCATAGAAAGCAACTTGTAGGAAGTATCCTAGCACATTCGAAGGGACTATCATCATTTTTTATAGGCGACAATCGAGGGTCAAGATCATGTATTCGTAGGCGACATCGTGGGTCTTATGATCTTTGTATCGAAGGGACTATGATGATTTGTTTTGAAGGCAACGGTGCTAGAATACCTCTACGTTCGAGGGACTTGACCATTTGTAATCGTAAGGCAACGAGAGAATTACCCTAAGGGTGCATGTGTGAAGAGTGTGTTGATTCGGATGCATGTTATCTTGAAAATCGAGTGAGCTATGTTGATTTTAATCTTACCATACGCCTAATTACTAACATTTATAGGTGCGGAAATTAAATTGCGGAAAGTAAAATGCGGAAAGATAAATCCTACGCTATTACATGGCTTTGGGGCAGATACATAATTGAAAAGTGCGGAAAATAAAAGTCCTAATTAAACTATTACATCCCATAGGCAATTACATAATATGAAAAGAAAACGATAAAAAATTGTCCGAAACGAGATAACCTGTGAACAGATGGAAAATCGGGAAATACGAGAAAATCGAATAAGAGGAAAATGTTACTAAAAATAATATTTTTTGAATGAGAAAAATGTTTCATGCTGGAAATAACACTAATATGCTAAAATATTTTTTTGGGATTTTTTGGAGTTAATTTAATAATTAAAAATCAATTAAAAGTGATTTAAATGATAAAATTAAAATTAAATTAAATATGCATGCAAAAATAATATTTTTTAATTTTATAAATTAAATAAGCATTTTTCATATGAGTATGCAAAAAATAAATATTTTTGGTATTTTTTAAATGCATGATAAAAATTATGAAAGATAAATTAAATTGAATGAAAATATTAAAAGAAAATAAAAAAATATATGAAAATAGTTAAGTTTTGTAAAAAGGAAAAAGAAACCGGTCCTGGCATGGTTCGAACTCGTGACTCTTGAGAGAATCTCCTCTATCCAATGCCTTAACCACTGCGCCATGATGCTTTTTGTGTTTAGAAAGCTGGAATTAATTGTTTTTGAACGTACGCGTGTCATGAATTCAGGTTCAAACCCAGTCAGCAAACCAGGCCCAGTCAACTTACGAATGGACGAATCAGATTGAGTCATCACGCCACGCCTGCACCCACCGGAGTCAACCGGTCAGCGACACCGGAGCCCTAGCTCCAATCGTCTTCTCCGGTGAGCATCAACCTGAAAAACCTGTAAAATGCATCGTTTAAAGCAAAACAAGTGCCCAGATCGACTAATTCGACCCTTCTGATCACGATGGTGAGGTCCTTTTGTTCTGAAACGACCTGGATCACGAGTTTGAATCCTCTGACTCTTGGAACCCTAATAATGGCGGTATGAGTTTTACACGTGAAACCTCACATGTAACACATCAATCATGATCTAATGAGTGCCCTGAGTGTATACAATCAATCAAAAACAATTAGTAATGCATGAAACATGAGAATCGAAATTAAGAAAGTTCCAAACCGGTGAGAGCTAGATGGCTTGATCTGGGACGATTTAGCTTCGAGTAAGAGTATGGTTTGATTCCTGGGAACCTCAGGAACACAAAGGAAGGCTTGGATTGGATTGAAACTTGCTGCAAATTGAAATTCGATTTTTCCAACTTTGAAAAATATTTTGGCAAAATAAGGGTTATGCTTTGAGCTAGGGTTTCGTGTTGTTTGATGTGCATCTTGCTGGCTATTTATAGAGTGAATTGAGAGGGCAAAAAGAAGGAAAAAAGATTGGATCATGAATGTGTCATAAATATTTTTCAAATAAAATCAAATTTTGGAAAAAAGTTTGATTTTCTCTTTAATGTGAGAGCTAGCACGAATTTGGCATGTTCCATGGGCTCTCTTGGACCTCAAGTTTGATAGAAATTCACTCCTTTTGAAAAAATATTTTATTTTCATATTTTATATAATTTAATTTTGAATTAAATAGTTTTAAATTCAAAAATAAATCAATAAAATAGAAAATTGTCATGGCCAAGCATCAATGAGTCACAAATAATATCATGATCAAGTTTGGATCATAAAATTATAAGCCCATTTGGAAAAAATTGCATTTTGACCAATATCTCCTTTTGTGCAATTGTTCAAAAATGCCCAACTTGTGAATAGTGTATCTTGCTCAATTTTCCACATTTTTGAGTGTTCTTGGACTTTTTGGAAAGATCTAAGAGTACTCTAACCAACCTCTTTGGTTTCATCTCAATTGTAGTTTCCATGCTCAATATATATTCAAAACAAAAAGTTGACTTTTTGTTGACTTTGAAAAGGACCTGTAATGTTTTGATTCATACCTTCCAAATGAAGCATTTTTTGAAAATTCTTGTGAGACACGAAGTTGTAGAGGATTGAATTTCCTTCAAAACAAGAGGTGGTGGAAAAATTTCTGAGAAAGTATGAAGAAGTTATGCTCAGTCAAAGTTTGGTTGACTTTTCACTAAGAAACCCTAATTTAGAAAGTTTGACTTTTGAGCAAATCTTGAGTTTTCTTGATGAATCATGATCAACCCTTGATCAAATGATGAATGTAACTCCAAAATGAGGATGTTGACCAAAAATCATGAAGTTTGACTGTATGTTGACCACAGTTGACTTTTTGTCCAATACAACTGATTTTCAACCATCTGAGCAATTGTCTGAGGAAACTTGACTTCTGAGGCTTGAAACTTGACATGGAGAACCTTTGAAGCATATGAGGAGGCATGAATACCATTGGAGATGTTGGAAATCCATTTTGATCTGAGAAATACCAAACCCTAGTTTGGGTTGATTGTCTAGGAGAGGGTTTGTCTGATCAACCCTTGAGGAATCTTTGAGTATGGATGTATGAAATATTTTGAGAAGATGGAGGGCAAATTTTGGGGTATGACAGCTGCCCCTATTCAATCTTCTTGTACTGGAAGGGTTAGATTGACATGCTCGCCTTTCGTGACCTGGAGGTAGAGGATGATTGAACACTCGAGTACACTTGAAAATTTGCACTCGCTGTTGGTTGATGATGCGGGAATGGGCTTATAGATGCCATTTGGAGAAGCTGGAGATTTCGCTGGGAAATGAGTCATACGCTAGACTCAAGAACGTCGTCTGGATAGGAGGACCGTCGGAGATGGGCTTAAAATGCCATCTGGAAAGAACGATGCTGGGAGTGAGCCATACGCTAGGCTCGGTAGGCGTTCTGGAAGTGGAAGGAGCAGGGAGATGGGCTTAAGATGCCATCCGGAGGGAGTCGTACGTTAGACTTCGTGCTCATCTTTGAATGAAGTTATTGGTTTGTATTGGTTTTTTAACCAAATATTCAGCATTCTGAAAGTGGAGAAATGTTGACAAGTAGTCGGAGATGGGCTTAAGATGTCATCCAAGGCAACTGAGTCGTACGCCAGACTCTGTAGTTGCTGTTGATAATAAGAGAGAGTCAGAATACATCTTTGTGCTGATTACTCTGAGGGGATGATAGTCGGCGGAATATGGATAGCTTCCCTGTTGTGCTTCAGGTATTGATCCAATGCCCGTTATCGGAGGATAACTTGTGATCGTTCAGATAGTTTTCCCGTCTAGCTTCGGGTATTAATCCTGGATCCGTTGTCGGAGGACAACGTGGACAGTCGTTCAGATAGTTTTCCCGTCTGGCTTCGGGCATTAATCCTGGACCAGTTGTCGAAGGACAACTAGGGTGGTCTTTCAGATAGTTCTCCCGTCTGGATTCAGGTATTAATCCTGGACCTGTTTGCGTCAGAAGTGATTTTCACCTGTTTTGGAGAAAACAAGAGAAACTTTGATAGAATATTGTTAGTCTTATGCAAGGAATGATGCATGACAATGTGTATGAATGACATATGCATAAATTATGACTTTATGAGAAATGTATGAATGATAGATGTTGTGGTATTTCAAAACATATCCATCTTGAAGAAGATGCAGATGTTCTGCATGAGGATTTCTGACTTCTGTTTGGGGACGGAACGGATAGAGACCCTGAGAAGAAAGAAAAAAACTTTGATTCCTCCGATGCACTATCTGACCAAGTCTTGGGCCTAGATATTGTTGTGGATGGCAGAGATCGAGAAACACGTTGTTGAGGATCTCATACATAGACCCTGCTAGGGAGAGTCTAGGAGGTACTCTACTGGGGATCTTGCGTGTAAATCCTGCTGGAGAGTATTTGATAGTTGCTTGGAGACCGGTTTAGAAGGATCTGGAGCCCGTTGACATCTCTGGATGAGGAATAAAAGATGTAGGTTTCCTCCGATGCACTATCTGACCAAGTTTCAGGTCTGGATACTGCTGCTGGAGAAAAGGGGAATTGTTGAGAGATATCTTGTTGGGGATGAATATTTCGGCTGGGGATGAAATGTTATTGCTTGAAAACTGATGTGACAAAATTTTAGTTGAGTGGAATCACTGCTCGTGGATTCACCTCTACTCCGCTGGGGGAGGTTTGTTGTGAGCGACACCTTTGTGGGGATCATGCTCTGCGGGGGAATGTTTTTGGTGACTTTCGTCGTCATCTCAATTCCTTGGAGCCTGTAGTAATTACTTTTGTATGTTTACTTTTTGCATGTTTGTAAATAGATTTTTATTGTCAGATGCACATAATCATTCAAAGCAAACATTGGACTTTATGAAAACAACAACAATAAAGAGAAAGAAACTCGTATTTATTTGAAATGTGGCGTATGGCCAAGTAGTTTGTACACAAGAAAAGTAAAAAGCTATGCAGAAACAATCTCGTTAAGTTCCAACTATGCTAGTACTCATATATTTCAACTATCTCATCTCCTTGCTGTCAGTAGAAAGTGAGTGAATTGATTTTCGCCATTTGAATCTCGAATGCTGATAGTAGTCTGTAGGTAGGTGATCTGGGCGAGACATAGGCGCTTAAATCCTAACTTTTGCCTAGACCGCCCTTCGGGTTTTCAGTCTATCAGGATACCCTTTTTGCCCAAGCCTTTTCAGGTTTTTGACTTGCCAGGTGTACATGTTTTGTATATATCCTTAGCTTTTTCCTGAACCCTTTTGGTTCGCCAGGATGCCCTTATTTTTTCCTAGGTCAGTCGACCTAGTAGGTCTCTTCTATGCGTAGTATTTTTTGACTATGTCTGCATTCACAGGGTGCGGAAAGTCTTCACCATCCATGGTGCTAAGTATCATAGCTCCGCGGAAAATCGCCTTGACTACAAATGGTCCCTCGTGGGTGGGAGTCCATTTGCCCTGAATCACCTTGTGGAAGAATGATGCGCTTGACTACTAGATCACCGACTTGGTAGACTCGATGCTTGACCTTCTTGTTAAATGCTCGATCATTCCTTACGATAGATCTGTCCATGGCGGATGGGCGAGTCGTTTCTCATCAATCAAATTAATCTGGTCAAGGCGAGTCTGAATCCAATCCTCTTCACCTAACTCTGCGTCGGAGGACTACGGTTGAGGTATCTGAACCTCGATGGGTAGGGCTGCTTCCATACCGTACACAAGAGAAGGGGTTGCCCACATCGATGTTCGTCTTGTGGTGCGATAACCATGAAGAGCAAATGGTAACATCTCATGCCAATCTTTGTAAGTCACTTCATCTTACGTATGATCTTCTTAATGTTCTTGTTGGCGGCTTCCTGCGCCATTCATCTTAGGCCGATAAGGAGAAGAGTTGTGATGCTTGATCTTGAGCTGCGTGCGAGTTCGGTGATCATCTTGTTGTTGAGATTAGAGCCATTATCTGTGATAATCCTTTCGGGAGTGCCATACCGACAAATAAGATTATGCTTGATGAATCGAGCCACAACATTCTTGGTAACAGATGCAAACGAGACTGCTTCTACCCATTTGGTGAAATTGTCAATTGCCACAAGGATGAAACGATGTCCGTTGGAAGCTGTGGGCTTGATTTCTCCGATCATGTCAATGCCCCACATTGCAAAAGGCCAAGGAGTTGTTAGGACATTCAGAGGTACTGGAGGTATGTGTACTTTGTCTGCATAAATCTGGCATTTGTGACAAGATCGAGCATAGCGGTGACAATCAGCTTCCATGGTGGACCAGTAGTAACCTGTTCTCAAAATCTTCTTAGCCATTGTATGACCACTGGAGTGGGTGCCAAATGCGCCTTCGTTTAACTTTTCCATGATATGTTCCGCTGTTTTCTGGTCCACACAGCGGAGTAAGCACAAGTCGTGATTGCGCTTGTATAAGATGTCGTTGCTGAGGAAGAATTTGGATGCAAATCTTCTCAAGAACTTCTTATCGTTGACAGATGCCCCTGCGGGATATTCCTGAGTCTCAAGATACCTCTTCACATCGTAGTACCAAGGTTTCTCTTCCGTATCAAGCTCGTAATAGTACACTGGTTCGTCAAACTTCTCGACGATGATATGGGGAGCCTTGTTGTCCCATTTGACCTTGAACATAGATGACATAATAGCCAATGTCTATTCTCGTAGAATGTGATAATCTCTTGAATTCAAACTCGAACATGCTCTCTCTGAATGACTATCCCATCGAATCGATCACACTCTCCATACACTTGTAAGAACTTGATTCTTAATTCTTGATACCCATGATGCATATATTCGAAACAAAGCCTAGAGGTGAATGGAGTATGTCCTTTGTGGGAGATGTAATGATGGCGCCAATGCCATTGCCAAGTGCGTTTGAGGCCCCATCAAAGACCATGGTCCATCGGGATCCTTGTTCGGGTCCTTCGTCGGTCACAGTTCTTCACAATCGGTAACTAGTAAAACATCTTAATGAAAATTGAACTGCATAGGCGATAGTCATCTGACGATGAGCCAAATGATCGGCTACTACACTTCCTTTGATCGCTTTACGAAGTGTCTTGGATATCGTATTCGGTCAAGATCATTTGCCATCTTGCTATTCTCCGGAGAGAGCTGGTTTCTCAAATATGTATTTTATCGGATCCATCTTAGAAATCAACAAGGTAGTGTGAGTCAACATATCTTCTTAGTCGGTGACAGCCAAGCCAGCGCAAGTTTTCTCATTGTGAGTATCTTGTTTCATAGTCGGTAAACTTTTGCTAAGGTAGTATATTGCATACTCTTTTCGACCGGACTCGTCATGTTGCCCAACACACACCCCATTGAATTCTCTAACATCAAGTACATGATAAGAGGTCTTCCTTGGTGGCGGCATCGGGATAGGAGGATTACAGGTACTCCTTGATTTTGTCAAAAGCGATCGGCAATCGTCGTTCCATTCCACTACTTGATCTTTCTTGATACCTTGAAGATTGGCTCACAAGTAGCGATTAGATCGCAATGAACGGCAATGTAGTTCAATCGGCCCAAGAAACCTCTGACTTCCTTCTCGGTGCGGGGAGCTGGCATTTCTTGAATGGCTTTAACCTTGGCGGGGTCAACTTCAATACCTTTTCCAGCGACAAATCCTAAGTTTACGGATCGACTCAAAGGTGCACTTGTTAGGATTAAGTCTCAGTATGTACTTCTTCAATATGTCAAATAGTTTCCGCAAATGATCGAGATGCTCTTCTTCTGTCTGTGATCGAGCTATCATGTCGTCGACGCAGACCTCTATCTCGTGATGAATCATGTCATGAAATAAGCGTTACCATAGCACGCGATAAGTGGCGCTGCGTTCTTGATCCGACGACATAACCTTGTAGCGAAAGTGCCCCTTGTGTAACAAAGTAGTCTTCTCCATGTCTTGAGCCATTTTGATCGATTATAACGGAGAAACCATCCATGAAGGAAAACCTTATCTTTGGCGGTGTTGTCAACCAGAACATCAATATGAGGAGGTGGAAAATCGTCTTTCGGACTTGCTTTGTTCAGATCTCTGTAATCCACACACATTCGAATTTTTCCATCCTTCTTGGGCACGGGTACCACGTTTGCAACCCATTACGGATAGGAAGTAACAGCTAAGAAACCAGCATTGAACTGCTTCATAACTTCGGCTTTGATTCTCTCTAACATCTCGAGCATCGGCAGACCTACATTTCCTTTGGGAGAAAACCTTCTTTTGTCGGCAATCGGTGTACCATAATATCAATGTCTAAACCTGGCATGTCTTCGTATGACCAAGAAAAAACCTCGATATAGTCTCGTAGCATCTGAACCAATCTCTCTTTGACACTGTTCTCAAGACCCACTCCTATCTTGATCTCTTTTTTGTCTTCATCAGTACCCAAATTCACAACCTCAACTTGCTCTTCGTGTGGCTGTATAACTCGCTCTCCTTCTGTAGCGTCGGACAAGTTCTCACAGCACTTCACAATCTTCCTCACTTTCGTCTTGGCTTGGTAGATCGGATTATCGAAGTCATATTTAGCAATAGCATATTGTTATCAACGAGATTCGGAGTGATTCTGCAGTGTATCACGTGGGTGTGTGTAAGAAACACATAGCTTTTGAAGGGTGATAAAGTAAATAAAGAAAGCAACAATTGAATGCAAAAGTCCAACGATTTTATTGAATGAAAATATGCAAATGACGATAATAACCCTCACAAGCGAGCCATGATGCCCGTGCAAGGCACTAGGCTTTAGAGTTTATTGTTCAAAACATAGAAAATCGAAAAGCAAAAAAAAAAACAAGAGCAATTACTCCTGACTAAAGGAGATTGGTATGACGTCTTCAGTCTTCCAATTGCTGAGTCCGTTGTCGGGAGTTGGGAAGATCCACTTGCTGATGTCGAAGTCGCTTTCGTTGTCTTCTATAGCATGGATTCCACTCTGGGCGATGCGGAAAGGAAATTGGCCGACGCGTTCGTATCATCTTCTGACCTCTGATGGTGAAGCCTAAACCCGTTTTGTCAGATTTGAAAGGAAGATCGAGAAGCTGACCCCAAATAGTACTACCTCCTTCTTCAACAGCGGCTTGAGCATCTTTCAGCGAGGCCATTCTAGGCGAAGCTTCGTAACCGGGGTGCGGGATAGTCAGCAGGCATGACTCTGGGTATTGTTTCAAAAGCTTGACAAGGAGTCTCAAATAATTCACCCTCCACCTCGAGGTATCTGAATGACTGTAGATGACTGACCATATATTCTTCTTCACCATATACTGTAACAACTTTCCCTTCACTTTACATCACCCGATGTAGGGTAGAAATATGATGCACCCCATGTATCCAAGGGCGTCCAAGTAGGCAAGAGTAGCGGGACGGATGTCCATGACAAAAAAGTGGAATCAAAAGTCGGGAACCGACTTTAAGCGCGAGAATAGGCTCTCAATCTTGTTCGCTTGGAACCATCAAAAGCTCTCACAATAATGTCACTGGGTTTTAGAACCAACCCTTCAACATCAAGTCGATCAAAAGCAGTCTTCAGAAGGATATTCAGATCAGAACCGGTATCCACCAAGACATGAGACAGTGTGACGCCCTTGCATTCAACAGAGATGTGCAAGGCTTTGTTGTGTTTCTTTCCGGCAGGAGTCAGATCAGCATCAGAGAAGCCTAGGCCGTTGTTGGCAGCT
Organism: Vicia sativa; assembly: GCA_021764765.1. Classification (NCBI taxonomy): domain Eukaryota; kingdom Viridiplantae; phylum Streptophyta; class Magnoliopsida; order Fabales; family Fabaceae; genus Vicia; species Vicia sativa. Next base: position 282,774,500 of record CM038792.1, read on the forward strand.
AGGCTAGCAATACAAACTTCAAACTGGTCAGTGGTAGTGTCTTGCGGCACATGAGCATTCTTCAAAAACTTCACCAAGGCGTTAGCATGGGCCTTAGAGCACAAGAGCAGAGCAAGCATGGAGATCTTGGACGGAGTCTGTCCTAACTGTTCCACAACATTGTAGTCACTCTTCTTGATAATCTTCAGAATTTCCTCCATTTCTTGTTTGGAGGTGTCTTCAGCAACTTCCTTTGGCACTTCTGGTTGAGCAGGATGAGTCACTGGTTCTTTCCTTCTAGCTTGGGGAATGGGTTGAATAGCTGGAATGCGAGCTAGAGTCGCAATGTCTTTGGGAGGAGAGATATTTGGAGAGAATACTCTTCCGGTTCTTGTCACCTTACTTGATCCGGTGATGTTGTCAATGTCAGGGATGGTAGCTTCAACTGTAAGATCCTCGATAGTCAGAGGGTCTTGCTTGACGCCATGATAGTAAACATCAGCTTCATAATTCCAAGGGATAGCCGTGTCGGAGGAATACGGGCTGGTGCAGGAGAAGTAATGATGAGAGGTGCCACCCTAGGCACGGGATCGTGAGGAAATCCTTATAGTGTTAACATCGGCATAGTCTTGAAATCATCACCCCATCCGTCGCCTTAACATCTTCAATAGGAATCTTGTAGCTCTCGGGGCGATTATCGTCACCATGTAATCATACTTTCCACTTGGCTGCCCCAAGGTATCCCATGCAGACGGTACAGCTTCATCGACATCTTCGATCTTCAGCTTCTTGGACATATCTTCGCACAGACTCTCCACAGGTGGTTTCAGGAATAGTATTTCACGATTATCCATCATGCACTGAACACGTCTTCTCAACCAAGCACAGCCATCGGATGCAGATGGGCACCAACGGCAATTCTCTGGGCATCCTGGATTGACACCGACTTGCAGCAAATTCTTCTTAAGAGTCATTAGAGGAATGGTCAAGTCATCTATGTTGAAAACATAAGTATCTTCCCCAATAGCATTGGAACTTTTGTCATGGTTAGGCATAGGCGCGTTGACCACATTCGGAGTCTCAACAGGGGGGTCAAACTCAATCTGCTTAGCTTCAATCATATCTTGAATCTTGTTCTTCAAAGCCCAACAGTTGTCAGTGTCGTGCCCTGGGCTATTGGAGTGGTAAGCACACTTAGCATTAGGATTGTATCTCGGAGAGGAAGTGTTGATATTTTGAGGAGGATCCCTCAAGGTTATCAGCTATGCTTTCAACATGTGTTGCAAGGCTTGCGACAATGGCATGTTGATCTTCGTAATGTCTTGGCGTTACGCTCACGCGTTGTCTCGTGAGGTTGTCTTGATGGGATTGGAGATCACTGCCACAGTTGAGCGGGTCGGTCTTGGCTCGGCTTTTCGACCATACACGGCATTAGCTTCTTTCTTACCACCAAAAGATCTCTTGCGACATTTGAAGATGTCTCTACATGAATCTTCCTCTTGATACCAGCTCTCTCTGTCAATATCATTTCGGTGAATCTGGCTGAAGAGTTTCCAATCAGATGATTGAAGAATGGTCCTATCAGTGTTCCCATAAACATATCAACCAATTCCCTATTGGACAAGGGTGGTTGAACTCTGCCTGCTAGATCTCTCCACTTCTGAGCATACTCTTTGAACTTCTCATCACGACCCATAGACATGCTCTGTAGTTGCATGCGAGTGGGTGTCAATTCAGCATTGTACTCATACTGCCTGTAGAAAGCATCTGCTAAGTCACTTCAAGTACGGATACGATCATTCTCTAGCTGATAATACCACTCCAACTGAGTTCTGGACAAACTCTCTTGAAAATAATGCATCCACAACTTTCTGTCATCAGTGTGGGGGTTGATCTTCTGAACATAGGACTTCAAATGCAGCTTCGGACAAGAAATGCCATCATACTTGGCAAAAGTGGGAACTTTGAACTTGGGAGGAATCACCACACTAGGGACAAGACTCAGATCATCAAAATTCAACCCGGACATCTTCAGGTTTTCCACAGCATTCAGACGGTCTTCAAGTTGCTTGTACTTATCATCTTCATCAGAGTACTGGCTATAGTCAGAGTGATCCTCTCTTTCTTTCTCAGGCTCACACTGATCATCTTCATTACCCTTGACATTCCCCTCATTCTTGACACTTCCTTCTGAGAGCTCTATCCGTCTAACCCTTTTAGGACCACATTTGTAGCGTCTGCCCATGTTGAGAAGACCGACGACTTTCTTCTTCCTGTTGATGAGCTTCTTCTGATCTTCTTGGCCTTGGACCAAACTGGTGAACATCTCTGGCCAGGCATTCGAGCACGGAGATCTTTGTGGTTGTTCAAGAGCCATTTCTGCTAAAATAAATAGCGAGAGAATGAGAAAACCAATCTTCAATGTATCTGTGATGCAATGTTATGCTATGATATGTAATGTTTATGCAGATGCAATGCAATGTTTTCAAGGACCTTAGAGATTTAAATTTGTTAAACAAGCACGAACAAACATTTATTAGTACTCTTTTTATTCTTTTTCTTTTTAAGTACAAGAGATAGTTCAAAACAATAAAAGAAAAGCATAAAAATCCTAAAGCTCTAAGTCTCCCATGGGCGCTTCCTCTTGGTGCCGAGGTAGGCGTTGATGTTTCGCTCCTCGTGAAGTAGCTTCGTCAACTCTAGCACTTTCTTCTCACTTGCATAACACTGAGCTTCAAAGGTATCCCTTTCTTCTTTAAGTTGAATCCAGGATCTCTTCAAGTCTTCAAAATCAGTAGGCATGTCGGGATGGAGAACAGTATAGGGTACGTCACCTATAGCAACAGGTTCCATAATTACGGGTAAAATAGGCGTGAATGGCATCACGAGGTTTTGAGCTCGAGCTCGCACCCATTTGAGGTAAGGTTCCCATGGAATGGAGTTTTGGTGCCCCAAAGTCTTGGTATCAGTCTTCTTTACCATGCCTCAAGCGTGTATGAACCTTCGTCGGTAATTTTGGAGATCGTGGTTGTAGTCGAACACAATATCTTGGAGAAGCATATCATGCGGACCATCTCTTCGAGCAAAACCAAACTGACGTAGATCTAGAGAAGGGTTGTAAGTGATACCTCCCCTTATACCAAGTAGTGGTATGTTAGGGAATTCTCCACAATGCTCGATGAATGTGAAGTCCTTTTGAGAGAAGAGACTCCAACAGATATCTGAATGAGAGAGTGACATTAACCTTTGATACCACTTCAATCTTTGTTCATTCTTCAAAACTGATGGAGGAAGGTGCAAAATAAACCACCTGGAAAGTATGCAACACATGAGAGTTCCTTGTCTCTTAGTAGTACGAGTGTGGAGAGAATGTAGGATATCTCCAAGTAAAGTAGGCACTAGATTGCGGGTAAGAAACAACTTGATGGCGTTGACGTCTATGAATTGATCCGAGTTAGGAAATAGAACCAAACCATAGATTAGAAAGGCCACAATTTCTTCAAATGCATGGAAACTCATAACTTTGAGGAATTCTCGGGCTTTCTTAATTAGGAACTTGGCAAGTAAGCCCTTAACTCCGCTTCTAGTTTCCCAATTGGCTTCAATGTCGCTTAAGATGTAAGGGATCGATGTCTTCGTATTAGGAACCTTTTCTAAAGCGGTGAATGGCATTTGATCAAGAATAGGTACCCCAAGTAGCTTAGAGAACTCTTCAAAGTAGGAACCAAGCGATAATGGAATGTAAAGCAATGGTGTTTCGGATCAAAAGAACTGGAATAGGACATGCATCATATCTTCTTCAAAACCGGAGTAACCAAGTCTAGTAGATAACCATGTCTTTTGATGAGGCATGATCGGGAATCTCGAAACCAATTCTTTGGTGAGAAGGTATACCCATGAAGTTGATTCGGATAGTCTTTCTAGAAGCCATAATTCCCTAAAAGCAGGCAAAGATAAATCCTAGGTCCTTGAAATAGTTAGAAATGATATGCGATGCGATGAGGTCATGATGTCATGTTTGGCACACAAACAATTCACACAATGAGCCTAGGTTTAAGGCTTGCATGAGGTATAGGTGATTACCCACCAAAAGTTTGAGTTGGTTTATCCTGTCCTATAATAGTAACCGGGTTCTAGGAATCTCACATCATTGATCTTTCTCGTAGTTTATTTCAATACTACCAAGTGGTCGACGGAAATATCCCAAAAGTCTGATCTTAATGGCGTAGCATCGGTATCAACCAACCTTAGTCTACACCAAAGTCGGCCATCTCACTACCTTCTAATGGCCAAGATGGGTCAATTAAGGTTCTAAAAGTTTAGTTAGTGCTTGATGACACCACGCAAAAGCCAAATACTATCCTCAACTTGGAAATGAAGAGTATCAGGACATCCAAAGTGTCACACTAACATAGCCATCATGTTGACCGTTTCGATATACGTCTAACAGTCGCGACGATTATTGCCACTTACCTAAAACCGGATCGGTGTAGGATCCCCACAAATATAATACCCAAGCAACCCTTAAAGATAAAGCAAGCAAGTCAAACAAAAAGCAACAAAGATGATCTAGAAATCCTTAAGGCATTCTCTCTTTAGGGTGTGTCCCCGGTAGAGTCGCCAGTTCTGTAACACGGTGAACTGACTTTGTAGGTTTTTGTATCGTAAATGTGCGGATAGCAAGAGTCGCCACCAACTCTTCTTTTATCCAATTAAGGGAAGGTAAAAAGTACAGAAAAAGACCTTCGTTAGATTAGGTAAGGAGAAAGGTTATGAAAAGGAAGGTATTAGCACCCCTTTCCATCCGTAGTTATCTACGGGCTCTTAGTTGCTCTTAGATCACTTTAAAAATTGTGCTTTCTGTGTGTTTGACGAAAATGTTTTGAAAAAGCATTTCGCTTTGACTTTGTAATGATTCATGTAGGAATGTATACAAAGTGTTTGGAAATGTTTCGTTTTTGAAAAGAGTTTGAACTTTTAACAAAAGTGTGTTGTGTGAAAAGTCTTTGATAGAGCAAGCAACTAAAAGTCTTATTACCTACTCAGAATGGTCGTTTTCGTGTTATTTTACGTTCCTTTAGAATAGCGTTATCCATACCATTAGTTGGTAGGTAACTCTATTTGTTGGATGTAAGCGGGACATTCGAAGGGACATCGTATGGTCATAGAAAGCAACTTGTAGGAAGTATCCTAGCACATTCGAAGGGACTATCATCATTTTTCGTAGGCGACAATCGAGGGTCAAGATCATGTATTCGTATGCGACATCGTGGGTCTTATGGTCTTTGTATCGAAGGGACTATGATGATTTATTTTGAAGGCAACGGTGCTAGAATACCTCTACGTTTGAGGGACTTGACCATTTGTAATCGTAAGGCAACGAGAGAGAATTACCCTAAGGGGTGCATGTGTGAAAGAGTGTGTTGATTCAGATGCATGTTATCTTGAAAATTAGAGTGAGCTATGTTGATTTTAATCTTACCATACACGCCTAATTACTAACAGTTTATAGGGTGCGGAAATTAAATTGCGGAAAGTAAAATGCGGAAAGATAAATCCTACGCTATTACATGGCTTTGGGGCAGATACATAATTGAAAAGTGCGGAAAATAAAAGTCCTAATTAAACTATTACATCCCATAGGCAATTACATAATATGAAAAGAAAACGATAAAAAATTGTCCGAAACGAGATAACCTGTGAACAGATGGAAAATCGGGAAATACGAGAAAATCGAATAAGAGGAAAATGTTACTAAAAATAATATTTTTTGAATGAGAAAAATGTTTCATGCTGGAAATAACACTAATATGCTAAAATATTTTTTTGGGATTTTTTGGAGTTAATTTAATAATTAAAAATCAATTAAAAGTGATTTAAATGATAAAATTAAAATTAAATTAAATATGCATGCAAAAATAATATTTTTTAATTTTATAAATTAAATAAGCATTTTTCATATGAGTATGCAAAAAATAAATATTTTTGGTATTTTTTAAATGCATGATAAAAATTATGAAAGATAAATTAAATTGAATGAAAATATTAAAAGAAAATAAAAAAAAAATATGAAAATAGTTAAGTTTTGTAAAAAGGAAAAAGAAACCGGTCCTGGCATGGTTCGAACTCGTGACTCTTGAGAGAATCTCCTCCATCCAATGCCTTAACCACTGCGCCATGATGCTTTTTGTGTTTAGAAAGCTGGAATTAATTGTTTTTGAACGTACGCGTGTCATGAATTCAGGTTCAAACCCAGTCAGCAAACCGGGCCCAGCCAACTTACGAATGGATGAATCAGATTGAGTCATCACGCCACGCACCACGGATTCAACCGGTCGACCGAGCCTATCTCCATCGTCTTCTCTGGTGAGCATCAACCTGAAAAACCTGTAAAATGCATCGTTTAAAGCAAAACAAGTGCCCAGATCGACTAATTCGACCCTTCTGATCACGATGGTGAGGTCCTTTTGTTCTGAAACGACCTGGATCCTGAGTTTCGAATCCTACAGCTCTTGGAACCCTAATAATGGCAGTATGAGTTTTACACGTGAAACCTCACATGTAACACATCAATCATGATCTAATGAGTGCCCTGAGTGTATACAATCAATTAAAAACAATTAGTAATGCATGAAACATGAGTATCGAAATTAAGAAAGTTCCAAACCGGTGAGAGCTAGATGGCTTGATCTGGGACGATTTAGCTTCGAGTAAGAGTATGGTTCGATTCCTAGGAACCTCAGGAACACAAAGGAAGGCTTGGATTGGATTGAAACTTGCTGCAAATTGAAATTCGATTTTTCCAACTTTGAAAAATATTTTGGCAAAATAAGGGTTATGCTTTGAGCTAGGGTTTTGTGTTGTTTGATGTGCATCTTGCTGGCTATTTATAGAGTGAATTAAGAGGGCAAAAAGAAGGAAAAAAGATTGGATCATGAATGTGCCATAAATATTTTTCAAATAAAATCAAATTTTGGAAAAAAATTGATTTTCTCTTTAATGTGAGAGCTAGCACGAATTTGGCATGTTCCATGGGCTATCTTGGACCTCAAGTTTGATAGAAATTCACTCCTTTTGAAAAAAATATTTTATTTTCATATTTTATATAATTTAATTTTGAATTAAATAGTTTTAAATTCAAAAATAAATCAATAAAATAGAAAATTGTCATGGCCAAGCATCAATGAGTCACAAATAATATCATGATCAAGTTTGGATCATAAAATTATAAGCCCATTTGGAAAAAATTGCATTTTGACCAATATCTCCTTTTGTGCAATTGTTCAAAAATGCCCAACTTGTGAATAGTGTATCTTGCTCAATTTTCCACATTTTTGAGTGTTCTTGGACTTTTTGGAAAGATCTAAGAGTACTCTAACCAACCTCTTTGGTTTCATCTCAATTGTAGTTTCCATGCTCAATATATATTCAAAACAAAAAGTTGACTTTTTGTTGACTTTGAAAAGGACCTGTAATGTTTTGATTCATACCTTCCAAATGAAGCATTTTTTGAAAATTCTTGTGAGACACGAAGTTGTAGAGGATTGAATTTCCTTCAAAACAAGAGGTGGTGGAAAAATTTCTGAGAAAGTATGAAGAAGTTATGCTCAGTCAAAGTTTGGTTGACTTTTCACTAAGAAACCCTAATTTAGAAAGTTTGACTTTTGAGCAAATCTTGAGTTTTCTTGATGAATCATGATCAACCCTTGATCAAATGATGAATGTAACTCCAAAATGAGGATGTTGACCAAAAATCATGAAGTTTGACTGTATGTTGACCACAGTTGACTTTTTGTCCAATACAACTGATTTTCAACCATCTGAGCAATTGTCTGAGGAAACTTGACTTCTGAGGCTTGAAACTTGACATGGAGAACCTTTGAAGAATATGAGGAGGAATGAAGACCATTGGAGATGATGGAAATCCATTTTGATCTGAGAAATACCAAACCCTAGTTTGGGTTGATTGTCTAGGAGAGGGTTTGTCTGATCAACCCTTGAGGAATCCTTGAGTATGGATGTATGAAATATTTTGAGAAGATGGAGGGCAAATTTTGGGGTATGACAGCTCCCCATGGAAGTTGAAATTCCATAAATGAGAGTCCTCATGGAGGCTAAGTTATCTGAGGCTGAATGGTTTCAAAGCATATACGATCAGTTGAACTTCTCGAAGAAAAACATATGACCGCTTTATATCATGGACAATTGTATCAAAGAAGGATGAAGAAAGCTTTCAACAAAAAGGTTCGACCTCGTGAATTCCAAGAAGGCAACCTTGTGCTTAAAAAGATCTTGTCTTTTCAACTAAATTCTAGAGGAAAATGGTATCCTAATTACGAAGGCCCGTACATTGTTAAGAGAAGCTTCTTTGGCGGTGTTATGACTCTCACAACTATGGACGATGATGAACTCCCGCATCCTATAAATGTTGATGCTATCAAGAAATAATTTGTCTATAAAGACAAAAGAACAGCTCAGTAAGTCGAAAACCCGAAAAGGGCGGCTTAGGAAAAAATGAGCGTCTCGGTGGACTAAACACCTGAAAGGGCGGTCTAGGCAAAAATTAGAGACAATAAACAGAAAAGTTTATCCTGATAGATTGAAAACCTGAAAGGGAATCTAGGAAAAAATTAAGGATTAAATGACAAAGTAACTGCATCAGTCTGTACTTCGTCAACCTGAAAAATCTTCCATCAGCGGATCTTCAATCGAATCTTCTGAAGCAACAAGCATAGTTGGAATTCAAAGTTTTTAGGAAGAATAACGGTTATTTCTTTCAATGTAGCCTTTTCCTAATATATTACCATTTCCAACTTTTGTAAATAGTCCATGGAATCACGTCTTTGACTGATTAACATTCTATCAATAAATTTGATCCTTGTGCCCACTTCTTTGCAATTCTAGTTTTATTCTATATTGCATAATAACGCTTTTATTTGTGATGATCACTTCTGAAACAAAAACAGAAAAAAAAGTTTTAAATGAATTTTTACTTCAAAACTTTTGAAATAAAAGCAAAATTTTCCTTCGAACTGTGAACATAGAAGGAACATCAACAGTTATCTCCATGAGCGTTTCGACCTCAAAATAGGATAAACAACTGTTGAAAAGTTTTCTCTTCCTCGAAAGAGATCATTAACGACAGTATTCTTATCCAAAAAGAATCTCCAGCAGGATCACCAGTAAAAATGCTTTTTCTCCTCGAAAAAATATAAGCATGCAACCCTGATTCATCACCAGTGATATCTACACATTGCTGAAGATTTTGCAGAGTATTTGATTGAACTGCGACATAGTCCTTTTTCAAATATGCTTTGTTGTCTTGTCAAGTATCCTCAACATGCATATGACATTCATTATTCATACATAATTGCATCTTTACTGCATTCTTGAAATTTTCAATGTTTGCTTCAATATCACTTGTTTAGGTTGCATTTATTCCCGAAAACAAGTATGGGTGTGTCATCTCTCCATTAGACAGTCATCCCAAAGCAGAAAGAGAACATGCTTTCTCCAGTTCCCCAATCGAGTTCATTCCTCATTGGATACAAAATCTTATTTGACTGTTTCTTTCCAGTTCATTCCTGGATAGAACCTTGTCTCCAACCAATTTAGGTCTAGATTTCACAAAAATCTACTTGAAAACAATAAGCAATAGCCTCGTCATCTGAGCCGCTTATTTCCTTTTCATCTTTGAACTTATCATAAAACTATTGTTCTTCTTAACAAGTCCAATAATTAAAGTTCAAGAAATCCCCACAGTTGTCTTTCTCTCTGAGAAACTTGTATCTTTACAATCAAACGCCCGCGTCTTCTCAAAAAGATCCCCGACACGATTGTAATTGGGAAAATAGAAGCTCATTTGAGATCTGTTTCCATTACTGTCTATTATTCACAAAGCTGAATACTCAGTAAATTTCTTTCAAGAATTACCTTGTTATAGTTATCACTTGGCTGATAATTGGTAATATCTTAAGAACTCATACCATTTACCCTCACAAGGCTGATAATCGGTAAATGAGTCTTCATTTCAAATTACCATAAAATATCACCAGGATGATAATTGGTAATATCATCTTTAATTACCTTGAACATTGTCACAAGGCTGGCAGAAGGTAATCTCCTCTTTCCCAAAGCGAAACAGATATTCACTTCCTTTGTGAATATTTTTTCCCTGTGAAACATATACTTGTTTCCCAAAAATTAGGATTCTCCTTTCTTAGACAAATTGAGACATCCTCACAAATGTTTTTTCCCCAAGCATGTCACCCTTTGGTACTTCCTTGGTAAACCTTTTGCAATCCCTTTGCATCATTCGCATTTTTTGGTATCTTAGGTCCAATATTTGCGTATTCTGATATTTAAGTCTCTTCACACCTATCGAGACGAATATTTTCATCTTCATATCTCAGGTTGAAGAAAACTGAATAGGGGCATATGCCATACCCCAAATATTTACCTAAGATACCATCTTATGTCATCTACATATTCATCATTGGATCACTGACAATTTCAGAACAAGATAACTTGTGTGTGTGCTCCTTGAGCCAAATTAGGGTTTTGATCAAAATATTTCATCAGTTCAAGATATGATAAAATTAGGGTTTGAGTATCCACTCACCTAAATTTATTTATCTTCATCAATCATCAACATTTGATCTTCAAATTCCCATCATTTCCTCAAGATCTATCTTGAATAGACCAAGTTAGGGTTTTGATCGAGGATGGTGTATCATTGACTTTTTTCTCAATGAATGACCTAATTGCTTGGAGATTGATCTTAAAATCATCAATACAATATATTGACCTAATTTCTTGATTCAAAACATCTCAAATGCCATGATTGATCCCTAGAGAAATTCTGAATCATTTGACAAAAAGTCAACTGTTCAGATCAATCAAACTTTGACTTTTGGTCAACTTTTGAAATTCAATTTTTTCAACCATCAAAGCATTTCAAATTATCCATCATGATCATAAAAAACTAAAAATGTGTGAAAAAAGTCAACAAAAAGTCAAAACATGAAATTTTCTAACACTTAGAAAAATTTTCAAGTGCTTTTATCACTTTTTTCATCATTTTCATGACCATTTTTAACCTAGTTCCATTTTGATTCAAGAAAAACTCAAAACATGAAAGTTGTAGATCTTGTTCCAAGCTTTCCAAAATGTCCATGAACTTGCAAAAACATTTTGTGTATCTCGGGTTTTTAAATTAGAACATAGAGGTCTATAACCATAATTTACAAGTCATTTTTTCAAGTTTTCAAGTCATTTTTGCAACATTTCTCTAATTGTTCCAGAGCTTATGGTTTTCCCCTTTTGATCACTTACGAAACCTACTACTCCTTCAGGCTTAAGTTCGAGGCTTTAGAACATATGCATACTTCTCATCATGTGCCACGAGCAGCTAGAGTCCACGTACCATGATTGGTGTCTTTACTTTTCAGCTAAGGATATCTGCAACATAGATTATATGCTTCTTAGGTACCCATAACATTCCCTTGTTCATTTCTTGTTAGTCTTCCCAGATTTGTTTCAAACCTTGGGCTTAGGATCATGATAAACATATTTAATTGCATTCTTGAAACAAGACTTTGCTTTAGGTTTAGCCTTGGGAACATAAAGCGTTTAACCTTTTTATTTTACCTTAGGCTCAGGACCAACAGAGCCAAAATATGAATGAAGATTATTTGATTTATCTTCTTTTTCAGAATCAGATTCTTCATAAAAAATCATAACTGAAATTCCTGGTATGACAGACTCAGGATGTCGAATGAGATGTTAAGACATCTGATCTGACATTAAGTACCGCACAGGTAGAAGAGGCTGACCTTTATAATTTCTGTACTACACCAGATAATTATACGATCATACGAACACGTAACACCATCAAATTATGCAAGTTACGATCTAATGAAGTTACGAGCGTTAAGGTTAATAAGAACAACTGATGTCATCATACAAATAGCCAATGCAGAAAGTAAATAACACACAGAATTGTTCACCCAGTTCGGTTCAACAAACCTACATCTGGGGGCTACCAAGCCAGGGATAAAGTTCAATATTAACAGTATCAATTCAAAGACCCTACAGCCAACACACCCGTTGTGACCTTCTCACTTAATCACTACCCAATGATCCTTTTACCTAAGTCCTACTTAGATATGAGTTCCTACTCACTCCCCTCAATCACACCCGTGTGATTGCCTAAGAACAAAGCTGTTCGAAGTTACACTTCAATTACACAACTTGATCTTGCTTAAAAGCTTCAATCAAGTACAATACATACATCCTCTTACCTACAGGTTTCAAGGAGTATGGTGACCATCCCACAGCCCGGGTGGTTCACTACAACTAGCCCTAATTATCACATCTTTAATTCTCTTTTGGCTTGCCTCCAACTAGGTTACAATGCTTCTATTTATAACCTTTTACCCAACTGGATTTGGGCCTTTTTGTGACAGCATAGCAGCTTTAACAACCTGCATAAAATAAGCAGAAAACTTCTGCTACAAGTTAGGTCTTCAATCTAGCTTTTCTCCTCATTCTTAACCGATTGAATTTTCTAGGGCTCCACATATGCCTTCAATTTTGCGCTACTTATTATGCATTCTATTATGCGAATATTACGCATAACCGAGAAAGGCAGACTTGACAGTTCAGTAGCATGATGTCTGATAGGATGTCATGACATCTCTCGTGACATGTTGTTCCAGATGTTGATTTAATTCAACACAACATGTTTAGGCATTACAATAGGATTTTTCAGGCTGTTCACTATCCTATTGTACATTACATTATTGTTGTTATTATTTGTTTTACAAGAATTGAGCCAATCCTAAACAAAGGCACTTACAATCTCCCCCTTTGGCAAATTTTGGCTAAAACAAATAAACCTCACTTATTTAGTGATTACAACAATAAACAAAACAGTAAAAGTGTTCAGGATACCATTGTAGGATGTCTTGATATTGATCTTGACATCTTTATGTGTAACCAACACTAACTATCCAGGACCTCACCTTTTCAGGAGTTGATGCGGAGTTGATGCATATGAGGAAGAAGATGCATCTCATTCCTTTTAGTCCACGAACCATTTCTTGTCACTGGAGGTGGAGAAAGAGGTCCATGGGAGATAAACTATCCTTTCAGGGGCATCCGAGAACCCTTAAGGAGTGTCCAGAATATCTCCCTTGTAACTTTCGAACACGGTCTGTTGTGTTCATAACTTTCGAATCTGAAGTCACAAAAACAATCACGAATTTGAATTTACATTGAATTTGAGACAGACCATTGTGATCACAATTTTGAGTAAATGCGATAAGGACAACAATGAACACTTAGCAACACTCCTTTCTCCCCTTTTGGCCAAAATTGACAAAAGCCCTCACAAAACCAGATCCAAGAACAGTTTTCCCAGATCCGTACAAACCCCATGATGGTTGTGAAAAAAAAATGTGTGACAGGAGGTTATATAGGGAGATAACAGGTTCAAGAAGATGGCATTAATAAATCTTGGTCAAGGATAGTTGTTACAGCTGTTGAATGCCTTTAATACCTCCAGGTTGTTTCAGTCACACGAACCAGTCCCAATACATGCAACAGTTTGGGTCAAGGCAATTACTGAATAAAATCAGCCTTTGACCGGCTTTTAAGGCTGAAGATTTATTCCTTATGGGAAACAGAATGCCAAATATAGCTCCTGGATATCCACAACCACGTGGTTAAGTTATTTTCCACGTATTCTTCTTGATTCTCTCAAGGGTGCAATGTCTTCGGTAATGTCATGACATTCAGTTAGACATTACCTTACAGTCTTCATTTTCTTCTCACATTCAGACAAAGAGAAGGACACTTTAAACAACTAGTAGCAAGAGACTAGTAGCATTAAGCATGGCCATCAATCATGCTTCCTTGAGTGTTGCAGAGATCCAATACAATTACTTTCTTCCTTTTCCGACAGCAAAGAAGGAAGGAAAGAATGAACAGAAGACTCAAAATGCTCCACAAGACATCACAAAATAGCTCAAATACACAAGATTTAGATGCCACTTCTATTTCTTGTAGTAGAAGAAACCCTTGTACATATCTTTGAATATACGATTCCTTAATCGACTTTCTTCTTGATCTACCTTTCACTAGTAGTTGCTAGTACTAGTGAAGTCTTTCTTTAATAGCATTTCGATTTGCGGACCATGTTGCTATTAATAAGATCTGAATCTTCAAATTGCTCTAAAAGGATCAAAGCGCCACTTATGATACTTTCAAAGATCTCTGAGATTTTCTTCTTAAACTCAGACAGATAGCAAGAGCAATTTTTCAATCACCTGATGTTGAGACATTATCCATGACTTCACCTAGAAGTTCACAATGTCATAGTATCAGAACACAAAAATCAGCATATCCATGTCCTCTTCTGACTTCTGATCTTCATATTAAAGTCCAACATTCTTTTCTTAGACATATACAAAGTCTCCGTCAATGTATTTTGTCGGTGGAAAACACAACACTCATTGACTCTCCTTGTCATGGATAGTCAAGCAATAGTGTGGGAATAGACACTAACTACTAGCTCGAGGTGATTACTCCAAGTACCACGAGCTAGTCTTAAAATAACAAAGACATCTACGAATTATGCCCTTGCTCTTCCACACTTACTTAGACATGATTCTACGGATGGTGAGAAGTCATGTAACCATTATCTGAAACCAATCTCCAACCTTCTTAGTGTGCTTACAAGCTTTACTAAGATTCGGACTCTCTAACAAATCCGGAAGGATTATCCTTTAATCAAAAGTTGATCATATCATCATACGCATATTACATTTACTAGTAGTAGGCGATACTAGTAAATTCTTGAGACAAAATAGTAGTTATGCATTGTTGAGCATACTACTCTTAAACACAAGTAGAATCTTCTTATTCTAAACCAAAGATATAAGCGCCATACGAATGAGGCGTTTGAATATTAAGATTCATAGTCCCAGTCTACGCCACGGACTTCTAACAATAATGATGTTACAACATCATCGTGATATCGATACCTATCTGCTTGAGTTACGTTAACAACCAGGGGATCTATTATCATCCATGCCCTTGTATTTCCCCATACGAAAGGATGATCTTCATCTTCACAATAGTTACACACGAATACCCTAGAGAGAAATAAACTCTACCATGCTCTGAAAAGGTTTTGCATGCATATTAAACAAACACTTAGTCTCCCATCAAAGTGTTTGTATATATCTTATGCAAGATCCTAATAAATACTTAGTCTCCGTCAAAGTATTCATTATTAGTTAGATTATGCCACCTTCTCAAGGTAGGATAATTATTCTAACAATCTTACGCTCCATACTTGAAGAACCGGTGATCCTTACAAACTTCCTTTCTTTGAAGAGACAACTCATTTGAGATGATGTTGCAACATCGGATCGACATTGATCTCAAACACATGAGCTGGCTCATACTATGGTTTGGATGAACATCCATAGTAATCCAAGCACACTTTCTTGTAGGGGATACAAGAGTACACGGTGATCACCCTTCATGATCGATTCACAATACCATAAATACATGCATCGCATGTAACATTTTCACCTTATGCTTCTTCTACCCTTGATCGGAAGGCTAGGGTTATTCTTGACATACTCCCAGACAAGTGCATACCAATGTTCTATTATGTGAGGACACCACATAAATGAACTCAAGTAGGAAGAAAACTTCTCATAAAAAAATCGGGAACCATGATCTTTCGATAATAACTCCTCCTTGCTTCACACAATTAATAAGTTCATCCTAGGTGAATTGGATGACTTTCAAGGTGAGACACCAACTTGGACATTGGTTGACACAATTCCAATGCAAAAAAAATTCCATGGATGATTTTTCATCGAGCGGGAGTTCTATGCTCATATAGACTTGACAAGAGATACCAAGCCTATATGAGTCATCACTAGACATATTGAGATACAGATTCTCAATACCGGGATGTCAAGACATTTTGTATGACATGTCTTCAAAGATCTTGAGTTAAGGACTCCCCGAATATCACTCGATCCTTTTAGAGAATCATGAGAATTCTCCAATAAATCTGCGGTTTATGAGATTGTCAATCAACATCGCGTAATCCTATCCTCCTTGGAAACCACAAAGATCATGAGAAATAACCTCAAGCATCTTATGGGACAGATCGATTGATCACACTACAGCCTCTGAACAGAATGTTATCCATTAACTTTTTATGGACACATTGTTGAGCTCTTCACTTCAGACACATAGTAAGCACTCTTTATTTGGAATTTGCCACAGGTTCCAAATTTAGAATCCTTAGTTTGCTTGCTACACAAGTTTCAGATTGCCACACTCTGTCACTTGTACTAGAAGAAACTTTATTATCAGTCATGAGAATGTCCAATTTAACAAGATCTCATCATCTCTTCTCAAGATCTGGTGTCTTCAAAAGTTGTGATGTTGTACATCCCTTTTCATCACATACTTTAAAACTCTTGATTCTGATTTCCACATATTTATCACATAAATAATCAGCTCCCATCAGTTAGTCAGTTAGAATTATCTACTCACACTAGATAATGTTGACTGATCACTTCTTCACACTTACCAAGCATATTTACTTGGCTGAAGTCACAAAGATGATGTTCTAACATCAGATAAGACATCATCCATCACTTGAGGAAAACATGGAAATCACAACTAACAGTTGTTCAAGTATCTAAACAAATCATAATGATTTGCTTCAAAGGAAATATGTTCTATGGACATGAACAGAGTTCCCCAATTCTGGTTCCTTTGATCAGAAGGATCTTCCAGACAAGAGCTTATCTTGCTTTCACATACAAGGATTGCTGAAGATACCTTTATAAGTCCCTTTAAGTACATTGAGCTCAGCTACTATACTCCCATAAGCTTTGGTCAGAAATAAACCGACCTTTGGAGTAGATAACTTGATCGTGTCACGACCAACTAATACAAAGCGATGTCTCCTCTTCCGGATCGGGGTAGTTTCTAAACATATGTACTCACACTACATGTGTTTAGCACCCAGAATCATCTGTTCTTCAATTTGAAACCGTATAATGTTCTAACATCCTTAAGAACATCAGTTCCATCTCCTTGAAACACATCATCCTTGATGATCTTCAAGGTCTTCAAAACAACTTGCAGATGAATATGAGAATCATTGATCAATTGATACCCATCAACACTATTAATAAATGCCTTTATTAGTGGACTTGAGAAAATCTCAAGTATCTTTGACAATATTGATAGGTTGTAAAGTCTGCTAAAAATTCTGTTGAAACAAAACAATAACCCTAGAGTTCTTCTTTCACTTTAAGGGTTGTATCAGAAGCTATGCAGCGGAATAGCCATACTTCAACAGAACTTGCACAATGCTTACTCCATATTGTAAGCATGACACATAAAGATTGAAAGTAAATCAATCCTACAAATTGTTTGCTTCTTCACCAAGCAACATCCTAGACCCAACTCTGAAGCCCTGTCATATAGAAGCTTTTTAAACACAAAGGATACCTTATCAATATCTTCACTCCCGCAGCTAGAGTCCACGTACCATGATTGGTGTCTTTACTTTTCAGCTAAGGATATCTGCAACATAGATTATATGCTTCTTAGGTACCCATAACATTCCCTTGTTCATTTCTTGTTAGTCTTCCCAGATTTGTTTCAAACCTTGGGCTTAGGATCATGATAAACATATTTAATTGCATTCTTGAAACAAGACTTTGCTTTAGGTTTAGCCTTGGGAACATAAAGCGTTTAACCTTTTTATTTTACCTTAGGCTCAGGACCAACAGAGCCAAAATATGAATGAAGATTATTTGATTTATCTTCTTTTTCAGAATCAGATTCTTCATAAAAAATCATAACTGAAATTCCTGGTATGACAGACTCAGGATGTCGAATGAGATGTTAAGACATCTGATCTGACATTAAGTACCGCACAGGTAGAAGAGGCTGACCTTTATAATTTCTGTACTACACCAGATAATTATACGATCATACCAGAACCTGTAACACCATCAAATTATGCAAGTTCTGATCTAATGAAGTTCTGAACAGTTAAGGTTAATAAGAACAACCTGATGTCATCATACAAATAGCCAATGCGTAAATAACACGAATTGTTCACCGTTCGGTTCAACAAACCTACATCAGGGGCTACCAAGCCGGGATAAAGTTCACTATTAGCGATATCAATTCAAAGACCCTACACCAACACACCGTTGTGACCTTCTCACTTAATCACTACCCAATGATCCTTTTACCTAAGTCCTACTTAGATATGAGTTCCTACTCACTCCCCTCAATCACACCCGTGTGATTGCTTACCAGAACAAAGTTCGGGTTACACTTCAATTACACAACTTGATCTTGCTTAAAAGCTTCAATCATACAATACATACATCCTCTTACCTGGGTTTCAAGGAGTATGGTGACCATCCCAGCCGGGTGGTTCACTACAACTAGCCCTAATTATCACATCTTTAATTCTCTTTTGGCTTGCCTCCAACTAGGTTACAATGCTTCTATTTATAACCTTTTACCCAACTGGATTTGGGCCTTTTGTGACATAGCGCTTTAACAACTGCATAAAATAAGCGGAAAACTTACGCTACAAGTTAGATCTTCAATCTAGCTTTTCTCCTCATTCTTAACCGATTGAATTTTCTAGGGCTCCACATATGCCTTCAATTTTGCGCGCATTCTATTATGATTATTACATTCATTATGATGTCGATAGGATGTCATGACATCTCTCGTGACATGTTGTTCCATGTTGATTTAATTCAACACAAGTTTACAT
Source organism: Vicia sativa (assembly GCA_021764765.1). NCBI lineage: Eukaryota > Viridiplantae > Streptophyta > Magnoliopsida > Fabales > Fabaceae > Vicia > Vicia sativa. The sequence continues at coordinate 282,793,329 of CM038792.1, forward strand.
TACAATATTATTGTTGTTATTATTTGTTTTACAAGAATTGAGCCAATCCTAAACAAAGGCACTTACTCTCCCTTTGGCAAATTTTGGCTAAAACAAATAAACCTCACTTATTTAGTGATTACAACAATAAACAAAGCGATAAAAGTGTTAGGATACCATTGTAGGATGTCTTGATATTGATCTTGACATCTTTATGTGTAACCAACACTAACTATCCAGACCTCACCTTTTCGGAGTTGATGCGGAGTTGATGCATATGAGGAAGAAGATGCATCTCATTCCTTTAGTCCACGAACCATTTCTTGTCCTTTGGAGGTGGAGAAAGAGGTCCATGGGAGATAAACTATCCTTTCGGGGCATCCGAGAACCCTTAAGGAGTGTCCAATTTCTCCTCAGAATCACAATCACAAATTTGAATTTGAGAGACCATTGTGATCACAATTTTGAGTAGCTGCGATAAGGACAACAGCAGCAACACTTAGCAACACTCCTTTCTCCCCCTTTTTGGCCAAAAATTGACAAAGAAAGCCCTCACAAAACCGAAACGGTTTTCCCGGATCCGTACAAACCCCATGATGGTTGTGAAAAAAAATGTGTGACAGGAGGTTATATAGGGAGATAACAGGTTCAAGAAGATGGCATTAATAAATCTTGGTCAAGGATAGCTGTTACAGCTGTTGAATGCCTTTAATACCTCCAGGTTGTTTCAGTCACACGAACCAGTCCCAATACATGCAACAGTTTGGGTCAAGGCAATTACTGAATAAAATCAGCCTTTGACCGGCTTTTAAGGCTGAAGATTTATTCCTTATGGGAAACAGAATGCCAAATATAGCTCCTGGATATCCACAACCACGTGGTTAAGTTATTTTCCACGTATTCTTCTTGATTCTCTCAAGGGTGCAATGTCTTCAGTAATGTCATGACATTCAGTTAGACATTACCTTCGATCTTCATTTTCTTCTCACATTCGGACAAAGAAGGACACTTTAAACAACTAGTAGCAAGAGACTAGTAGCATTAAGCATGGCCATCAATCATGCTTCCTTGAGTGTTCAGAGATCCAATACAATTACTTCCTTTTTCCGACAGCAAAGAAGGAAGGAAAGAATGAACAGAAGACTCCAAAATGCTCCACAAGACATCACAAAATAGCTCAAATACACAAGATTTAGATGCCACTTCTATTTCTTGTAGTAGAAGAAACCCCTTGTACATATGCTGAATATACCAGATTCCTTAATCGACTTTCTTCTTCGATCTACCTTTCACTAGTAGTTGCTAGTACTAGTGAAGTCTTTCTTAATAGCATTTCGATTTGCGGACCATGTTGTTATTAATAAGATCGAATCTTCCAAATTGCTCTAAAAGGATCAAAGCGCCACTTATGATACTTTCAAAGATCTCTGAGATTTTCTTCTTAAACTCAGACAGATAGCAAGAGCAATTTTTCAATCACCTGATGTTGAGACATTATCCATGACTTCACCTAGAAGTTCACAATGTCATAGTGTCGAACACAAAAATCACATATCCATGTCCTCTTACGACTTGATCTTCATATTAAAGTCCAACATTCTTTTCTTAGACATATACAAAGTCTCCGTCAATGTATTTTGTCGAAGTGGAAAACACAACACTCATTGACTCTCCTTGTCATGGATAGTCAAGCAATAGTGTGGGAATAGACACTAACTACTAGCTAGGTGATTACTCCAAGTACCACGAGCTAGTCTTAAAATAACAAAGACATCTACGAATTATGCCCTTGCTCTTCCACACTTACTTAGACATGATTCTACGGATGGTGAGAAGTCATGTAACCATTATCTGAAACCAATCTCCAACCTTCTTAGTGTGCTTACAAGCTTTACTAAGATTGGACTCTCTAACAAATCCGGAAGGATTATCCTTTAATCAAAAGTTGATCATATCATCATACGCATATTACATTTACTAGTAGTAGATACTAGTAAATTCTTGAGACAAAATAGTAGTTATGCATTGTTGAGCATACTACTCTTAAACACAAGTAGAATCTTCTTATTCTAAACCAAAGATATAAGCGCCACTTGAATGAGGCGTTTGAATATTAAGATTCATAGTCCCAGTCTACGCCACGACTTCTAACAATAATGATGTTACAACATCATCGTGATATCGATACCTCTGCTTGAGTTCAAGTTAACAACCAGGATCTATTATCATCCATGCCCTTGTATTTCCCATACGAAGGGATGATCTTCATCTTCAAATAATAGTTACACACGAATACCCTAGAGAGAAATAAACTCTACCATGCTCAAAAACAGGTTGAATAGCCTTGCATGCATATTAAACAAACACTTAGTCTCCCATCAAAGTGTTTGTATATATCTTTATGCAAGATCCTAATAAATACTTAGTCTCCCGTCAAAGTATTCATTATTAGTTAGATTATGCCACCTTCTCAAGGTAGGATAATTATTCTAACAATCTTACTCCATACTTGAAGAACCGGTGATCCTTACAAACTTCCTTTCTTTGAAGAGACAACTCATTTGAGATGATGTTGCAACATCGATCGACATTGATCTCAAACACATGAGCTCATACTATGGTTTTGGATGAACATCCATAGTAATCCAAGCACACTTTCTTGTAGGGGATACAAGAGTACACCAGAAGTTGATCACCCTTCATGATCAGATTCACAATACCCATAAATACATGCAGCAACTCGCATGTAACATTTTCACCTTATGCTTCTTACCCTTGATCAGAAGGCTAGGGTTATTCTTGACATACTCCTGTAGACAAGTGCATACCCAACTGTTCTATTATGTGAGGACACCACATAAATGAACTCAAGTAGGAAGAGAAACTTCTCATAAAAAAAATCAGGGAACCATGATCTTTCGATAATAACTCCTCCTTGCTTCACACAATTAATAAGTTCATCCTAGGTGAATTGGATGACTTTCCAAGGTGCAGACACCAACTATTGGACATTGGTTGACACAATTCCAATGCAAAAAAAATTCCATGGATGATTTTTCATCAGAAGCAGGAGTTCTATGCTCATATAGACTTGACAAGAGATACCAAGCCTATATGAGAGTCATCACTAGACATATTGAGATACCAGATTCTCAATACCAGGATGTCAAGACATTTTGTATGACATGTCTTCAAAGATCTTCAGGTTAAGGACTCCCCCTGAATATCAGCTCAGATCCTTTTAGAGAATCATGAGAATTCTCCAATAAATGCTGCAGTTTATGAGATTGTCAATCAACATCTGGCGTAATCTTATCCTCCTTGGAAACCACAAAGATCATGAGAAATAACCTCAAGCATCTTATGGGACAGATCGATTGATCACACTACAGCCTCTGAACAGAATGTTATCCATTAACTTTTTATGGACACATTGTTGAGCTCTTCACTTCAGACACATAGTAAGCACTCTTTATTTGGAATTTGCCACAGGTTCCAAATTTAGAATCCTTAGTTTGCTTGCTACACAAGTTTCAGATTGCCACACTCTGTCACTTGTACTAGAAGAAACTTTATTATCAGTCATGAGAATGTCCAATTTAACAAGATCTCATCTGTCTCTTCTCAAGATCTGGTGTCTTCAAAAGTTGTGATGTTGTACATCCCTTTTCATCACATACTTTAAAACTCTTGATTCTGATTTCCACATATTTATCACATAAATAATCAGCTCCCATCAGTTAGTCAGTTAGAATTATCTACTCACACTAGATAATGTTGACTGATCACTTCTTCACACTTACCAAGCATATTTACTTGGCTGAAGTCACAAAGATGATGTTCCAACATCAGATAAGACATCATCCATCACTTGAGGGAAAACATGGAAATCACAACTAACAACAGTTGTTCAAGTATCTAAACAAATCATAATGATTTGCTTCAAAGGAAATATGTTCTATGGACATGAACAGAGTTCCTCAATTCTGGTTCCTTTGATCAGAAGGATCTTCCAGACAAGAGCTTATCTTGCTTTCACATACAGGGATTGCTGAAGATACCTTTATAAGTCCCTTTAAGTACATTGAGCTCAGCTACTATACTCCCATAAGCTTTGGTCGAAATAAACCGACCTTTGAGTAGATAACTTTGATCGTGTCGACCAACTAATACAAAACAGATGTCTCCTCTTCCAGATCAGGAGTAGTTTCTAAACATATGTACTCACACTACATGTGTTTAGCACCCAGAATCATCTGTTCTTCAATTTGAAACCGTATAATGTTCTAACATCCTTAAGAACATCAGTTCCATCTCCTTGAAACACATCATCCTTGATGATCTTCAAGGTCTTCAAAACAACTTGCAGATGAATATGAGAATCATTGATCAATTGATACCCATCAACACTATTAATAAATGCCTTTATTAGTGGACTTGAGAAAATCTCAAGTATCTTTGACAATATTGATAGGTTGTAACGTCTGCTAAAAATTCTGTTGAAACAAAACAATAACCCTAGAGTTCTTCTTTCACTTTAAGGGTTGTATCAGAAGCTATGCAGCGGAATAGCCATACTTCAACAGAACTTGCACAATGCTTACTCCATATTGTAAGCATGACACATAAAGATTGAAAGTAAATCAATCCTACAAATTGTTTGCTTCTTCACCAAGCAACATCCTAGACCCAACTCTGAAGCCCCTGTCATATAGAAGCTTTTTAAACACAAAGGATACCTTATCAATATCTTCACTCCCGCAGCTAGAGTCCACGTACCATGATTGGTGTCTTTACTTTTCAGCTAAGGATATCTGCAACATAGATTATATGCTTCTTAGGTACCCATAACATTCCCTTGTTCATTTCTTGTTAGTCTTCCCAGATTTGTTTCAAACCTTGGGCTTAGGATCATGATAAACATATTTAATTGCATTCTTGAAACAAGACTTTGCTTTAGGTTTAGCCTTGGGAACATAAAGCGTTTAACCTTTTTATTTTACCTTAGGCTCAGGACCAACAGAGCCAAAATATGAATGAAGATTATTTGATTTATCTTCTTTTTCAGAATCAGATTCTTCATAAAAAATCATAACTGAAATTCCTGGTATGACAGACTCAGGATGTCGAATGAGATGTTAAGACATCTGATCTGACATTAAGTACCGCACAGGTAGAAGAGGCTGACCTTTATAATTTCATTACACGGATAATTATACGATCATACCAGAACCTGTAACACCATCAAATTATGCAAGTTCTGATCTAATGAAGTTCTGAACAGTTAAGGTTAATAAGAACAACCTGATGTCATCATACAAATAGCCAATGCAGAAAGTAAATAACACACAGAATTGTTCACCCAGTTCGGTTCAACAAACCTACATCTGGGGGCTACCAAGCCAGGGATAAAGTTCACTATTAGCGATATCAATTCAAAGACCCTACAACACACCGTTGTGACCTTCTCACTTAATCACTACCCAATGATCCTTTTACCTAAGTCCTACTTAGATATGAGTTCCTACTCACTCCCCTCAATCACACCCGTGTGATTGCCTACAGAACAAAGCTGCTCGGTTACACTTCAATTACACAACTTGATCTTGCTTAAAAGCTTCAATCAAGTACAATACATACATCCTCTTACCTCGGTTTCAAGGAGTATGGTGACCATCCCACGGGTGGTTCACTACAACTAGCCCTAATTATCACATCTTTAATTCTCTTTGGCTTGCCTCCACTAGGTTACAATGCTTCTATTTATAACCTTTTACCCAACTGGATTTGGGCCTTTTTGTGACAGCATAGCAGCTTTAACAACCTGCATAAAATAAGCAGAAAACTTCTGCTACAAGTTAGGTCTTCAATCTAGCTTTTCTCCTCATTCTTAGCTTCTGATTGAATTTTCTAGGGCTCCACATATGCCTTCAATTTTGTGCTACTTATTATGCATTCTATTATGCGAATATTACGCATAACCGGAAAATGTAAGACTTGGAGTTCAGTAGCATGATGTCTGATAGGATGTCATGACATCTCTCGTGACATGTTGTTCCAGATGTTGATTTAATTCAACACAACATGTTTAGGCATTACAATAGGATTTTTCAGGCTGTTCACTATCCTATTGTACATTACATTATTGTTGTTATTATTTGTTTTACAAGAATTGAGCCAATCCTAAACAAAGGCACTTACAATAACCAATGCCTTTTGTACCGTTTTTGCTTACATCATAGATCATTGAAGACATGACGCTTCTACCTAGGCTTATAGCAAGAAATGTCTAGAATGATTTTTCATATTTCTTTATGAGATCACCAGTGCTCACTGAAGCTTCTGAAAAAATTTCCTTCTCAATACTTGAACTCTTTCTTTTGAGAACAGAGTAATCAATATTAATAATATAGTTTTCTTCTCTAAAAGATGAAAAATATTCTTTAAGTTTTTTGTGTTTTCTAGAAGCAGAATAATGGACCTTTTTAAGTTCCCTTTAGCAACTCATGTTTTTCTATAATTTCAAGTAGAGAACAAGTTAATTCAGAGTAAGAAAGGTCAGAAAATACCTCATTTGTGTCTGAATCAAAGTTTGCAACAACTTCTGGATGAATCATCTTGTCAGAACGTTTAACGCTAGCCATCAATGCCACATTAGGTTGTTCTTCTTTGGAATTATGTTCATCAGAATCATCCCATGTTGTCATCAACCCTTTCTTCTTTCCTCCGAAAGCTTTATTTTGGGGCTTGTCTTTCTTGAGCTTAGGACAATAATTTTTGTAGTGGACTTGTTCCTTGCATTCATAATAGGTAACTTCTTTGCTACATCCGGAATTTATTTGTCTAGAAGTATACTCGAAGCCACCACCAGTCCTTTTGGCTCCTTTGAACTTGTTGTCTTGCTTATCTTCCAGAGTTGATTAACCCTTCTAGACAGTAATGACACCTCATCTTCATCTTCACTAGAATATTCTTCTAAATCCTCTATCTCTCCTGCTTGAATATCTATCTTCTTCTTAGATCTTATGATGGATTTAAGAGCAATAGATTTGCCTCTCTTCTAAGGTTCATCTTGTTCTAGCTCTATCTCATGCCTTCTCAAAGAACTTATAAGTTCTTCTAGATACGTGTTGTTTAGATTTTTAGCCAATTTAAGAGCAATTATAATAAGCCTATATTTAGATGGAAAATATTTTGATAATATTCTTCACGTGATATGAAATAGAGTATCCTTTGTTCAGAACCCTAAGTCTTGCAACCAATGTTTGAAACCTTGAGAACACCATATCAATTGTTTCATCTTCTTTCATTTTAAAGGCTTCATATTTCTGAATCAAAGCCAAAGCTTTGGTCTCCTTAACTTGAGTATTAACTTCATGACTCATTCTTAAACAATCAAATATAGACTTAGTCAAGTTTTTATTTGTTATCTTTTCATACTTAGTATAAGAAATCACATTCAACAAAATAGTTCTTGCTTTATGATGATTCTTATAATCTTTTTTGTTTGTCACGCATAGGTCTTCTCTCGGTCTTGTCTCCTCTTTCATCTATAGGATGTTTGTAGCCATCAACTACCATATCCAAAGATCAATAATTAAATCTTTCACCATCAAATATGGGAGGTTTAGCATTATATTTTTCTCTCTCATTGTGAACCGGTACAACGACAGCAAGTGGCGAAATAGCCATAGTTTTTCTAAAATGTATGGATCTTTATCTGACACGGTTAAGTGTTTATCAATAATAGAACCATAGCTTTTATAGGCAAAAAGAAATATATTGGAGAGTAGAATATGAATACCAAATTTCCAGATGTCTTCTTACAACTGTCAGTGTGAACGGTAGATAACATAGTACCAATAGTACAGTCTTTGCGCCGCAAAACTAGGGTCGTGGAAGGATGAAACTTTGTACTATCACTTCACATGAGATCTTTGATCTTCTCTTCTAATACTCAGAGGCTTCAGAGTATGTAAGATTTAAAGCATGCTTAACATGATCAAAACCAGTCTTCAGGACTTGTTCAACATAAAATTGTCTTCAGATTATTCAACATGTTGGTCTTCAGAGTTGTATCTTCAAAACTCATTCAACAGAATATCGTCTTACAATTTTTTAGAATTGTTGGTCTTCAGAGCCTTCATAACTTATGCAGTGGAACCTTGTCTTTGGAATCTTTAGAACCTTGGATCAATAGAGCTTGGAATATTCATAATTTGAGAACCCTTCAGAATCTCTACTATCAGAGTCACAGTTAGAAGCAATAAATCTAACGTTCATAAGAATCATTGTTTCAAGAAGCATTCTAATAAATGACACATACACTTGTATTACTTAGTGTGTTAAACCCAGAGTCTGATGATGTCACATGTCAAAACTTCAGAGTCAAAATCTGTAAGTAATAGCTACACACAAAATAAACCATTAGAGTACTAAATTGTTATCTAATCACCCATGTAATATTATCATCAAAACTCAACACCAGATGTAGAAGCAAATCTTGTTCTTACACTTGCTTCCTAAAGTACATCTTGTACATATGTTATTTTACCTAATCCAGTCGAACAAAAGGTACTATAATATTCTATAGTATATAAATACTTTGATTCATTGAATAATCTATATGAAAATTATTTCTTTAACAATTTTGTTATAGATAGAGACATTATGAACTTCAACAAATGTGACTTAACAATAATGAGAGCAAATAATATTGCGGGTAACATCTACAAACTATTATGGAGTATTAATGTAGGTAACATTACTTTTGTTGAGTGCGATAATGATGCAGTTAAACTCTAGCACATGTGTCTTAGTCATCTTAGTAAGTGTGTGATGTTGAAAATTTATAAAAGGAATTTATTGAAGAGTGTTCGTAGTTGCAAACACTACTACAAATAACACTTCTAACGTCGGACGCAAAATGCATTTTACCTCGACAGTAAATACGAAGTGAATCAGGTCGTTATAAAAAGTAAAAGACTTATCACCTTGGTCTTTAAAACACCGTGGTACAAGTTTATTAGCACATGAGTTTGAACCCCAGTAGAAACTAATTATATCATTTTCAAAACTAGAATATCTCTTACCTCAGTTTATAAAATAACTGAGGGGTATGATTATTTATCTTCTTTGTTTTGTAAAAATTGTTACATTGTGTAGTGGCAAAAACTACGAGTATAAGCCATTGAATTTTCTTAAATCAAAAAAGTAACAAAAGAGTCACCACCGCGCTTTTATTTTATCCAAAGGACCGGGGGGTTAGTTATGCAAAGGAAAGGTGTTAGGAACCTAAAGCATCTATGGTACTTCGCAGGAACCTTTTTGAAAATTTGTACATGTGTGCTAAAAAAGAGTATATGTACAAAATGGATGATGGGGGAGAAAAGAAGTATTTTTTATAATTTTTGGTTTGATAGAACTTCCAATGAGTTTCAGGCCTACATACCAACAATGTGCAATATTGAAATCAAAACCTAGTAGTTCGGTCGGGTAAAAAACTAAAGTTGTGTTTGTTGATTTTAAGAAAATGTTTGTTAGAAAATCTACAAAAAGCTCAAAAATTTTGAATGAGGTTAGGTGTTTTATAGTCTTAACAAAAAGAAGTCAAAGTATCTTTAGATGAATTGAAAGTTTATTAAGAAAAAAAAGTTTGAAAATGCATGGACCTAAGTCCAAGTTTTTTATGAAAACGGTTCGAGTTTTGAAAACAATAATCCTTTGAAAAAGAGGGAAGATTTTGAAAATTAAAGAATGGGAGGAGATGAAGAGGCTAACCTAAGTTCATAAAGTAAAAGGTAAGGGTAAAGAAATATCTAACAGGGTGAGAAAACTAGTACTTGACATCAAGAGTCAATACCACATCCCATCCTTTGGACTACCACATAAGCAACAAATAACCAGACAAAAAAAACCAAGCTTCAGATAAATCAATGTGTCAGATAGACTCTCTTGTCTCAAGAAAAACGGGCAGAGTAATGGTTGTATTTGGAGGAAATCCACTCTTAATCGAGTATAACAGAATAACTTGCATGCAAAGATAATAACCAAGCAAGACAGAATAACACCAAGGGCACAGAAATCTTCAAGCTGAGGTAAGGGCCTTAATTCTAAGTCCAAAGATCAAACTCCGAGCACAAGGATAGTAACCAAGTCCAATTAAAGGCTTTTTATGTTTGAGTTGAATTATTAAGTATTTTGGAAAAGGAAAATAAAGCTCAAGTGATCAAATTCAAAATAAGAAAATAAAATGCTCAAGTGAGCATCGGAAAAATGACATAAAAATAAATGCTCAAGTGAGCAAAGAAAAAATGGCATAAAAATAAATGATCGAGTAAAAAAAATGACATGAAATGTAAATTCTAAAATAAAATTCATAAAGTAAAGAGCATGAAAATAAAAGCGGAAAGTAAAGAGCGGAAAATAAAAGGCAATTAATAAAGGTTAGCAAGATGACCATCTTGAAACTTGTCAAGTATATCATCGAATTGTTAGTAATTAGAAATCAACAAGGTGACCATCTTAAAATTGTGCATGAAGATTTGCCAGAAGCTTGATAGAATCAATGCGACCACACGACAAGTTTCAATTGCTTTTTGTCAAGTATATCACCGAAAGATTCAATTGTTAGTAAGGTTAGCAAGCTGACCATCTTGAAACTTGTCAAGTATATCACCGGTTTTGGAACAATCACCACTTGATCAAAGATGATTGAGAATTTCAATTGGACAAAGTTAGTGAAAACTTGTTAGAAGCTTGATTAAAAAATCATAGCGACTACTACAACATGTATCACAAGTGTTGAACCAAAATCAAAGCTCAAACAATCTTTTGGGGCTTTTTTGAACATTAAAGTTCATGTCACCAATTGATCATTCTCCAATTCGGGACAAAAGAAAATAAAAGAGAATGATAGGTCAACTTGGATTATCTTCTAAAAAATTCTTCCATCTTTAAGTTCAACCACTCATCTTGGTGGATTAAGGCACAAAATATATTCCTAACTCAAAGCACAAAAAATGAATTGAATAATTTATCCATTGATAGATTTGAATCAACAATACATTTCTTCAACCTCATCAACACCCAAAGTCCATTGAGATTAAAGAGGAATTATATGTTCAAGACTACAATCCAAGACAGTCATCAAAAGAATGGAGTAGAAGAAGAGTAATCATTAAAAATAAGTCAAAAAACAAGTGAAAATCACATTCTGCACTCTGTGCAATCGATTGCACGAGGATGCAAATCGATTGCATCAGCACAGTTTTTCAAAAAAAAATCAAAACGAAGCCCGTGCAATCGATTGCACAGCAATGGAAATCGTTTGCTTACTGTAAAAGCCAGAAAAATCATATTTCTAAAGGCCAAATCCTTGTTCAATCTTTTTCACAAACACCTTGTGTGTCTTGATTCAATTGAGTACGAAAATTCCACCAATTGTTTGAGAAATTAACATCAACATAACTAAAAACAAGTTTGCTCAATGAATCAAACCACAAAAATTATCAAGAGATCACATTGTAAAAGATGAAGATCACCACTCACCGCTTGTAGATCTTGAGAAAAATTTGCAAGAGTAACACTTCAAATTGCTTCACTTCAACTTCAAAAAAATCAGAATCACAAGCCTAGATCTAAAGAATTGATGAAGAAAAAGAGAGTGGATGGAGGTTTAGCTCAAATAATTAGCAAATTCCAATGAAGAATTTACTAATCTTTATAAGAAGAAAGAGCTTTGAGTGAATTGGGGTGAATTGGGGAAATGAAGAGTAGAGAAATATTTTGGCAAAGTGAGTTTGGCTATCAAAAGCTTCAATGGAGAGAAATTTTGACAAGGTAAATTTGGCTATCAAAAGCTTGAAATTTGAATGAGAGGAGGCCTCTATTTATAAGGTTTTGGTTTGGGAATGAGTGTTGGCTTGGATTTTGGTTTGGGTATGAAATTAGGCTGGGAAAATGAATTTGGGGCCAAATTTAAAATAATTGGTAATTAATTTTGAAATTAAAAGAAAATAAAAAATGAAATTAGAGCCCAAGCCCACAAACTTGAGAATTGCCCAATTTTTCAGCATTCCGCGCAGTGCAATCGATTGCACTAAGTCATTTTTTAAAAATTTGCTGAAATTGATCAGTGAGAAATCGATTTCTCAAATGTGCAAATCGATTGCACTCTATTTTTATTTTTGAAATTTTGGTTTTAAATCAAGTTTGGGGAAAAACACCAAAAAACTTACACTCGTCTGCTGTTTTGGCTTGATACCTACAAAACACAAATATACAAAGACAAAAGCAAATATTTTTGATATTTTAATCAGAGGTTAGCAGGTGAAATAAATGTAGATCAATCATGTATGCAGAACACAGACAGGGTGCTTGGTGATTCCTTGAGAGCAAACGTAGGAATAGGACAACCATAAGAGCCCAACCTTGTTTTTGATCTTAATGCATTATGATGATGAGATGATGAGGGATCTTAGGGTGAAAAATTAGGGTACAACACATTGTTTACCCAAAATACTACATTGTTTATCCAGAATATTACATTATTTACATATAATATTAAAATAAAAATAAAAATCAAATTCTCTAGGGATCTAGATGAAAATTAAATTCTCGAAGGACCTAGATTTTAGATCTTCGAATTATTGAATCTACGTGAAGATCAAATGTTGTGTGTAAGATTATTCTTAAAGGATCTTGCATGCATTTGTTTTTCGAAATAAAAAAAGGTAACGTAATTAATATTAATAATAAAAATCTTTTTGGTAAAAGTAAAAGTTTAATAAAACAAACCCCGAATCCAAATGATTTTATGCTCTTGCAATACATTGTAGAGAAATTTTTCAAGTGTCATTAGGTTTTAAGCGCTTCATATGTTTAGATTTCCAATCTAATGAACTTATATAATAGATGTCCATTAGATTTCACGTGGATCACTAATGATAGATTATTGAGCGTTGATAATCTTTAAATGGACGACAAAGATTTATTTAAGGCCTTTGAAAAAAGTGTAAAATATTACTTAACTATCCCCTCGATTTTGTTAAAAAATTGAAGGGTTAGATTTCTTTTTTTACCAAAATGGTACATTGTTTACCTAGAATATTAAAAATCCACTGTATGCAATAAATATTCACATAATATAAAAATATTGTTAGAATTTTGGGTCACAAATATAATATTTAAGGTGTTAGGACCATTATTTTAATTAGTCAAAAGGGGTCTAATTGATATAATATTAAGTTTGTGATTAAAAGCATAAATTAGAATATTGACTAAGGTTATTTATAGGGATTATGATTCTCATTTGTAGACAATGAGAAAACGGTTTATTAGGAGTTCCATCTTCATCCCCATCAGAGGAGAATATAAAAACTTTACAAATTGGAAGATCAAATACCCATAAATCTTCGTAAATTTCAATGACAAATTCAAGTATGCTTCCGCTTTCATTCTCATAATTGTATTCGGATATAACTTTAAGTGTTTTATTTAGGGTTTTGTTCTTGATTTCTATATTAATAGAAATTATAAGATTTATGAACAAAACATAACAAGTGGTATCATAGCTACTCATTTCCGATTCAATTTGAATTTTGGAAATTTTTATATCAGAATTTTAAAATTGAGATTTTTTTTTCAATTTGTGAAAAATTTATGAAGTTATGCTGGAAATTATGATATGGGTATCCGTTTTTTCTTTATATAATTAGAAATATGTATATTATGAAATTTTATAAGTTGTGTGCATTGTCGTCAACTCTTAATAAATAGGGATGGACAAGTAATTCTACAACCACTTGTTACTTTGATGGACCGAACTGACATAAGAAGCTATCGGGAATTCCATCGTCGGCAGTGTCGATGAAAGTTCTTTCAATATGTGTTTGTGTATCATTTATATTTACATGAATTATTTCTTTTAATAAAAAATATTCTCTAAGAAACCCAACCACCAAAAATTCCGCCTAATTTTTTTTTCTCACATCATCACCTTATAAAATCTTATATAATTAGTGACAAGGTTGATGTTCGTTTTTGGATAAGTATTTTCAAGATGTTCCTTGCATTCCAGAATTTCACCATTTTATTTAATCTTTATAATAATTGATTGAAGGATTATATATGGATGAGTATTTTCAATAAGGTAACAATACAATAATTTTTTAGTATAGATTGATAATCTCTCAAGTCATGAGGTCTCTTAGGTTGTCAATAATATTTTTTTATTATCATTATTTATATATGGTATATCACTCGGTTATTGTTTTCTTGTATTCCGTATAATAAAACAAATAAAATAAATTTTAGTATAACTTTTGTTCAAATATTGACTACGGATTATATTTTTGTACAATATTTTAACCTTTTTAAGTAAGTAGTTGAAGTGAAAAAGTCGCCAAAGTGATATTCTTTATGAAAATTACTTATGAGAAATGTTAAATGTTTTTATTTGTTGTGTGTATGTTTGTCCATGCGAGTATCAATTGACCCAAAGAATAGTTAATGGTTGGCAGGTTTTCATACGTGCGTGTGATGGTAAGCATGTGATAATCATAAGGTCTTACATGTGAATAATAAATCAATCCAACGAGGGATTTAATATTCGACGTGTTTTTTATTATCAATGTTTGATCGTTAAAACAAGAGCACCACTAGCAGTTAATATTAGTGTCCAAAGACTCAATATTGATGGTGCACTAGGTATCTTGAGATGAGTTATTTAAACAAATTGATAATTCAGTTTTTTTGTTAGTATATTTAATATATGTAATTTTGTTCTTGGTTTGTAGTTACAACTGCTTCAATATCTACAAATAAGAGTAAGATTTGGATCTTTAATGGGACAAATTTTAAGGAATGGAATGAGAACTTGGAAATTGTTCTTGGTTGCGTGAATTTTGGCCTTGCACTAAGGATGAAGCAACCACCTTTTCCTTCGGGATTTGGTTCCTATGAATAGAGGAAATATTATGAGAATTTGGATCGCTCCAATCGCATGAGTCATGTTTTGGTTTGTTCCGAGGTTAATTTAGATCCATTACCTGAAAAAAGTTAGTGGTTAGACTGTGGTGCAACTACTAACACCAGTGTTTCAATAAAGGGTTGTCTAAACTACCGAAAGCCAAATGATGTTGAAAGATACATCTATGTGGGAAAGTCGGTGAAGGTGGAAGCTATACGAAATTTTAGATTATTATTGTGTACTGAATTTTATTTGAATTTGAAAGACACATATGTGGTTCTGTCATTTATAAGGAATTTAATTTCGGTTTTTTATTTGGACAAATCAGGTTATTTTTGTTCATTTGGAAACAATATGTTCAAGTTGTCTTTTAATTTAGATATTGTTGGAATTGGTGCACTTATGGGTCATGATAATCTATATTTGTTTGACACAATAGCTTCCTATGGCAAATTTTTGAACAGCTGAGACAGCGCCTTATAAGCCAAATGAATATAAATTAAACTCTCAAACAGTGACCAACTACTTTATTAGTTATTCTTAAAGATATAGGGGCTACAAATTTTATGATCCCAAATTACATTCAATTTTTGAGATGGGAACATCCACATTTTTGAGGATATTGAGTTTGAGGGGAAGAATAAGATTAAAGATTTTGTTTTAGAGGAAGAATCGATAACAATTCAAGAATTGATTCATACAATTGTTTTTGATAAAGGAAGTATGGAACCTCCATAAGACATTGTTGATTTTCCTCCTACTCAATATGATTTGATAATTCATGAAGAACAAACTCAAAATCCTCAAGAACAAGGTGTTACACGAACCAATACCTTTGCGAAAATCCATTAGAGAAAGGAGAAATGCTACTCCGAATGATTATATAGTATTTCTTAAAGAACATGAGGAAAATAATGATAAATGGATTGAAGTAATGAAGTATGCGTATAAAGTCCATACAAGATGATAAAGTTTGGGAACTTGTCCCATTACTAGATAGTGTGAAACCCATTGGTTGCAAATGAAATTTTAAGACCAAACAGGATTGTAATGGTAATGTGGAAAGGGCTATACTCAAGGAAGGGATTGACTTTAAAGAGACTTTCTCTCTAATTTTATTGAAAGACTCTTTGTGAAAATTATGGTTCTTGTTGCACATTATGATATGAAAATCCATTAAACGGATGTCAAGACGACATTCCTCAATGGATGTTAGCTAGATATATGAGCAATCAACGAATGAATCATTGGAAAGAAGGCAAAAGGTTATAAGATATTTAAAGAGAACAAAAGACTATATGCTCACATATAGGAGATTATGCCAGTTAGAGAAAACTAGATAATCTGACTTATATTTTGTTGGATGTCAAAACACCAAAAGATCCAAGTCAGGCTATATATACATGTTGGTTGGTGGTGCAGTTTCTTGGCGCATTGCCAAGAAAAATCTTACGGCTTCATCCACCATGGCAACATAGTTTATAGCAAGTTATTAGGCATCCAACCATGGGATATGACTGAGAAATATTGGCAATGGGCTGCAAATTACGGAAAGAATTGAAAGACCACTTAAGTTATATTGTAAAAATAAACCGGTCGTCCTGTAACAATATTAGGAGCTCTACTAAGTAAAAACATATTGACATCAAGTTTCTAGTTGTTAAATAAAGAGTACAAAGTGGACATATTTCTATAGAAAACTTGTGGACATACTCCATGATAGCAGGCCCTTTTAAAAAAAGTCTTCCACCTGAGGTCTTTCATGAGTACAATGCTCGCATAAGTGTTATACCTTTAGAGGAGTCTTTTCTTTAGTGGGAGTTAGTCAATTATGAATTTTAGGTTTTATTTTTTATGTTTTGGTATTATGTATGCGTACTGTTATTTTGGATATTTTTCATATTATTTAAGTTCTGATATTCAGCAGTTTACATTTTGTACAATAAAGTTATTGAATAATCTCACTAAAGTAAAGTAGGACCAGTTGAAAATCGACATATACAGACCAACTTCATGTGATTTTCATGCTACACATTTCATAATGGATCTATGTCATTTAGTTGTGTCAATATTGGTGATCATTGATGGGTTTAATTATGATTGTTATAACGAAAATCACTTTGGTTTCGAATAATGATATGATTAATGAATGAGATAATTTAGTTATTCTTAAGGAATATAATGGCGAATTTTGAGCTCATCAAGTCTAACACATGTATGTGATTACACATGTGACCAATGGAAGATTGTTAGAATTTTGGGTTACAAATATAATATTTAAGGTGTTAGGGTCATTATTTTAATTAGTCAAGACTTAAAGGGGTCTGATTGATATAATATTAAGTTTGTGTCTAAAAGCAAAAATGTCATAAAAGGTATGGTTATTGTGTAGATATCATAAGTCAATATTTAATTTGATGAGGGGAAATTAAATATTGAATACTAAGAAATAACCCTAAGGTTATTTATAGGGGTTATGGTCCCCATTTGTAGAGAACGAGAAAACGGTTTATTGAGAATTCTCTCTTCATCCCCATCAGAGGAGAATCAATAAGTCATAAGGAACTCTACAAAATGGAAGATCAAATACCCACAAATCTTCGTGAATCTCAATGACAAATTCAGGTCGCTTCCGCTTTCATTCTCATAATTGTATTCGGATATGGGTTTAAGGGTTTTCTTTAGGGTTTTGTTCTTGATTTCTATATTATTAGAAATTATAAGGTTTATGAACAAAAGCTAACAAATACAGCATGTCCAGCTCCCACACAAGATGCTAGAGATCTTTTTCGCTGATATCCATCTTCTGAAAAGTTACACTCCCATCTTTCAAAGGTTGAACTCTCTTATTTGTGTAAATTGTAGAAATAATGATTTTATGCACTTGCAATCTATCAAATACAACAACAACATTTCTATTAAAAAAATATAACACCATTTTATGATTATAGGGAAGACAAAAGTTTTGTTCTAGATAGAAGAACATTGACGAGTCAGGGCGGCTTCATACGAACACAATTTAAGGTAAAATCTAACGATTGCTTTTATAGTAAAATCTAACTACTATACCCTTCAGATTAAAGTTTAAAATTGATGTGGTAGTTAGGATTAGTTATTATTTTTGAACTATCATCTCAATTATTTTTAAAATTCGAGGTGATAGTTATTATTATTATTTTTAAGTATTACATTGTTATCAGTTAAAATTAAAATAAATTGTTTACAAAAAATATCTTCAATGGTTTTTCTGCATTTGCAATCCATCATAACTTTGCCTCCAAGATTGATTGTTGATGCTTGAATGTCAGAAATTCGCATCCAGGATTGATTGTTGATTCTCTCAAATATTGAAAATATTGCTTCTACACTTGCAATCCAACAGTAAAGTTTTTAGGAATAACAACCACCTTTAGGAATAACAAAAACAACAACTTTTAGAAATATCAACAACAACATCAACATCATTGTTTGAGATAGATTGAAAAATATTAAAAATATATTTTGTTCAAGGTAGAAGGACATTTTTTTTCCAAATTTACAATCTATTCCAAAAAATGATGCATTCGACGGTGGGCGGATACAAATAAGATATCAATAGGGCGTAATCTAATCAACGAGTGTTTTTATAGTAAAATCTGATTAATTTATCCATCGGGTTATAAAAAACACCGAAGGGTTGGATCATTTAATTTACATTTGTAAACAAATGAAAACATAAAGTGCAGTAGTTGGGATTTGAAGCATGTCAGAAAGGGTATAACACCTCAATTTTTAAAATAATCGAGGGAACAAGTTAGTTTTTTAACATAAATAAATAAAACATGGCGCATTTTGGAGTAAAACCTCAGTTTTTTTCTGACTGATGTGAAAATTTCGTCATAAAAAATGTTATTTATAGTAGTGGAGATGGATTTATATGTATAATGTGTACTTCGTAAAAAAATATAGCATTTTCGGTTTAAGTCTAAGAAACAAAAATAAAGTGAATCTTAGATATGTGCATTTCGATGTGTGGGGGCCCTATCAAAGTGACCTATATGGGTAGTTCCATGTATTTTGTGACTTTCACCAATGATTTTTCTAATAAGCTTTAAAAATATATCTTGAAGAAGAAATTTGATATTCAATTGCATATATTAAAATTTTCTATATGGATGTCCAATGTATGTGAATATATTTCGTGTAGGAGCAAATATACAATTTTGAATGCAAGTGCCCTATATTGCCCTATATTTTCTAGTGTTAAGTGAATGCGCAAATATCTAGCGAAGATCGATCCATGCTCGATCTAAAGTAGAAGAAACATGTCTTTGTACTTTATGTAAAAGGTATGGATGGGTTCAAGTTAGATGATCCAATTTAAAATAAGATAGTCATCAGTACTATAGAGATATTGTCATTGATGAAAATTTCATGTTGAAGCATTCAGTTGCAACAAATGTGTTACTATCAGAATGAAAAATATTAAGTAATGTTATGATTTTGGTGGATATTGATCTAATACCAATGAGAAATACGCGAGTAGTACCTCAACCACAAGTCAAATTGATACTAAAATTATCATGGGTCTAAATACTCAAATTGAGAACACACGAATGTCTAAATACTTAACATAGACTAGTTTTTAAATTGAAGAGGTATGTGTATAATTTAAAGGAGAATCGTAAATAGTGGTAAAAGCACTTTAATTCATACATATTTTAGATTGTATGTTAAAATGATAGTTATATGTTAAGAGTCTTTATAAAGAATTTTTTTTCATGTTATTATATATATTATATATGTTTCCGCGTCTTTAATCATTTACAAGAAAGACTTAAGTGCCACTAAAATATTAATAAAATAAAAATTCACACATACTCCTTCGTACTCTCTCCAATCTCAAATATAAACAATCAAAAAAATTACGATGAACTTAAACATAAACAAAAGTCATCTATAATTATTATATTTATTGTCACTATTTTAAATATAATACTACTTTTCACATATATTATTATATTTTTAAGATTTCCAAAATAAAAAATAGAAATAAAATTAAAATGAGTGTAAGACATATATATAAGTGTCAGAAAGTTGTAGCTCTCTTATTAAAATCTCTGAAAATTACGCAACTATGGAAGATGCACACTAAGTAAAATAATGTCGGAAAATCATAACTCATAAAGCACTGAATCTTGCCCTTTTTTCAAAAATTCTCAAGCTTGGATATTTATACCACTTAGCTACGTGGTGCACATAGAATTCACCTATAATAAATATACATGACTCCCTTACTTTTTTAGTACTACTGCATGTTCCCAAAATTAAAAAGATCCCACAGTGGCCGCAAAAGACGACCCATCATCTCTAACCCATATTCTATGAGTACGACTGCATGTTCCCAGAATTAAAAGATCCTCCACTACTCATTATTATCTTATTTAAATAGGGATTTTTATATCGAAATTGATCCAAATTTAAACTGTTAATTGATTTTATTTTAAATTGAAAATTATCAAATATTTCATCATCTAAAGACGAATTCACCATTCAATCATCAACCACAACACCATCATACAAAATTATAATATATCTAATTCATCAACAACATAAAATTACATCATCATACATCGAATCATTCAAAATGAAAAGGAGATGAATACAAGCATGGAATTACAACATTCCAACCAGAGCAACTATAAACACCAACCATAAACATGATAGCAAATAATACACCGACGAATATAATATATAGAAAAAAATGTTGAAAAATGATCAACCAAACCGATTAATTTGGTTTGACTCCATTTTTAAAAAATATCAAAAACCGAACCAAAGCAAATCGATAGAGATATCATCGATTCGGATAAATTTTCGACCCTTGAACCTTAGCCTTGCTTTTCTCTTCTCTACTCTTTTTTCACGTTCTGACGCTTCTATCTCGCCAATTCTCTGGAATAATAATAATAATAATAATAATAATAATAATAATAATAATAATAATAATAATAATAATAATAATAATAATAATAATAATAATAATAATATTAATATTAATCCAACTAAATAAATAAATAATATCCTAACTAATTATTTATTTAATTCTATTATATTAATATTATGTTATCCAATTAAAATTTTAATTTTAATAATAATATTAATAACATTCTCCCATCACCTTCATGTTCTACATTTTCCTCACACACCCCCAAACACCTTAATTTTAATTTCTAAGGTTATCACGTTACAGGATCCCCTAATACACCAAAACGCTAAAATCACACAAGTTAATTATAAATAATTAATTAAATAAATTGGGGCATACAAACATGCCAAGTTACTCTCCTAAAAGTCTGACCAACTTCTCTTTCTTACCCTCTTTTAGGAAAGCACCCATTTTAACCTCTTTCTTGGTCTCTATAGTTTCGTAGTTAATTACTTCTATTGGCTCTTGATGTGATTTAATTATTTTAGCCTCTTGCTCTAGCAATCTGGCTAACTCGTCAAAGAGTTCATAATTATCTACACTATCCTTGTCGGCTTGGTTAATTGGGAATCAAAGTCATACAGACTATAACATTGTTCTTTTTGATGGATTTATTTATGGATCTGTATGATTTAATGATGATTGTTTTAGAAAAGGGAAAAAATAAGAGTGTATAAAGGAAAATTGCCTTTTTTTTAAAACAAAAGCACAATAAAACATTAATTATTGATGATAATCAATTTATAAAAACAAATTGGTGTCCTACAAGTTATCCTTATGCATTGAGCAGAGCGAAATGATTTAAAAATGAAGTGAGTAACTTTTAAACTGAAATAATCTCTAAAATCTTGAGGGCCTGTTGAGGCTTGCATTTAAATAGCAACGATAAACCAAGTTAGATGGTTCCTCATCATCTGCGTCATCTTCCACCATGTCCACTTGATGACCACAAACAAATCCAGTGCTAAGGAAAGTCTCTTGAATGCTATGTATAGCGGCAAAAACTGCGAGTATAAGACATTGAATTGACTTAACTCAAAAAATAACAAAAGAGTCGCCACCGCGCTTTTATTTTATCTAAAGGACTAGGAAAAAGAGCGGATAAAATTCTAAAATATCATAGATTTGGGATCAGGGGTTAGTTATGCAAAGGGAAGGTGTTAGGTACCCAAAGCATCTACGGTAATCCGCATGAACCGTTTTGAAAATTTGTATATATGTGCTAAAAAAGAGTTTGTACAAAAGTGTCTGGAGGGTTTAAAAGAAAACAAGAAAAAAGTTTTTTTTTTTTTTAGAATATTTGGTTTGATAGAACTTCCAATGAGTTTTAGGCCTACATACAAAAAATGTGCATTGTTGAAATCAAAACCAAGTAGTTCGGCTAAAAAAGACCAAATTTGTGTGTTGGTTGATTTTAGTAAAATGTTAATTTGGAAAAGTTACAAAGAGCTAAAAAAAAGGGTTAGAATGAGGTTAGGTATTTTTTAGTCTTATGAAAAGGAAGTCAAAGAATAATTAAATGAATTGAAAGTTTATTAGGAAAACCAATTTGAAAAAGATTCATGGACCTAAGCCCAAGTTTTTTTATGAAAGCGGTTCAAGTTTTTGAAAACAAGAATCCTTTGAAAAAGAGGGAAGATTTTAAAAATTAAAGAATGGGGAGGAGATGAAGGGGCTAACCTAAGTGCATAAAGTAAAAGATAAGGGTAAAGAAAGATCTAACCAGGTGAGAAAATTAGTACTTGATATCAAGAGTCAATACTACATCCCTTCCTTTGGATAACCCACACAAGCAACAAATAACCAGACAAAAAAAACCATGCTTCAAATAATTCCATGCCTCGGGTGCATTCTTGTCTACAGAAAAACGGACAGAGTAACGACTATATTTTGAGGAAATTCACTCATCATTTGAGTATAACAGAATAACCTGCATAAAAAGATAATAACCAGACAAAGACAAAATAACACCAAGAGCACAGAGATCTCCCAAGCTGAGGTAAAGGTCCTAATCCTAAGTCCAAAGATAAAGCTTCAAGCACAAGGATAGTAACCAAGTCCAATTAAAAGTTTTTTATGTTTAAGTTGAATTATTAAGTATTTTGAAAAGAAAAATAAAGCTCAAGTGAGAAAATTCATAATAACAAGAAAGTAAAATGCTCAAATGAGCAAAAGGAAAAATGACATCAAATGTAAATGCTAAAAGTAAAGTGCGTAAATATAAAGAGCATACAAATAAATGCGGAAAGTAAAGAGCGGAAAAATAAAGAACATAAAAATAAATGCGGAAAGTAAAGAGCAGAAAAATAAAGAACAATTAATAAATGCTAGTGAGATTAGTAATTAGTCGTCAGCAAGGTAACCATCTTGAAACTTACGCATGAAGACTTGCCAGAAGCTGGATAGAATCAACGCGATCACACGACAAGTTTTAATTGTTTTTTGTCAAGTATATCACCGGTTTTGGAATTATCTCATCACTTGATCAAAAATGATTGAGAGTTTCAAATGGCCAAAGTTAGTGGAAACTTGCCAGAAGCTTGATTATAAATCAACGCTACCACACGACAAATGCCACAAGTGTTAAACCAAGATCAAAACTCAAGTCATCTTTTGGGGCTTATGCTTGAACTTTTAAGTTCATGCCACCAATTGATCACCTTTCTGAATCGGGACAAAAGAAGAAAAAAAAGATGGAGCGGATGAAATAAATTTCAAGTTTATTTTGCATCGGATGAATTTAATCGATCTAACTTCATCAAAATCAATTAACTCTTGGTGGATTTGGCCAAGAGACCTATCAACACCCAAATTCCATTGATGTTGAGGAAATTTATGGCTTCAAATTGAATTCAAAAATTCAGCAAAATAAAAATGAAAATAAATAATTAAATAAAATATTGAAATTAGGTTATTTAATTGGAATTTATTGACGAAATACATAAATAATATTTTTTTCATCAAAATAAAATTCCAAGAAAATCTCCCAAGGTCAATCAGAGGTCAACAAGTGTTGACAAATTTTTTTGGAATTTTTCTAAGTCAAAAACTATTTTTAAAATAAAAAGAAAATGATGAAATAAACCCAAAATAACAAAAAACAGAAAAAACAGAAAAAACAGAAATAATAATAAAATGAGGTCACCAATATTTAATAATGACCATTGGATACTTCCACAATTTTTTCAGAATATTTAAATGTCAAAAAATATTTTAAAACAATTAAAAACATTAAATAAAAGGGAAAATCATAAAAAAATATCAAATCTGAAAATAAAATTATGAAAAAATAAAACTCAGAAAGATAATATTTCAAAATATCTTTGTGAATTTTTTCATAATTTTTGGACTAGAAATGAATTTTATATGATATTTTGAAGTTTAAAACATTTAAAATATAAAATCAGAAAATATAATAAAAGCAGAAAAAATGTGGACCATCTGATTGTAGTCAAAACGCGTCAATAAGCTAATCCAAAGGATCAGACACGCTGTCTTTGATATGGACCTCCTGATTTTCACACCGGATCAGGAATTAAAATTAAATTTAAAAAATAAAACCAGGTTTAATATAGCACGTTAGATCAAGTATGACTCACAAAAGTAATCAGATCCAAGGGCTCAAGAAATGCGCGTATGGTAGCATGTTATCACCAGATCCATTTCAAAAAATAATGTGGCTCAATGTCATTGGTTGAGACGAGACATGTCATCGTCTTCAACCTCCAGCCACTATGAAATTGAGGTTCCTCCAACTGTGAAATAAATTTCCCATACCAGTACCATCCGCTTCATCTCTTCATGAAGATTCTAATGGTACCATCGCGAAAACTTTATTTCACTTGTACCATGATCAATTTGAGAAAAAGCGGGAAAATAACGAGCACTTGTTTTCAGAAATTCAGAGTCAATTCTCAATGAAAATGCGAATGGTGAAGATCACGAGGATCAGGGAGATGAAGAGAATGCAATGGTGCTTTATTTTTCAAGGTTTGATGGAGATTTCTACCTGAACAGAGTTCAATTTCAGAGCTCTGAAACTGGACTTAGATAGCACGATTTAAGAAGCTTCAAGGTGTAATTCTTGTTCTGTTAGCTTCAGTGAGGTTCAAGGAAGAAGAATGAATGGCTAATTTCAAACTGGAATGGCTTTGAGAGTGAAAACGAAGTTGCAGAAAATTTGGTTCGTGAGAGAGTTTGGCAGGGGTTTTCTGGCTATCAAAGCTTGTGTAAATGAGTGGAATGTGTCCCTTATTTATAGGAGAAGAAAATGGAATCAAAATGAGGGGTGAATGATGACATTTGAGTGGAAATTGTGCACATCCGTGTTCATGAAGAAAGTGTGACCTTATGTGCATCAAAACTCAATCATTCCTTGCGTTTTGATGTGCTAATTTTCAATCACCTCAGTGATGTCTACCAGTCACTATCACACCAGCAACTGCATCAACTACTTGGCTCCTAAAAACTAAAATTAATTTGGAGATACCTCACTCTAAACACAAATCAAAACAGTCACACTTGTGACACAAACAAACTTGGAATTGCTTCACAGCTTCTTCCAAGGACACAACTACACCCATTGCTTCACAGCTTCTGAGTGAGTAAAATAATCATCTTGCCTACAGTCTTCGAGGTACAAACCAGTGACCATCCCACAATCTGGGTGGTTCAATTACATGGCTAACCATAAAGATTACATCATTCTAAATCCGACTAGCTTACTAAAACTAGGTTACAACTGCTTATTTATAACCTATTACCCAACTGGATTTGGGCCTTCAAAATAATAGCATAATCTGTAACAAACATCTGTAGTAACAAACTTTCTGTAAATATAAACAAGCAGATAACTTCTACTACAATTAAGGTCTTTGCTTATCTTTCTCCTTAGCTCTTGGACCTTCACATATGCCTTCAATTTCATGCTACTTATGTTGCATAATATTCTCAGAATATTATGCACTAATTAAAACAAAATTGTAACAAACTTAACAGTTTTTGTAGCGTGATATCCTGATGTTTGATGTCTCGACATCTCATATGACATGTTATTCCAGATTTTGAAACTCTTCAACACAGCATGTTTCTTCATTAAATAGAACTTCAACCTTCTTTCTCCTTACAAGTTATAAATCATATTTAACCTATTGTTGTTGTATTAGTTTTACCAAACATAAAGTCAATCCTAAAAATAAAGAATCAACAAATATAATGAGGGATTTACTGAGAATTAATAGAGAATACTCTCCATGGGAAGAAAGAAATGATAAACTACTCCAAAGCTCGTGTTGGTAGGTTGATCGACACAAGGAAGAAATTATTAACTACTTTGGTCGCTCACACTGATAGGTTAATCAAAGTGAAAGATTCTCCTAGAATTAACAGGGAAGGCTCTTTAGGGGAAAGAAATAAATTATCAATACTTCAACTACTCATGATGGTAGGTTGATCGACACAAGGAAGAAATAAGTAACCACTTTGGTCGCTCATACTGATAGGTTAATTGTAGCAAGATATTCTCTGAGAATTAACAGGAAGACTCTCCAGGGGAAAGATTAATTACTTCAGCCACTTACACTAATATGTTAACCAACAAAAGGGATTGGTTAAAATATTCACTAAGAAATAACAATGAAATATTTCAAACAAAGTTCCACCAAGGAAACATATTACTTAGGTTTACTATGGAATACTCGTCGGGGATTGAATAGTATCGCATAATACGACCGTCAATTGGGGAAGGATTCCAGCAAAGACTCCCTAGGAAGAAACTTACTGGGGGAAATCTCTACAAGGGAAAATTTCGAATGAGGCTATTTAAAGAGACCTCTGCTTGGGGAACAAATTTCCAATAAACTCTCTAGGAAGAATACCTTACCGGGGAACCCCTTCGAGGATATTCACTGGGGATATCTGTTGTACCCCAAAATTTTCCCTCTTTATTTTTTAATAAATAATTGGCTTACACTTAATCAATAGGTGCATTGTATACATGTCATTTATGCATTAACCATGGGATCGAGATTTTTCAATTATTTGAGTGTACATTATTCTGAAGAAGAGACTTGATTCATAAAGGTTGAATATTTGAGGTTATGTTATTTCAAGAGGCATCTTAATGTACAGGACGTGTGTGTCTAAAGGTTTCTGACTATCTCATGAGAATCGAGGATTTGAATTTCTGATCTCCTATCGAATGGATATTGATTAAGGGTTTCGAGCAAGAGCAGGTTGGGTCGAATAATTAAGCCCGAAATGATTCTACGGCCTTCTGTGAGTCTTGAAGTATCTGTATATGACTTATCGACCCATACGATTCATTAGAAAATCAAGAGCGGTCGAATAGAAAGAGACTTGAGTGTGTTCAATGAAAAACCAACAAAAAGTCAAAGTTTGATAGAGTGGAATTTTTGGACAAAATTATTGTCAAAAGTCGATATCTGAGAAAATGGGATCATTTATTGAGAAAAGTCGAAGAAAACGAGGTTTCTTGTATCTTAAGTAATCTTGGACTTAGAAATTTTTTTTAAGTTTTAGGAGTTTCATGATCCTGGAGTTATGTTGTCGGTTCCGTATCTCGTTCATTTGTGGTCGAAAGTTCGCGAATTCGTAATCATTGGAAAGAGAAAATTACATACTTCAAATTTTCCCTTGGGAGGATTTCTCTAAAAATGCCCAGATTTCGAATTATAGGGCTCCGAAGTTTGAAGTTTACGACTTTTGAAATCTACACTTAGTGAAATTTTGAATAAATTCCAACATGATCAAGTGCTCGGCTTCGGAGGTATTTAATACATGTTTTGAAACATCGTTTCGAGTTGAGTTCAAATACAAAGTTGTTCGTTTTGCGTCAATGTATAACTTTGCTGAAGAAATCGAATCCATTCGGGACTCGGATCGAAAGTTATGAAGTCCAGAAGTTATGAATCCATCATGTTTGCGTTTGTTGACGCCATCGAAAAATTTCGATACAAAATACAATGAAGTCGCCATCTAAATTTATTTATTCCTAATGAGGAAAGGGAAAATATAGATAAAACCCGAGGAATAAAAATGAAATGGTCTTCAAGACCAAGAGATGCAGATTCGGGAGTCGATTATGCAAGGGAAAGGTATTAGCACCCCTCACATCCATTGTACTCGATGAGACCCATTTAGTTCTAAGTGTCTATGTGTGTTTAATGTATTAATTTGCTATCTTCTAACTACTATGTGCGAAAAGAGAAAAGAAAGAAAACATGTTTTAATTTTTTGAAAGTGTGCTCACCAAGATGTTAGAATCCCGTGCCTACGTATTCCCCAAGTGCGATGGGAAAGTCAGAGCTTACGTAGTTCTCGGTTGCGAGAACATTTGTTGTTGGTTGATTTTATTTATGAAAATAGGAGCTTAATCGTACGTGGACGATAAGACATCAATAGTGCAAATCGCGTGTGAGCGAAAGAAGATCGCGTGTGAGCGATATGAGTCGCATGTGAGCGAGGTTTGAAAAATGACTTGCACGTGGGCAAGGTTCGATGAGTTGAATTGGTTTTAATTGTGGATGATAAGTACCGAAATATTAGGCTATCATCTAATAATTTAAATACTTGAAATTGGTGAGTGAGCTCGACCAATCATCTTTCACCCCAAAAGTTTATTATGAAAATGGTGAAGTGAAACGAGGTTCATTCTTGTTAGGTATTTCAAATGGATGAGAGTATTTAGTTTATTGGGCTATCATCCAACAACCTAAATACTTTGAACTTGTTTTAAACCATTGGGATATCATCCAACAACTTAAAACAAATACCATCCAAGTTTTTTTTAAAACATTTTTTGAAAACAACTCGACGTTGGGTCGAGGTTTGAGAATTTGATTATGAAAGTGGTGAATGGACAATGAGAGTAGATTTGGGCTATGATTAACCAAGAAATATGGATAAATCTTGAGAGAATAGACAAGTGTCTACTCCCTACCATGAGGCCCTTATTGAATGAAAACTTGGTACGTGGACCAAGGCGCGAGAATGGATATGAAGCGAGTAATTGTGAACATTCAAGGAAGCATGGAAAATAAATTGACAAAAAGACCATACAAGGTGGCTTGCACAAATGATAAGACAATTAACAGTTGTGTAGATGCATGCGCGAAATAAATTTAATCGATTAATTAAACGAAATTTAATCAAGTCATTAGTTTAATAAAATTAATTAGATGGACTAATCAATTTTAAATAACCTAATTAGATAATTAAATAATGTTTAACTAATCAACTAAAGCCTCGTTGTAAGCCCAAGAGCAAGAGCAAGAGTGGTGTGTTCATAAATGTGTGGCCGTTGCAACGCTTCTAAGCTTTGTCGACTCAAGGTATAAAAAAATGGCTCACAATCAAGTTTTAGTTTGAAAATATTTGGTTTTTTGAACATGTGATGAATAATTAAATAAAGTAAAGCGATAAAATAATTACTAAACTATTACATCTCTTGGGGAGTAGGGATACATATTTATAAATGGGGATGAAATATTTACAAGTCCATGTAAATGTACAAGTAATAATTAGAGTTATAATTCTAAAAAATAAATAATTATAAGTCTATGGGGGTGTCAATTAGAAAAATGGAGTGTAATTGAAGTAAATGAGCCTAATCCAAACAATATAACCCAAAAAGAAATAAACATAAATGTTATCTAATTTATAAATAAATAAAAAATTTAAATGGGAGGAGAAAATGGGATGGTCCTACCATCCCTTAAATTTCTCATGGCTTGGTTCTTTTTTCTTTCATTTTTTGATTTTAAAAAATAAACTAAAACGAATCATTTAATTAAAAAGGAAAAATAATATAAAAATATATGTATATATAAAAAAACTATGGACAAAAATTAGTAAGCGTGTAATCTCCCATTAATTATCCTAATTAATCTCTATTTAAATCCTTATTAACACTTGATTAAAACAAATATATTGAAGGAAAAAAATAGTAATAAAGAAAACAAACGTGAGTCTCTCTGTTTGTATCGCTCACGCTTTTTCTTTCTTTTCCCTGCTTCTCATCTAAACCGCCACAGGTGAAAACAAAACAAGATAAGTCGAAAACCCTCACCCTTGCATAAACCCCAAAATCTCCAATTTTATGATTTACAGATTACAGGATAGTAGCATCAGAATCAACGATAAATAAGAGGAGAAAATTAAAAAAAACGCAAATACTACACCGTAAACTCGAGGTATGCCTTCTAGTTCTAATTTTTCTTTTCCGATTCTGTGTTTTTCTTTGATCTGATTTCTGGAATTTGGGTCAGTTGTGTTGTGATAGAAGGTGAACTGGTGTGAGATTGGGTTTCGGCAGGTATGGGTGTAACAGATGTTGTAAGGTGGTGTGGAGAAGTTTCAGTGAACTAGTTGTTGTTGGAGTATTGAGGTTGTGTTAAGAGTATGGTTTCTGAATATGGTTTGTGTTGTTATGTGGTTCGATGGATGATGGTGTAGGAGATTTAATGGAAGTACGGGTTCGGTGATGGTGGTTTTTTTTTATGGTGAATGAGTTTTGAGATGGTTACTGTTGGAACGGTGGTGGAAAGGTGGAGAAAAAAGGGTTGTTGTTTGGGTGAAGTAGCAGTGAAGGAGAGTGACGAAGGTGTTGTTTTATAGGTGGATTGGAGTGAGGGTAGAAGAGGGATTTGTAGAGGATTGAGAGGATAAGAACAAAGGTAGTAAAATTGGTGAAAAAGTTTATAGGACAAGTAGTGGAGCTGAAATTGTGGAGGTGAGTGGAAATGGTTGTACAATTGAGTAGTGGAATTGTCTTTTTTTTGTTTTACAGGTACACAAGGTGGTGGCATGAAGAGGAAGGAACTAACAGCAACATTAACATATTTTTTTAATTTCTTTGAATTTTATTTTATAAGAAAAAAAAACTAACTATACTAAGCAAAATAATATATATAAAAATGTTAAGAGTAGTATAAAAATATTTAAAAAAAATAAAAGTAGTATATAAAAATCAATTTAATACTGTATTCTAAATGTTAAACAAAATAAATAAATAAATTGTTTTATAATACAAATTAAAAGTGTAAAAGTAAAAGTGTGAATTTAAATAGAAACCAAAAAAATGCAATTTCAAATCATAGTAAAAATTGGTGCAAATACGATGGAAATGACCTTAATGCAGGATTGATTAAAAATGCGGAATTAACCATAAAATTCAAAGGATGCAATGATGCAAATGCGAATGAATGACAATTTTTATTGAAGATTGTGATCAAATGACAAAATGTGGCATGCTAATATGACTAAAAAAATTAGGGGAGAAATTTGGGTGTGACTGCGTTGTTTGATACTTAGAGAAATTTTTTATTATTTACTATGTGGTCAGGCTGACAGCTTCAGGTCTAATTTGCACTTGGTTCCGGACTGTGTATCAGAAAATGTTCAACTGTAAAAAATTTCACCTTACGGCAGTCTACAACTTTGCCGAAGAAATCGAATTCATTAGGAATTTGTATCAAAAGTTACAAAGCCCTATGAGTTTGTCATGTTTACAATGGTTTGACATTTAGAAATTTTTTGGAGTGTTTGTCGATATGGCCAAGATGACGACTTCAGGAAATCTCGAACTTTGCAGAAGGAGTAGAATTAATTCGGGCTGCGGATCGAGAGTTACAGGGCGACAAAGTTATGAAAATACTTTCGGTGAATTTTTATCGATGTTGCCGGCATTTTACGAATGATTTTCTCTAAACTTCGAGGCAATTTTTGAGCATGCTTCAATCGTTATTATGACTCGGTGTCAACACGAAAGTCGTTCGTCTCCATTCTATTTCCAACTTTGATATTGTGATTTTATTCGTAAGAGGCCTGTAATTCGAGTTATGGGATCGGAAAGGCAAGTTAGTGAATACGGACGAGAGAAATGCATCGAGCCATAATTTCTAGCATATCAGTACAACGAGTCATAGCATCCGAAATGTACATCATGGTTGCTTCATTTGTTTTTATATCACATAAGGATAGATAATCGTTTACTAGTTCATCTAGTTAGGAGTCAATTTTTTGCATACGATGTCCAATACTTATTCTAACCTACAACTAACTTCTTGATTCACATGTTGACATGTTTAGGTAGTTGTTACCTTCATTTAGAATCGATAATTGAGTCATATGATTAAGGTATCACGATAGCTAACTCTTAGAACGGTGATTGATCATTTTGACTTAGTTTTATGCACAAACATGTTTCAACCATGATTTTTATTGTACGTGTTGTTTGAGGTCATTGAATGTGAATTATCTACTGACTTGTAGAGTTCCATATTTAGTTTAACACAATAGTTGATTAATTCTCAAGTTTCGATTATGTGGCGATATTTAAAAGCACGTCTCTCTTTTGTCATTTGAACTGACTAATTGTTAGAGTGTAATACCATGTGTTTCTTAGGAATTTTAGGGAATTTATCCCAATCTAATTGTAGTTAAATATAAACCTTACCTTTGTGTTGTAAGTAGAGTTTCAAAGCTAACCTTTAGCGGTATATTTTCTTAGGAGCTAGTTTTCTACTTGTATAGTTTTTCTAAGTCCCTCTGGCATGATTAATTTGCAATCTTTTCCTCTATCTTAGGGAGATGTTTAGATAAGCTTTAGAATGCGCACTCGCTGCCCATTATTGGAATTTAGGCTTAGCATGCTTCCTAGTTGTTGGTTTATTAATGTTTAGACTTGTTTTGATGCTTGTTTATCGTAGACCTTGTGCCTTGTTGATTGAGATATAGATTTTTACATTCTATATTGTGTGGTTATCCGACATCCTGTATGAATTGTATTTCTTGCAGGTACTCTATTTGTGATATGGAATCATATGTTACATATTACTTTGATACATGTATTTGAACAAATTGTATTTCTTGCAGGTACCTTAATTATGATATGAACTTGTATGTTCCATATTACTTTGATTATGTATTTGTACGAATTGTATTTCATGCAGGTACTGTTTGTAACTCAGACTTGTATGTCCAATGTTACATCGTGAACCATTTTATGCTCGAATTGTATTTCTCGTAGGTGGTTCTGATTGTAGTATGGACTTTGTGTTCATACCGCTTTGATACACATCTTTGTGTGAATTGTATTTCATGCAAATGTTTATTGTGATGCGGATTTGTATACCTTACAGTACATTCATTCTGGTTTTATGCTTGAATTGTATTTCTTGTAGGGGTTTAGTTTGTGATGTGGACTTGTATCTTCCATATCTTCCCTTTGCACATCTTTGTGTGAATTGTATTTCATGCAGGTGTTTATGGTGATGCGGATTTGTATATCCGACATTACATTCATTCTGGTTTTCTGCCTGAATTGTATTTCTTGCAGGGGTTCAGTTTATGATGTGGACTTGTATGTTCCATATCTTCCCGTTGCACATATTTGTGTGAATTGTATTTCATGCAAGTGTTGGTTGTAGTGCACATATCCGTTTGGTATTTTCTTCAACTTTTTATTGAGTTCTTTTACCGCTTTTCTAGAGATCATGAGAAATAGAATTTTACCGTTTTCCTTGCCATGAGAAGTAGGAATAAAGATGCATGATGGCGCTTCCGTAGTTGGAGCATGTTCAGGAATCCCTCTGATTTATTTAGAGACCCGTTTATGGTGATTCTGTGTGCTACTTGTGTTTGGTTTGTTTAAAATCCTCTTCCATGCATAGGGAGGTAATTCTTAGTAAGTGTTTACATTTGTGCTTGCATAGGTCAAGAGTGGTTAGGCAACCTGACATGGCACCACCAAGCAAATCCTGCATTGATACTTATTAATATATATGATGATGATATGATGGGCACGCGGAAAAGGGTTCGCAATCGACCCCCGCATAGTTCTAGTCCGTGTCAGATCAGCACACGCAAATCGTGTTGCTTCCTTTATCGAGTCAATAATAACAAAAATGGCAAAAGTTCCTTATTCTGACTCTCCACGTTTTCCCGGGGTTCGAATTTATTGTTGAACTCGCATCCTTTACTCTTAACACTTGATAATTCATGTCATGTGGTGATACCACTCATGGGAATCGAAATGTGTTGGTTCCTGGTTGCTTCCGACCCTCGACTTGCTGTTGTAGGCTAAGGGACATCCTCCTTTTCCTACGCTTGTGAGACATTTATTTGTGCATTGCATTGCTTGTGTGCTTTTTCCAAAGCACTTGTTTGCTTAATCCCTTTGTCATCTTCGTCTCTGCCTTATGTAGCGATTCGAGATGGACATAGATTTAGGTTGTAAACCTTTTCTATTCCCTTTTGTCGTCTTCGACTCTACCTTAGATAGCGATTCGAGATGGACATAGATTTAGGTTGTAAACCTTTACCATGTTCCCTTAGGATTCTCTCGACTCTATATTAGGTAGTGATTCGAGTTAGACCTTAGGTTGCAATCCATGTATGATAACATTAGGGGTAAAACTAGTTAGTTTCCCTTTCTTGTTTTCTAGTTTCTTTCGCACCCTTGCATGTAATAAAACTAAAACTTGCTTTATTTTTAAAAAAAAATAAATCAAAACACTTAATAATGGTTCAAAACTCCTTTCTTAAAGGTAAAAGCAACCAACTAATGCAAAAACTTTTTCGCCTACGGGCGCTTGTTTAAAATTCTTTTTCATAAGTAAAAAACACAAAATCCACCAAAACAAGTGAGTCGAACTATGATGCTCTGACTTTCCCATTGTACGAGGGAATACGTAGGCATCTTGTCACAGGGTTCGATCGAGCAAAACTTTGTAAATACTTCCTTCTTTTCCCCGTGTTTTCTTTATTTTCTTTTCTTTCATATGCATTTCCCTTGGCATAGCATTAATGCGATTAAGCAGTAAATAGATATAAACACACCCATTAGATAGAAAATAGAAGTGGATACCGTAGAGTACTATGGGCGTGTGGGGTGCTAATCTCATCCCTCGCGTAATAGACTCTCTTACCCTATCTCTCGGTCGCAAGACCGTGTCTTATCTCTTTCAGGTTTAGTCGATGTTTTCCTTTCTCCTTTCGCGAGATAAAAAATGTTTGATGACGACTTCATTGATATAATTATCCGATGATGTTCAGCTGGTTGTTTCAATATCTAGCGAGAATTAAGATTGTCTTAGTTGAGGATTGATCTGGTGCTTTTATGAAAGGTCTTAAATCTTGACTTATGTTCTGTGCGCATGTTTTGATTATTTAGTGTGATGATCCACGTCTGTGGATATGCTATGCATGAAATGATGCCTGAAATGTAATGATCGGTCAATGCGTGTAGCAAATGGAGGATTGCATAATAATGTTCGGCAAGATTTGGTTTCATTTTGTTGAAAGGTTAGGCAAAGTTGGATTTTGGAATACCAATGTCAATTGGTGTATGGTGTGCCAATAAAATTCGACTTTTGAGTACCAATGATAATTGGATTTTGGGTTACTGATGACAACCGGGTTTTGAAGGTACCAATGAAGATTAAACTTTGGTTTTTTCTAGCTGCAAGGAAATGAGATTTGATATATTGACGAATTTCGATTCCCTGACACCTTGGATCTTGACAACTTCGAAGTTGTGAGATAGATATGAATGCTCTTGGTGCCCCAAGTTTGCTCCGTTACTAGCAAGTAGCGACTTTTGTGCTGATATGGGACATGGCGACCTGTGAATAATTTTTTGTTTTGTGCACCGAGTGTGCTACCAGAAAATGATAATTTTCCTTAGACATTTCGAAATCAATTTTTTTTCTTCTATTTTTAGCGCTTTTTATTATCCCAAAGTTTTAATGCAGTGTTTATAAAAAATAATAGTCAATATTTCGCAAACAATTAGAACAAACAAAATAATAGAGAAAACTTTGATGAAGAAGTTTTTATTCAATGAGAAATTGCCCCAAAAATGGGTGACAATACATAAGGATGCAATTTTTAAAAGAGGAAATTGCGGAGATAGAAAAGGTGAAATTGCAATGGAAACTTATCTGAGTTTCCATTGAATTACAAGACTGCTATCTTCTTTATGTCTTCAAAATCACAACACTTTGCTTTCGAGGAGAGCGTTTGGATTGATTCTTCCCATCTCCAGTTTCCGTTGTAGAGTGGGTTTGTGGACACAATATCTTGTCTTTTGGAAAATCCCTAACTTTTGCTTCGACCTTCCTTTTAGATTTTCAGTCCACCAGAATATCTTTTTTGCCTAAGTCGCCCTTTCGAATCTTCGACTTAGCGAATTCTACTATTTTGTTTTATCCTTAATTTTTGTCTAGACCACCCTTTCAAATTTTTCAAGTCACCGAAATATCCTTTTTTGCCTAAGTCGCTCTTTCATATATTTAATAAATTTATTAAAATCAACGTGTAAAAATTTAAAAAGACTAATTTATTGTAAAAAAAATTATAATATTAATTTATAAAATATATTTCTGATTCAAAAACTAATATGTATTTGTCCTTTTTAAACATTAAATCTAACTTTATTTTATATTTGAATTGATGAAATACGAGAGAGATAAAACAAAATGAAACGAAATAATATTATATTATCTTATTTAAATAAATTTTAAAAAATAAAATGGTGCAAAACATAATATAATATATTTTATCATATTTCCATTTCTTAAATTTTCATTTTATCAAAATTTCATCAAATTTAAGATGTATATAAACTAATTTATTCTATTAAGCCAAATTATAAAAAATATACCAAACAATAATATAGAATATATATTTGTGCTCTACTCTCTCTCTTATTTCATTAATCAAACATAGCCTCATAGCCTAAATTTTGGGAAAATGAAGGGTTTCTTTATTAAAAGGGTTAATCATGATTAATCAAAATTGCCCAATAAACCGAAAACAAAAGTTCATAATCCATTATTTCCTTGATCATAATTCTCTATCAAGTATCAACAAACAAACAAATTGAAAGGAATAACAACAAAATCTGCATCCGAGTGAGTTACAATGCTGAAGAAAACAATTCAAACATTGGTACGAGGTAATGTTCATATGAAACGAAATCACTTGTTTGCCAATTGTGTCAGAAACATTAGCAGCAGCACACAAAATGATAGAACAACCTCGTACTCTGTTCCAAGGGAGAGAGTGGATTGTGTAGTGATAGGAGCTGGTGTGGTTGGAATAGCTGTTGCAAGAGCACTGGCACTCAAGGGTAGAGAGGTGATTGTCATTGAATCAGCGTCTGGGTTTGGGACTGGAACTAGTTCTCGGAATAGTGAAGTTGTTCATGCTGGAATTTATTACCCTCGTGATTCTTTGAAGGTTGGTCTGTCTTTTTGTTGTTAAAGTTTTCATTTTTATGTTTTTTTATTGTTGTTAAATCTTGATATCGTGTTTGTTGATGAGGAAATCAAACTGGGTTGGTGAGTTTTAACCAAAAAGCGTGAACCCCAAATGAGTGTGTTTGTAGAGTTGAGCCAAGTTTTAATTAAACGGTCGTGATCGAGTTGCGGTCCCGTAAAGGTTTTTGCGTTTTCAGGTGTTACGATATTGATTGCGGTCGTAGCAGTGTGAACTAGTTAGAGACTATTCTTTATCATAAAACCTGTGAATAATTGTATCGGTATTGACACCTTCCTATACTATTTTGTCACGGCCGCTATTTTGTCACGGCCGTTTTCGCACTGAGCTAACCAAAGTATATTCTTTATTATAAGAACTATGAATAATGGTATGATATCGGCACCTTACGATACCGTTTTGTCACGACTGTTTTCAAGATAATGAACCATTTTTTAAGTTCTTGAGTTAGACTCAACCTAAATTTTTAAGAGATTGTTTAATTAATTAGGCCAAAGAGGGATGATTATTGTAAATTGGGGAGCAATGTTCTTGAGTTGAATGCCCCATTGAACATTGGGGAAATTGGTGTAGTTTGACCCATTCAAGTTATGTGGTAGCAAGCATGGCCATATTCCATGTTTGCTTTTGATTTCGAAAGTGAAGTGTTGCAGTTAATCAGGATTGTCTTAAGTTTTCGGAGGCTTTGAATAGGTTAGTCATATTTTATGAAGGTCCTATGTTAATGTTTAAGTGGGTCAAATTTTAGGTCTTGTGTCCTAGTCTGCCTTGCACCCCTCAAAGACGGCTTTGAGGGGTATGTTTTTACGAATGGTGATATCGCATCTAAAATTGTCGTTGATGCACCAGCAGCTGCAAGCGCTGCTAGTATATCATAAACCTTGACGTTACCGCCGTAGTTATTGTTGTGTATGGACAATCATTTAAAACCCTGTGATATCCTTTCTGCTTGCAAAGTGAAAGTTGCAAATAGTTTTTTACATCACATTGTTGAGTATCTTTTTATCTTTTCTTAGTCTTTTCCCGCCCAATTAACCGAAACATGACTGTAGTTTTTCCCCTCTTTTTGTTTAGAATTTAATTCAATCTTCTTTTGCAGGCGATTTTTTGTGTAAAAGGAAGAGAAATGTTATACGAGTATTGCTCAAAGCATGATATTCCACATGAACAAACTGGTAAGCTTATAGTGGCTACTCGATCCTCTGAGATTCCAAAGTTAAATGATATTTTAAATCATGGTATTCAGAACGGTGTTGACGGTTTGAAGGTGATGGATGGTGTTGATGCCATGAAAATGGAACCAGAATTGCAATGCGTGAAAGCGATACTGTCACCTCTCTCAGGGATTGTTGATTCTCATTCCTTAATGCTCTCTTTAGTGGTATGCATTTCTAGCTTCTTTTACCATGTTGTGAAGATGGAACTAACATATTCATATTCGGATAAAATAAGTGCTTTCGATTGCGGATTACGAAAAATAACGGTTTATTCGTATTCCTATATGTTACCGTTTTCTATATGTGGAGTTAAAATCGCATATTGACAGGAATATAAACCCAATATTGCTTCAGGGGGAAGCTGAAAATCACAGAACAACCTTCACATACAATTCAACCGTCATCGGCGGACATATAGACGGAAATGAGATTTGTCTCCATATATCAGAAACAAAGAGTCTTAAAGAATGGAATGAGACATCAATTTCACAACCCGAATTATTACTTATTCCTAAACTTGTAGTAAACTCTGCAGGCCTTAGTGCCCCTGCCCTTGCAAAAAGATTTACGGGCCTACAAAACCAGATTATTCCTCCTGCCTATTATGCGCGTGGTTGCTACTTCACGTTGTCGAGTACGAAAGCTCCTTTCAGACGTTTGATATATCCTATACCGGAAGACGGTGGACTTGGAGTGCATGTTACTTTAGACTTGAATGGTCAGGTCAAGTTTGGTCCGGACGTCGAATGGATCGATGGTGTTGATGATATCTCAAGCTTTCAAAATAAGTACTTTCTAATAACCTTTTTTCTGCATGCTTTTGAATTTCTTTAGTATCTCAACTTTTTAAGTAACCATTGAATCATCGGTTTGAATCACTAACTTATGTAACCATTGATCATAGGTTCGACTACTCGGTACATGCAAACCGCGCCGAGAAGTTTTATCCAGAGATAAGAAAATACTATCCAAATCTAAAGGATGGATCTTTGGAACCAGGATATTCGGGGATCCGACCTAAACTTTCAGGACCCTATCAGTCACCTGTTGATTTTGTTATACAGGGAGAGGACATTCATGGGATACCTGGACTTGTTAACCTTTTTGGAATTGAGTCACCTGGTTTAACATCAAGCTTGGCAATTGCAGATTTCATTTCTACTAAATTTGTGTGATAAAATACACATTGTTATTGTACAATAGAGAGTCTTGCAATTATAAGCTAAAGATGTTGTATGAGATGATTGAAACCATAACAATAATGGTATTTCACAACTATGCAGCAAATAAGGTCTTGCCTTTGTTAGATAGCATGTTTAGCATACATAATATGTGTTTATTATGTAAATAATACTACCTCTGTTCCTATATATAAGAGACAATTCATTTTTTAAATTCATTGAATAATCAATGTATTTGGTCAATTTATAGGCTAGGTACATTGATTATTCAATGAATCTAAAAATTGAATTGTCTCTTATATATAAGAACGGAGGTAGTATTTGTTTTCTTACTAGTATGGAGTTATAAGGGGGTTTTTCTTTTTTTTGAGGATTAAGGAGTCAAATGATAAGAATGTTAGAGAATGAAAAGTCAGAATCTGAACACATTCGAAGAAACAAGATCCATTGACTTTGGGAGAGACCTGCGCAATGACTTCTTTTCTATCTCTCTTATAATTCAACTCAAAGAAAGAGAATCCTTTGACTTTGGGAGGGAATTGCGCAATAACTTCTTTTCTATCTCATAATCCAATCTCTCACGTGAGTTTCTCTCTCTTTTTCACTTCTCTCCACAAAAAATATCTAAAGTTTTCACTTCTCTCTCCACAAGAAATGTCTAAAGTTAAGGAAAGTTGGAGAATGAAAAGTCAAAGAATCTAATACATTTCAAGAAAGAGGATCCATTGCTTTGTGGAGAGCACTACACATTGGCATGAAAAATTAGAGCATCTAAATCTCAGAATCGAAACTCTTATTCTCCTTTGTATAGACCAAATGGGTGACATTTTTCATGTAGTGCTTTCTTCCACTAAAATTGATGTGCTCCCACTTGAACATATTGAGATAAGAATATTTGCTACTAAACTAGTCAAATAAAAATATTCTTAAATAAGTAACAATCTATATTTTCAATACAAAATAGTATCTATCATTTTATTCTAATTCTATCTCAAAGCTAATCCTATGTGTATTACACTTATGTCAACTAACAGTTACAACATGTGATTAACAATGAACAAAGATGATTTTATAAAATTATTATACCTTTTCAATTCAAATTGGCCAACAAAAATATTGAGATGCTACTCCACTAAAGTCCATTCACCATCTGATCTTGCTCAGACGAGAGTTTCTCTACGGTCAGCAAACTAAACATTCACGCATTCAGAATACTAGTGACAAAATTGAGAAATGAAATCCTTATTTGTTTACATCTTATTTTCATGAAACAAATAAGGCCAAAAAAGTACATTCACTTAATAAACAATTAATCATTAATAGCAAGCAATAATCATTCACATATATGTAAACCAAATTCCACTCTTCTACAAACTTCTTCACACTAACAGCAAGTACTTTCTACTTGAAATGGAATAGTTAAAAGTTCAACTTGTCTAAGCAAATACAATGGACCAATGACCAGAGTAGTCAATAGCGGCGATATTCCGCTATAGCTATCCCTCTATCCCACTTTTGGAGTCGACTGCTCCGCGCCACTACCTGAGATTGACTACTCTGACAATGACTAAAAGTTACAAAAATGATCATATAGAAAAAGAAAATGGTAGTTAATCCACAACTAGGTCCAGAATTAGACTCATATATATCATAATTCAGACTTGATAAAAATATAGATACAACAAAACTTTAGTGGTAAATGCACTTCCCAACTGCATAGAAACTTTGTTTGAGAGTCAAATGCATAATGCACATGAGAATTGTGATTGTGTCACATCAAAAGGATGCTGAATTAGTTCTGCGAAGCTGATTCTTCGGCTCGGGTGGCGGCGCACATGGCACCTCCTTCTCTATCTCCTGTATCAACAAAAATATTACTGTGAGTAAATAGGAATTATCTCAGTAGATGTATAACATGTATACGTGCATCGTATAGCTTTCTATGCCACAGTTCCAATCCTCATTCATTGAAATCCAATCAATCTGTCTTTTAAATAACATGGACTAAGAAATCGTTACTAAACCAGAGGCCATTCTTGTTTATGGAACCATCTTTATCATCTTCTAGCGCTATAACTTTCGAAGAAAATAGGCACAACGGTAAATAATAAGGTACGTAGACCAACAACAATGCAGAAAATTAGACAGAACGGACTGCCAAGGGCATACACATAAGCGGATAACTAGAAACCTAACAGGTTGGTTCGATTCAAAACATCCAACTATTTCAACCATTGATTTCTTTAATAGAAGGCATGCC
The DNA here is from genome assembly GCA_021764765.1 of Vicia sativa. Taxonomy (NCBI): domain Eukaryota; kingdom Viridiplantae; phylum Streptophyta; class Magnoliopsida; order Fabales; family Fabaceae; genus Vicia; species Vicia sativa. Next base: position 282,835,207 of record CM038792.1, read on the forward strand.
AAGAGAAGATGCCGCATTAACAAATATCAGGACAAAACAATAAACTAGAAGGCATAGAAACATACATTCTGTCTTCTAAGCCTTTCATTTTCCTCTTCTAAACGCGAAACTTTAAGTTCCAGCTCTTGTGTATAAGCCTGTTCATTCCATTGGCACAGATATTTCCTTGTATCAAAAAATAAAATAAAGAAAGACTTCAAAGATATAACACCATACACACAGAAGAAAGAGAATAACCTGTCTTCTAGCGCGTGACCGAGCAGCAGATTCCCGATTTTTAATCATCCTCTTTTGCCTCCTCTCCACAGTTTTCTCTACCACTATACCAGAAGCAACCCTTTTTCGACCAAGTGTTTGTGTATCTGAAAAAGCACCTGATCAAGGTGTGAGACTTCGGATAAAAAGGAGGAGAAAAACACCAAGAACATCGAACATTATTGATAATAACAAAGCTAAGTCAAAGGAGATAAACCGAAATATTCTAGCATAATATCAAAATACTATGAGATATTATTTTATTTTCTAACAGTACCCATTAAAGAAGACGGCGACATTGCTGCATCCAAAACTGGATTCCTTGCAACTTGAAAAGGTTGTTGAATGGCATGAACAGCCATAAAAGAAGGCATCAAATGCTTTTCATGCTGATGCTGTGAAGGCTGCTGCGTCGAAGGAAGCTGAAATTGCATCCAATGATGTCCATGCTGTGAAACATTTTGCCGAGAATCCTCACTCGAATCAACCCTTAACAAATCACCACCTTCCTTATTATGAAAAGATTCACCAACAACACCAGCTTTCACCAAGAAATCCTCCAAAGTCATTTCACCGAGAGTTTGTTGTCTTTCGCGCGCTTCCCTATCCCCATCAACACCCCTCTTCTTTACTTTCATATCTTCCCATACTTCATCAACAGTTTTCTTACTAATATCTCCGGATAACGTTAAACTTAAACTTCCCTGTCGATTCATCTCGCTAAGCTGATTCTGCTGCATGTTAGCAGCACCATCTCCACCGAAATCAGAAACCTCACCAGCTTCAACACTCCACACACTCTTGAGTAGCTCATCAAGATTCATACTCCCAAGAGGTTTCCCTAAATTACCAAGATGGTTTTGAACTTCATCAAGGGTTAGATTATACAAAGATCCTGACCTAGATAAAGGAGTAACAGTAGTCTTTGACTCTTGAACTGTTCCACTTTGAGACACCATTTTTTTTTCTCCAACACTCACCTCAAAAACTTATAACTCTATGTCTTCCATTTCTAAACCTAATTCAGCCCTTTACTCAAAATCCACTTTTAGCAACAAAATGAACTGAAAAGCCAAAGATAAAGTTTCAAAGAATCAACTTTTGTATCTAAAGGCATAAACTTGAAACCAAAATTGAAAGAAAAAGAAAAAGGGTCAGAAGAGAAGAGAACATACCTGGAAAATGAAATAAATTTTTGAAGTATGGTAACAGAGACAAATTCACAAACACAAAGCATGCAATTTTGGAAAGAGGGGTTTAAAGGGTGGTTAATAATTGGTTCCAAAAGAAGAAGAAAAAAAGAGCAAGGTCAGGTGAAAAAGGAATCAAATGCTACAGAACAGATGCTCCACAAACATAGGATGATAGTGTTTTTGTGTGAGAGAGAGAGTGTGTGTGTGTGTGAAAAGTCATAGACTATTATGCATGTTAGGATTTTCTAACTCTATCATCATCAAACACACAAATAACACTATGCACTAAGGAATTAAAAAAAAACAGAGATGAATCTGCAAAAACCTTAGTGCAAACAAAACACTTGTGAGAAAGTGGAACATTCCTAAGGAGAGAACATTGCTTACACTAACCTAAAAAAGGAAACTCAAGTAAGTGTTTGGATTGAGTAAAACAAACACAAAAAAATAGATTTTTACATGGCACCCCTCAATTAATATCTGATACCCCAAGGAGTTTTATAATATCAAAAATATCTTTTTTATTTTTTATTAAATATGTGTTGCAAAATTTTCTCTAAGAAAAAAAATCTAATAGTTCATATAAAAAATTTGGTATAAATTTTTTACCAACATTTTTGAAATATTTTATGCGAATAAGTTTTATAATTTTTTTCAAAACAATTAGTATATTGGGTATTTCTCCACATCTCTTATAAATTCGATAGTCTTAATTTTAAATAGTTGTGATTGTATTGACACTTTTGTGAGGTTGTGATTACATTGACAGTTTTGTGTGGTCCACAATAATTTAAACTTGTATAAATATATCTCATATGTTGTTAAAAAATATCTCGTAAAATTTCAATTTTGATATCTCGCATTTGTGTGGATGAGTTCTCTTATTAGTTTTAGGCTCATAGAGGACACTCTTGATGTTCTAAAATTCAAACTGGATAATCTCTTACACTACACCAACAACAAAAGGGTGGTTAAGATTGAGTATTGTTCGTCATCAATTTATAATGAAAGGAAAATTAGGTTTAGTAAGTTTAAGTTGAAGACGAGTGAAGATTTAAAAGTTATGTGGACCACATATCACAGATATGAAACAAAATAACCAATCGAGGTGGATGCGACAGTTGAGAGATCTCTCGACAATATTATCAAGATGTTTAAACGTCATAATTCATCTAGTAATATTTAAGTTTTGTTAATTTATTTTCTTGCTAAGTTATGTTAATCAATATTCATGTTAAGTTATGTTTATCCTGCAATAATGTAATGGTAATTTTCATATAATGCAGTGTTAAGATAAAGTTTTAATAGTATACAAATAATTCATTACAGACCCAAAATAATGTTAATGACAGTGAATAATGAACAAATTAATAAACTATACGATGGTTCATCACGAATAGTGTGTGTTATTACATAGCCCTCACCATATGGGAACCAAACCCATAAGTTTATCCAAAGAAGTGTTGTTATATGCAATTTTTCTTGGTCAATCGTATTAGGTGGATGTGGTGGAAGGTCATCTAAAGGCATTCCATCATGGGAAGGTTCAACGTCATATGTAGGCTAGAGGTGGGATGATGTGAGGGTGTGATACCCTAAAGTACCACTCTAAATAATCATCCTTACAATGTTTACGGTGAATACACATATGTTGTATTCTCTCTAATAGTAATGACATTAATGACAATGTTAGACCTAAACCATCTATCAATGTCCTCATATGGCACATCAAGGTCTGGTCTAAAAATACACTAAACATGTCCAAACTGGTGTAGAAACCTGATAATTGGTTTTTGCATTGGTTTATTTAGTCATTTGTACTCCATTATTTTCTCGTTTTCATTCAATTTATTCTCGTTATACCATGTTTTATGATTTGGTGTTGCATTTTTACTATTTTTAGGCTATAATGAGCATCTTGGATGAAAGAAGGACCAAAATAGATGAAATACCAAAAAGACCGAAAAGTCGGAAATTCTCCCATACAAAATCCAATGGGCTGCTATGGGTCGTAGTAACAATCCATAGTCACCCTTCCTTTTAATGTGCCTATATGCTTTCCAGGGGCCTGCAACACTCATCCGTAGCAACTACTATGGGTCGTAGTGGGAAAGTGTTTTGTGACACGGTGGGAGAATTGACTTAGTTGTTTTACGTTTTATCGCAAATGTTGCGGTTAGCAAGAGTCGCCACCAAATTTTCTTTTACCCAATAAGCAAAGGTGAAAAGAACAGGAAAAACCTTTGATAGATTCTGAGTTTGGGGGTAAGTTATGAAAAGGGAAGGTGTTATCACCCTTTTCATCCGTAGTTATCTACAGGCTCTTAAATGCTTAGCTCACTTTGAAAAGTTGCTTTGTGTGTGTGTGATTTGTTTGAAAATATTTTGATTTGACTTCGTAAAATGATTCTTGTATCAGTCCTCTAGAATGCGTACGAAGTGTTTGAAAATATTTTTGAAAATGTGAGGTGTGAAAAGCATTTGTTTTGAACAAGCAATTAAGAGTAATCTACCCACTCAAAGGTCGTTCTTGTTATTTTCCTTCTCTTTTAGGATAGTGTTATCCATTCCATTAGTTGGTAGGTAACCTCATCCATTGGATGTAAAGGGATAGGCGTAGGATCATCGTATGGTCATTGAAGGCAACATTGTAAGGATATCTTAGCAACTGCGTAGGGACTATCATTATTTGTTCGTAAGCAACATCGAGGGACAAAATCATATATTCGTAGGCAACTCGAAGGGTCATCGAGGGACTATGATTTTTATATCAAAAGGACCATGATGATGTTATTCATAAGCAACTTTGCTAAGGTATCTCTACGTTCGAGGGACATGACCATTATTCGAAAGACAACGAGGAGAGGATATCCTTGGGGTGCAAGTGTGAGAAGAGTGTGTTATTTTTAGATATTTATCTTGAATTGGGGTTATCTAGTGTTGCTTTTAGTCTTGCCATACAACCCTATTAGCACACATCTAGCAGTTAAATATATACAAAAAATAAAGGTGCGGAAAGTAAAAGTTCTTACGCTATTACATGGCTTTGGGGAAGTTACATAATAAGGAGATGCGGAAAGTAAAAGTGCAGAAATTTAAACCTAGACTATTACATCCCATGAACAGTTACATAATTGGGGAAAAGAAGTGCGCGAAAATTAAAACTACGCTATTACAAAAATATTTGTACGACCTATACATCGATTTCTAGAATTTTAAAAGGAAAAAGCATAAATAAATAAAGAGAAAAATATTTTAATAGATGTAAAAACATCCTAAAACTCTAAACATTAAAAGAAAATATTTTTGTATTTTTGGAATTGATTTTAAATAGAAGAACTAATTAAAAGTTAATTAAAGGTTAATTATGAAAATAATTTTAAATTAAATGAAAAATAAAATATTTTTGTGTCTAAAATTAATTAAACATTTTATTAACCTAAATCTGAAAAGAAAATATTTTTAGGTTTTTTAAAGTAGTTAAAATAATTTAAGAAAACAATTTAAAAAAAGAAAAAAGAAATTAAAGGAAAATTAAAAAGAATGAAGAAAACACAAAACCCACCAAAACATGTGAGTTGAACTACGGCGATCTGACTTTCCCATTGCACGAGGGAATACGTAGGAATCTTGTCACGGGGCTCGATCGAGCAAACTTTGTAAATACTTCATTCTTTTTCCCGTGTTTTCTTTATTTTCTTTTCTTTCACATGCATTCTCTTTTAGCATATAAATATAGCGATTAAGCAGTAAATAGATATAAACACACCCATTAAATAGAAAATAGAAGTGGATACCGTAGAGTACTAAGGGCGTGTGGGGTGCTAATACCTTTCCTTCGCGTAATAGATTCCCTTACCCTACCTCTCGGTTGCAAGACCGTGTCTTATCCCTTTTAGGTTTTCGCGATGTGTTCACCTTTCTCCTTTTGCGAGATAAAAACGTTCGATGGCGACTTCATTGATATAGTTATTGGATGATGTTTAGCCGATTGTTTCACACAGTCTAAGTGATCTCTTCACCTGCAGCTTCCAACCTTTGACGTGTCTCTAGCCACCAGTCATCAGCCTCGACTGCTAGCATATGAGTCCCTTAACGAACCTTCTGCACCGGAGTGCAGTCCATCACACGGAAGATCCTCTCAATCTCCTTCAACCAATCCAATGCTACATCAGGATCATACTTGCCCTTAAAGGTATGCGGATTCTCCCTCTAGAAAGTCGCCAAACTACGAGATCCAACATTCTCGTCAGTATTCGGCTGATTCTGCATAGCATGAACCGTTGCTTCCAAAGCAGGATCAATTGCAACATCATTCCTTCCAGCCATTTCAACTTATCACTACAACATAAACAATAGTTAAAAAATTAAATAACAATACTCGATTGTTAACGACTCAACAACTCTGGTCGAACGGACAAACCTACTCTGATACCAATAATGTAACACCCCATTTCTACCCAGTAATTATAATAAAATCAGAGTGATAAAATTTTAACCAAACATGGAATATTACACTTTCAACTTGAAATCAACGACATACAAACTCATCATAACGGATACATAACACATATATCAGGGAGAACTCATAACAAAAATTTAGTCTTCAAAATAAATCAACTTTAATAAATAACCACGCAACAGATTCACAATTTTAAACTTCATAATTCATAGCATCTTGCTCGACAAATTAAACCAAAACAAACTTCTCAATTAACAACTAAAATTCAAAATAACAACGAAATCAAATATGCGTTCATTTCCCCCGAGTGCTACGTATCAGAGAAAATGACACCAACTCGAACTAACAACGATAGCAGCTACTAAGCATCATCTAATCTTCCTAATTACCTACACATTACCCACGTAAAGGCACCATCACAATAGAAGGGGTGAGATATCAAATGATATAAGCAAAATATGATAATCAATATATTAAACTAGAATTATACAAATTTCCACCGCTTCATAACAACCACAAAATCAAAATCAACAAGCAGCATAACACAATAACAACTTCAAGATGCAACTCAACTATGCACATGCATGTGATACCATTGTGTCATACCCCAATTTTTGACCTAATATACCACCTTACATTTGCATCATTGCATAACTAACAGCTCAGAACAGCATTAATCGGTGTAGCATTCACAGGTCAAAATTAGGGTTTCATCAGATTTTCATCTGATTCAAGAGGCAACCAATTAGGGTTTGAGTTTTACTCACCTCATTTGATCTATCTTGATTAAATCATCAGCCTTCAATTCTCATTGATCAATCGAGGATCGACCAATTAGGGTTTTGATCGGGCATGAGTATTCTCTGACTTTTTGAACAAGAAATGACTTTTTTGGATAGAGATTGGTCATTATATCTTAGATACAATATCTTGACCTAATTTCTGGATCCAAAGCATCACAAAAGTTCACAGATTTCATCAGTCAATTTCTGAAACATCTGATGAAAATTCATCTGCACAAAAAAGTCAAACTTTGACTTTTGGTCAAATTTTTCAAAACAAAACTTTTTCCATCATCAAAATACTTCAAATGATCCATCATGATCATAAAAAATCAAAGAATTTGGAAAAGTCAACAAAAAGTCAAAAGTTCCAACACTTAGAAAAATTTCTAAGTGTTAAAATTTCTTATTTTTTCCAAACTTCATGCCATTTTTTCACCTAGTTCCATTTTGAATTGGAAAAAACTCAAAACATGAAAGTTGTAGCTCTTTAAACAAGCTTTCCAAAATGTCCAAGAACTCTCAAATCCATGGAGTCTAGCTATACTTTTGAAATTGAAACATAAGGCTCCATGAACATGGTTTTTCAAGGTCAAAACTTCACAATTATAGGTCATTTTGAGATTTCTTCATCTAGAAGCATTGCCACCTTGCCAATTCAAGCTTAGAGCTGATAAATATCAGCTAGATATAATTGAGATGAGATAAGATCAATTGGAAGATTTTCACACATGGTAAAAAGAGGAAGCTTCCTTTTTCCTTTTTGAAAAGTCATTCTTACCCCTTAAGGCAACCTTGATTTTCCAAATGCCATGTACTCATGCCTAACATTTTCAGAACCATTGGCCTATAAATAGAGCATCATTTCAAGTTCAAAATTACACCAAAGCAATGCAAAGTTATGCTTTCTCTCTTCTTTCTTCAAAATCAAGAAACATAGTTCAAATTGCCAAAACTTGCATTTTTGAAAATTGATGAGAAACTTTTGTCAAATTGGTGTCAAACACATTCCATAATCAATATTAAACTTGTTCAAAACTTAAAAACAACATGATCAAAGCTGAAAATCAGAAATCACATGCCATGGTCATTATGTTTGCAAAACTGCCTTAAGTTTCAAAATCGTGGCTAAGCTTGATTAACTTGTGTTGTAATCATTCAAACATCATCCCTGAACATCATAGGGATGATCCAAATCATAAACAACTAACTGTAACTGCTTAAACATAGAATTCGACTTTCCATTCTCAGTCTGTGCAGGTGGACTTGGCTGGAGTGATTTGAGATGATTCAAAGCAAGCAGACCATCCCTATAGCTTCTACATAGGCCGATGATGCTGTAGCAATCGAAAAACAAGTTCTGGAAACGCGCAATCATCATCTTTGATCTCAACTCGAACATGTATGAACTCGAACTCTAATATCATGATTCTTTGCACTTAAGAAAAAAAACTCTTGGCCAATCTCTTTCTGCACTTATCACGATCATAAGCCCTCAAAAAAATCAAAGAATCATCAATCATACATCATTTAATTTAGAAAATACAGTTCTAGGGTTCTTCGTGGTTCCCAGAAATTCAAACATGCTAGACTAAAAATAAATGCAATTAACAACCACCTTCGTGTTCCTTGTTCAAAATCGAGCAACTTTCATGTTTATTTCATTTAAATTCATTGAGAAACGAAGATTATAGCTTGGATTGTTGAATCTGAAAATCAAAAACGAAGAACAAGCCTGCGCGCGTGTTCTTGAGTTTTTTTAAATTCAAATTTTCCAATACTTTGTTTACACGTGTTTTTGATTCATAAACACAAACGCGCGTTTGTCCCAGTAGTTGCCAGCATGCCTTTAGTTCTCTTTGCCACGTATGCCACCCAATGGTCATGGGTTCAACTCTCCACAAGACCATTTTTTTCAAAAACTTGTTATATTTTTCATGTTTTTTACAAAACTTTCACATTTTTTTAACCAATCAAAACTCCTCATTTTGAGGTGATTTTTTGTACACTTGTCAATAAATACATCTATTTTATGATAGTGCAAAAATTTTCAGAAAAAACTTTCATCTGATTATATTTTAATCGAGCCGAAAACGACGTTCTGAGCACTTTTTCAAAACACCTTTAAAAGGTGAAATTTTCAAACTTTCGACTTCCGATTCTTTTTCAAAACTTCTCATAAATGAACCTCACATTTCAAAACATTTTCAAAATCATTTTTCAAAACTTTTTATCAAACTTGCATCTTTTTTCCATGATCGGTCCGATTTAAACGATAAAATCAAATTCGTTTTCTCTCGAATTTCTCAATCGATCATGGGCCTCCCTCACGGTGTAAGTCCCATAACATTCTTTTATGTACATAATATTTCTTTGTACATATCAAATTATTTCCAAAAACATATAAGTTTTCATCTGTACATAACACAGATACCTTTTATACTCAAGTATAGACAAACTTCGATCGTTTGTTTTCACTTCACTTGTGTATACACAAACAAAACATTCTTTTATGTACATATTTCTGTACATATCAAATTCTTTTTGTATTCATACAAATCTTTGTCTGTACATAATACAGATACTTTTCACAGATAAAATTCGATCGTTCGTTTCCGTTTCATCTGTATATACACTAAATACCATTGGTATTGAAAGGAGCATTATTCCCTGTGAAACTGCTTTCAAACCAATGGGCCTCCCTTATGGTGTAAGTCCCAAACCTCCTATGTACATCCATCTTTGTCTGTACATAAATAGCTCATTCGTGTACATACTTACTTCCTTGTACACAGTTCAAACTTGTAAATTATCAAGTTACGCTCATTTTTAAACGTTCGTTTCACAGACACTTGTTTATATTTACTTCATAAACTTTTGTAAATAAACATCATGCATTGTTTATATTTCCTTCATAAATTCCTGTGAATACATATCACACACACACACACTTATTTATACAACTGTCTAATTATAACATAACAATTAGTCTAACCAATAGGTTCCCCACAGTTGTAGCCTCCGCTTGGGCTTTATACAAGATAATTCATCCCCAGCATGAATTTAGCCTCCGCTTGGGCTTTATACAAGATAATTCATCCCCAACAGGAATTTAGCCTCCGCTTGGGCTTTATACAAGATAATTCATCCCCTGCATGAATTTAGCCTCCGCTTGGGCTTTATACAAGATAACTCTCCCCAACAGAGTTAGCCTCCTCTTAGGCTTCATATAAGAAAACTCACTCATCTGAGTTTAGCCTCCGCTTAGGCTTCATATAAGACAACACTCCTGAGTCACCTCCTCTTGGGCTTAAAAGAACTCCTCATTGACTTTAGCCTTATCTTGGGCATCATACAATGAAAGAGATAGGAAATCTCTTAACAGCCTCCTATTGGGCTTCCAATACAAAGAATCACCCACGTTAGGATAGAACCCTGAGAGTATAATTTCCCAGTGAAATTGCTCTTCATTCCAAAAGGATGGTTTCTGGTGAAATCCCTTTTAAGACAAAGCCACCATACCCTATAGCTTCCTCTTGAGCTTCATACAAGGACCCTCGATGACCCTAATGCCTCCTCTTGGGCTAACAATACAAGGACCCATGGGCTTCTTAAAAGCATCCCTTTAATCCAATCAATTTCTCCTTGAGATTTAGACATCTATCATCTCTATGGAAGAAGTATCTCATCTATCACATTACATACACAAAACTTTTCAAACTGTTTTCAAACAAAACATCTCTTAATTGTAAGTGGTAACGCTTGTACACTCAAGCAAAACACCCAATGCTTACGTTAAAAGATTCAATCATCTTTTCAAACATCTTTCTTAAACATGTAAGTGGTAACGCTTGTACACTCAAGCAAAACACCTATAACTTACGATGAAAGATTTTAATCAATCAAACTTTTCAAAAATGTATGTGATGAAATAGATTAGATACATTTTTCATTAAGATGACATTTGTCTCTCTTACTAACATCCCGTTGCTTTCCACTAGCATAAGTGGAACTACGATTGCTCGACTTTCTCAACATCCTTTTGAGAATACGTGGCACAAGGTCTCATCCTTGCCGAGCAAAATTTCTTTCTCCCTCAGACCAAACAAACCATAGATCCCTGTAGATCCGAGCTACAAATGCTCTGATTCCCACTAGGGGATATGTATGCAGAAGATCCACAGATCTTTGAGAGCACAATAATAACAAACAATAGGATCCCACATAATCTATCATTTCTTAAAATCCCAAAGGAGAAACTTTCCCAATCATAGAAATAACAATTAAAACACACAAACATATCAAACATATTCATATATAAAGCTATAGATAACTATATATATTTAGGGTGCTCCATCTATTCCCTTTATATAACAATCCCCCTTACTCATAATCTCCCCAATGCGTTGCGTCTAGTTTGCGCTAGTCGTTACGCATATCAATATCAATTGAGGGTATTAACAACTTTCCCCTTTTTCATAATCATTAAATCATCTTTCTCGTGTTGAAAATAATAAAGCTTGATGCTCGCGGCATCTTTATAAACAAATCAAAAGAGTAAATCGTTTCGAGCCAGAGAATCTGAATTCATATTCGAATCCTCTAGCGCGTCACCTTTTAACGCGAACACATTGGAGCAGAACTTCCAACTTAAAATTTTTCAGTTTATCGAGGCATCAACAAGGCATAAGCCTTCAACTTAATATTTTGTCAATCCATGCCAATGTGGTTGAGCATTCGCTCCAACTTAGAAAAATGCAGTGTATGCAAATATCATGAATGGCATACAATGGCAACATAAAATATGTAGCAACTGCAACAACTTAAAATCAACACTGGCCATCAGACCCACAACTCAAATATACCCATAAATCGGGACAAATTAACTCATTCAGTTGTACCTGCAAGTCAACGTATTCGACATAATTTCAACAAAATAAACCAACTGTACTTACCTACTAATATATATTAGTTACCCCGACAATTTTCAATGGACTCCAGACAATTAATTATACCGCTTAATTCTACAATTTCGACTAATTCGGTACTGGTTTTACTACTCTGCTATTACTACTAGCTAATTGTTAATGTTCCACTAAAAATTGGCTTACTGATATAATTATTTCTCTTATACCAATTATACTTTCATCAAAATTAAACTCTGTTGCAATTTACCAATATCTGCTAGTTCTCACTTCCTGCTACAACTGATATTGACTATCTTCTTATTTTCTGCTAAACTCCATTATATCATGCTAATCCATACATTGGTAATTAATTATACTTATCTATTAATTCCAATATATTATGTCTCAACTATTCAATTATGTATACCTATGCAGCAACTAGTGCTACCACTTGCCAAAAACCAGAAAAACAATACCCAACTAAGGCACACACACATGGAAAAGAAGGAAAATTGGGTGGGACACCCACCCTTAGCTATTGGGGCGTCTACCCCTCACTATATATATTATTATTTTTTTCTTTTCTTAAGCACACGGTGCCCGTCCCTTAAGCCAAGGCCCTACTTCTCTTATAACATGGGGCGTCCACCCCTCAAGTGTGGCCCCCGCCCCTCAACTTCCACTCTTCACCAATTTTTTTCCAGGAACTTGTGCTTCATTCATCCTCTATTCGTACATTATTCATTGTTTTCTACAACTATTTCACTAAATTACACAATTATAATTCTTATACCTAGACACATTTTGTCGACCTATTCAACTAATAAATTCCCAGCAACTTATCCACCAATTATTTTACACAGGTAAGTTCAGGAACATCATAACAACAAATAACGATTTGACACAGATTCAACACAGTATGAAACCATATAATTCCAAAGCAACATAATACCAATGGCAGCAACATACATAATTTACATTCAACACGATTTCATCAATGGCTACTATCATCTTATCATAATCAAACACAATAAATTCTACACAGTAGACAAATCTATAATCCCAATCCCACGTCAATCATAATATTCCTGGTTATAAAATTCTAACCCCACTCTTGTACTCTCTTCTCTCCAAGCCTTGCTCTTCTTCTCTCTACTGTCATCACACACTAACCTAATTTCCTATTCTTCCCCTTGTTTTATTATATTAAAACCAATACTATAATTCTGATGGTTTATTGGGCTTATGTTTCATACCCCCATTCTACTACCTCCAACATAACACTTAATCCCACTTAAATAAAACAATCTCTTATATTTCTATAATATTATTTCTAATATTATTCTACGACTAAACCAACTAAAATACCAACTTAGCAACTTAAACCTTCACAACACAATATCAACCAATAAAGATCACGAATACATAATTAAATTTTTGATTAAATAAACATTCAGGCGTTACAAGGAGGCCTAGGATGTTCAGGCGGAGGACGCCGAAAATGTTGAGGTCCCCAACAACGATGTTGAGGAACCTGCATAGGTGGAGGATGATGGCTATCTAGGAGGACCATATGACATATCCCTCCTAATTTATTATCAGGATCATGTTGCCCATTATGTCTGGGGTGGACAGGTATTTTTTTGGTTCCACTTGAATTATTTTGTATTATAATTTTTATTCAAAAATACGATTCCTATTGATTTATTTTCATTGAATTCTTATGTTTCAGGAAAGGAGGGCTTTAAAACATGTCAACCACTCCCGCAAAATTTTTGATCTCTAAATTCCAAAGGCTCAGTGGTTTCACAGTGTTGTCATCAGACCTGGTCTTGCCGAATTATTCAGTACTGGTTACAATACCATTAGCACCGACATGCAGGGTGCTTTTGCTGAGAGGTGGCATAAGGAGACGTCATCTTTTCACTTTCTAGTTGGGGAGTTGACCATCACGCTCGATGATGTTGCCTGCTTGCTCCAACTACCTATCAAAGGTAGGTTACTCAACCATGTCAAGATAACCAGAGTTGAGGCAGTTGAGTGGATGGTTAAGCATCTAGAAGCTGATCCGTACAAGGCTGCTCAGGACTGCGACAACACAAATGGGGCGCACGTGAAGTTCTCATACCTAAAGGAGATATATGAGGAGCACTTCCGTCAAGCAGCTCTTGCAAAAAGAACTACACAGGCAGCTGGGGAGTCTGTGGATGAGGATATTTTTGTTCATTTTCATTGTGGTTGTACCATCTGGTATTTTTTGATGTAACTAGTAGGCACACCCGTCTTTGTGGACACGAGTGACTACTACACCGATGTGGCCTACCTGACATATTTTATGGACTTGTCTATAGTTCGTGAGTGGAACTGGGGTGCCGCTGTTCTAACCTACCTCTATCAGAAGCTGAATGAAGCTTCCAGATGGAGGGTGGGGGCGCTCACTAGCTCGTGCACACTCCTCACGATACATTTTTATCATAATGATAAATTTTAATTAGTTTTAATTTATTTGTACTTACATATTATGTTGTTGTTGATGCAAAGCTGAATTATATCATACTTTCACCGCATCCATGGTTACACCGAAGATCCCGACTATCAGGCCTTCATGCAAAGGGATGCCAAGTTTATTCTGAACAGAGGCAACCAAACTATGTGTCCTTACTGGGTGTTCCTTGATCACACTAACCATGACGACATTAACTGGACGCTGTTTGCGGACTACAGAGAGGTTGTCATATTCGATACCATCTCGTTATACTCTGGGTGGCTAGCTTATGGGTCGAACATGATGGTCAGATATCTGTCGAGCGGTGTATGCGCCAGTTTGGCTTTGTGCAGATGATACCTAGATCTCCTTTTCACGCTGCTCCCGATACCATGACACATAGGGATCTCGATGACGTCTTCTAGGATTGGAATAATCATCTCGTGCCAGAGGAGTATCAAATGATGCAGGCATCCTAGATGTGGCACTATGTAGAGGGGTACACGACATGATTCTTTAGAGTGTCACATCCTTTCATGACACCAGATGGTCCCGAACGTCCACCGAGGCCAGCACATGAGGAGCTCCTGGAGAACGAGCAAGCCGGGGATGAACATGCCATTGATCTAGTGCCCGTCTGTCAACGTATACACCAACTTGGATGAGAGTCATTGGATGTAGGGATTGTGCGTGAGGGCGGTGACCATGCCGTTGTCGTGATGGAGAGGATCGTCGTTGAGGCATAACATGCAACGGATTACCGCAGACAAAGGAGGGCGCGGGGGTTAGGATTAGGCATACATAGTAACCTTATGTTTTGTTATTTGATTTTGTAATAATTTGATCCTACTTAATTTGAGAACAATTTATGTAATTTGATATTTCTGACAATTTTTTGCCTAACACATAGTAATATTTACATGGTTTGCGTATATAGAATGTTCCTTATTTGAATTTTTGAAAACGGAAATATAATCTGACTTATAGTGAAAATCATTGTAGTTTTAAACATAGTTTAACACATTCAGGAAATGTTTCGTAAATGCACTTATGAATTCACCTTTATAGGTGAATTCGTAAGTGCACTTACGAAACCTTTCTTGAATGTGTTAAACTATGTTTTAATAAATAACACGTACAAAATAAGGTAAATTCGTAAGTGCACTTACGAATTCATTACAAATTCATCCACAAAGGTCAATTCATAAGTGCACTTACAAATTTATCCAATAAAATAAATTCGCACTTATGAAAGATATTGTTAATTTTCAAAGACATGAGAGAAAATCACTAAATGTACGAAGAAATTCTCATTTTTATTAGACTACTGCAATTTTCTAGTAAGTAAGATTTAGATGATACAAATTTCTAGAGACATTTGATATCGATATGCACGGACACAAATCTAACAATGACTCATAATTTAGCATTTTTGTATATAATTTCTTAAAGTAAAATAATATAAAAATGAAAAACTTTGCGACCATACGGTGCGTTTGGAAGCATGGACATTTAAGTCTTTACAGCTCATCTGAATAAGCACGTTTTCAATCTATATGAAGAACAACAACAACACAGGTGAAAGAATTGCTGTTTTGACGTCACACTTCACTCATTCAACTTCAATGGCTTCTGAGAAAGAAGCTGCCCTTTCTGCCATTCCTCCTGATTCCGATTCTCCCACAATGTATGCTCCAATCTTCTCTTTTAAAATCTCAATTTTGTCTTCTACGTTGGTTTTCTCCTGATGGGTATTTCAATTTCTCATAAAGTTTTAATTTTTTTCATGTTTTGATTATTTGGGGTTTTTGTTTGTAGATACAGAAACCTTAAAAAGGTTATATTTTTATGCAATTAGGGTTATTGGGTGCTGAATTTTTTTAGCATTTTTGTTTACAATTGATTCCATCTTAATATTGGGAAAAATGTTTATTTTTTTTGTTGAAACAGTGTGTTTGATTGATAGAACCCATTTTTGAAAACTGGCTGATTCTTTGATTTTACTTGGATCTACATTTGAAGGGATTTTGATGTGGTGATGACATACACCCGAGTTTGTTCGGGTCATGATTCTTGATATTACTGTTATTGCAGTCAAATGTGGCCTCAACTGTGGTTGCAATGCGGTTTTTGCAATGCTAAAACCGCTATTTGTGGCCAAGATGGAATACATTTGTCTAGAATCCTAGGTTTTGGCTCCTTGTATGATTGTAGAGGAAGATATTTTTGTTTTATTTTTTGTTGAGATCTTTGAAGTGGCTATCATTATTATGCTGAATGTTGTTTTGTTTTTGTGATGCTCAGATTTGACAAGATCATCAACAAGGAGATTCCTTCTACTGTGGTTTATGAGGATGATAAGGTACTTCATGATGCGTGATTACAAGTAGTGGATGCTATGTTTAGTGTTTTCTTGAAGAACTTAATTTTACTATGCATTGTGAAAACATTACAAATATAGATCTCTATAGCACCGGCACTGAACGATACTGACACATGTGATTACGTATAATTTATTTATTTCTTTTCAAACTATTATTGGTGTTGACGTGTTATTGTCGACATGTCAGTGTTGATATGTTAGTGTCTGGTGTCCGTGTTTCATAGATATAGATTGTGTTGAGAGTCCATTGTTTGTATTGTTATGTATGGATGCTATTAATCTCCCATTTTTTTCAGTTTCAATGGAACTTCTTGATCTACACACACTCATGCCCGTTTCTAGATTTTTTTTTACGCGTAAACATGCAAACTGTTCAGAAGATTTTCAAGTGTATAGCCGTATTGAAGTTGTAATGTATTGAAATTATGCTTCACTTTAAATTTATTCAAATTCTTGTTCATTTTAAAAACAAGTTCACTTTGAAGAAGCCTTAACTTAGCTTATTATATGGCGTAAAATGTTGCCAAAAAATGTTTTTATAGGCCTGATTGTTCAGAATATTTTTTATTTTTACTCGTGTGTCTTTTAGTCATGTGCTCTATATTGATTTTCTCTTCTTTTTTAAGGTGCTCGCCTTTAGGGACATAAATCCTCAAGCTCCTGTGCACATTCTAATCATACCTAAAGTCAGAGACGGCTTGACTGGTATCTCCAAGGTAAATTTTAGCCGCTCTTATGGTGTTCATAGACATGTTTTACAAATTTTCATTTGAAAAACAAAAAAAATGTTATTGAAGTTTTGATGTAAATTTCTCCTTTCTTGTATGCATAAGAAGAAAATGATTGATTTTGTTTAGTATCAGTTTGTCGAAACCATGAAAGTTGTTTCGAATAATAAAAGATTCTTCTTCTCGTCTCATCCTGCAATAACATTGATGGTTTTTGAACTTTGAAGTCTTGTTGTCCTTTTTGAAGTTCTCGTCTCATCGAAAGAATCTATTAGAGTAGTTATACTCGAAGAACATGCTTTTGAAATTTATATTGAATATGCGAATGATATATTCCCAAGCTCACTTTATGTGCGATGTTTCTTCAGGCTGAGGAGAGGCACTTCGATATTCTTGGCCGACTTCTCTACACTGCAAAGCTGGTTGCGAAGCAAGAAGGTCTTGCCGAAGGCTACCGGGTTGTAATTAATGACGGGCCACAAGGATGTAAGTGTTATTATTCATACAAGAATTTGAACTTTGATGAATAGCATTGCATTTTTTGAGTTGTTGATTCTTGATTTTGATTTTAACAGGCCAATCGGTTTACCACATTCATGTGCACGTTATTGGTGGTCGTCAGTTGAACTGGCCTCCGGGCTAAAATGTAGGAAACGATTTGCGGCGAGCCGCCGGGAATCGTAGGGCAATAATACTCCGGTGGTTGTGCTGTGTTTCAACAATGGATTAAGTAACTAATAATTTGATACATGATATTTGAAGCTACTAAGGTCATTACTACTCTATATATGTTATTGAATGTGTTTAATCTGTTGTTGATTTTAGGTTAAAAGTAAGTTCCAAAGTAGTTTTCATTGACATTTGATTGCTGGTTGGTTGGTTGTTAAAGGGCTCATTTGGTATGGATTATTAAAGCAACTTATTTGAAATAACTTAATTTCTTAATTATATTTTAAATATAAACTCATACTATTAGGGGCTGTGGCAAATGGGCATGGTCTGTCCTATTTAGATTTGTTTCACAAAAAACTTGAAAAAAATGGCGGGGGTCGGATCCGTGTGCACATCATCTTTTTAACCTAAAAAATGTAAAAATTTATGGTAATGTTTGTGTCTAGAAAAGTACGTAGAAAATGTTAGTCTGTGTTTAGAAAAGTATGTAGAAAAATAAGACTAGACGGGCAAACATACTAAAGAATACAAGTCTAAAAGTTTGGCCTCGAGCCAAAAGTGCCAATACAAAATGCTCGTTGGGTTATTTATATTGAAAAATATAAATAAACAATCTATGTTAAAAAATCTATATTGAAAAACCTATCAGACGGAAAGTTTATATTAAATTTTCCAATAACAAATATTTAATAAAATAGTGCACTAATTTTTAAGAAAATTATTTTTATATTTAATTATTAACATGTGTTCTTAAAAGAGTACGTAGGACTGACAATCAACCGGATTAGTTCGAAAACAGTTTGAGATTGGATTTGGTAATTAACTCGTTGGAGTTGATTCATGAATCAAATGAGTCGAATTTGAGTTTAAATTAAGTTCGTAAAGTAAATGAGTTGAACTTGAGTTCTGTATAGTTCGATTCGTTTGATTAATGAATTTGTTCGACATATAAGTTTCCTGGAGACATTAATATTTAATTTTTATATTTATTTATATCATTTGAAAGATGATAAAATGGTTTACAGTTTTATTTAGAAAAAAAAAATCTAAATTCAACATAGTAAAATATATATTACAAACTTAAGTTATAACATTTCATTATTTGCTAATATTACCTACTTTTGATGATAATATCTTGAATTACAAATATTATTTGAGATGAAATTTATATTATATGAAAGCTAAAAATATTGTCTATAGTTCTTGTGAATACAATAAAGGTAGATAAGATTGTTTTAAATATGATTGTTCGTTCTAACAAGTTGAGTTTGAGTTAAAAAAAAGTTTGTGATGAACTCGAACTCGAATTCAGTCAATTCTTAACAAGTCAAGTTTGAACTGAAAAAAATTCATGATGAACTCGAAGTCAGACTTAACTAATTTTTAAAGAGTCGAACTGAGCTGAGGCGAGTTCGACTCGACTCAACTCAATTCATTTCCAACCCTAAGCACATGACATTTTAAAATTTATGCTTTCCGTCGGAGTGGAAGTCAATGCCTACTAATATTAATTTAGGGAATTTCTTCACCTATCTAGTAGGGTTCTTCTCCACACCCGATGAAAAATCTAAAATACCCTTAAAATTCGTAAGCGCACTTATGAATTCATCATAAACGTGAATTCTTTGGTTTGCTTCGTAAGTGTATTTGCGAATTCACAAAAATTCGTAAGTGCACTTACGAATTCACCTTATTCGGTTAACTTTGTAAGTGTACTTGCGAATTTACCTGTTGGGACCTAAAATTTGTAAATACACTTATGAATTAACTTTATTTGGTTTACTTCGCAAGTGTACTTACGAATTCACCTTATTTGGTTTATTTTGATTTTTATTCTTATGAGATATATATCTATTTAATATAGAAAATCTTTATAGTTTATAAATCATTCATCATTTTTTACAAGAAATTCAACAATATGTCATGTTATTAAAAAAATTTAAAATAAAAGTGGGTCATAATTACATACATGGTTGTGATTGATTGACAATGTAAAATTATTTTAAGTTATTTTTTATTAATAATAATTCAATTTAATTATATTGTTCGAAATATATTATACAATTAATGCATATCAAGTAAATCAAGACAAAAAATCAATCGGATCTCTTCATATAAATATTAATATCAATAGTATTAATAGGTATTTTAGACAAAATACCTTTTTTAGTCTCTTAAGTTTACTTCAGGATCCATTCTAGTCCCTTATCTTTAAAAAGTTCCAAAGTGGTTCTTTAATTGTTCAAAAAGGTAAATTTCAAAATTTTGTAATCTGCATGGATTCGAACTAGGGGTGTTCGTGGTTCATGAACTGAATTGAATTGAATCATATTAATAGTTCAATCAAGTTATTAAAAATCATTTTAAAAAAAAAGTAGTTAATCTGTAAAACCAGTTACAATTCAGTTTATAACTAGTTCAAACCAATTTATAGTAAAAAATCAGTTTAATATAATTTAGCAAGTTTCAAACTGAAAAAATTAAATTTTAAATTGGTTTTGAAAAATTTATTTATTTTTTAAAATATTTCTTTTCAGTTTTTTTTTATTTTCAAAAAATAATATATTTTGTCGAAAAATAATTTCTTTAAAAAAAAAAATTCCCATGATTTTTTTGCATTTTGGAAAAAAAAAATTCTGAAATTCTTTTATTTGAAAAAAACTCTTTTAAATTTAAAAAAAAATTATTACAGTTTTTTATAAAATTTTTCGTTAAAAAAATTTTCAAATTTTTTTATTTTTGTAAAACATTTAAAAAAAAAAAAAAATCAAAATTTCAGTTTTTTTTTCTTTTCTAAAATTTCCTTTTTTTATTTCTCAAAAAAAATCCCAATTTTTTTTTATATTTTTTGATAAAATAATTTCAGTTTTTTTTCTTCTGAAATTTCTTTTTTTTTTTATTTCTCGAAACGTTTTTTATATTTTTTAGTAAAATAATTTCAAATAAGAATTTTTTCAGTTTTTTTTATCCGAAATTTTTTTTCAGTTTTTTTTTTATTTTTATGAAATTTCCTTTTTTTATTTCTCAAATTTTCAGTTTTTTATATTTTTCGAAAAAATAATTTCAGTTTTTTTAGTTTTCAAGAAAAATAAATTTTTCCAGTTTTTTTCCCATTTTTTAAAATACATTTTTTAATATTTTAGAAAAAAAATTATTTAATTTTTTTATAAAATATTATTTTTTATAATAAAACCAACTTATAATAAAAACTAGTTTTGAACTAGTTTAAAACTGCATTGAAATTATTTTGAATAAATGATTCAGTTTAATAACCATTTAAATGGTTCAGTTTTTTTTATGTTTCAATTCAATTCAATGCAGAAATACAATTCAATTAACCATATTTTGAACACCCCTAATTCGAACCCATGTTTACATTAAACATATCTTACCATCAAACCACCTCACTATTAATTACTACTACTGCATTCAAGTTTTTTATTTGGGTTAATTTGCAACCGAGGTTTTTTTAATTAGTAAATTGTTCTTTCATTGTATTTTATAGTAGTTGTTGAGGTTTCTGTGTAAAAACAAAAAACAAAGCTATTGTTGAGGCTTCACTATTAATTATACTTCCTCTCTTACGCAGAAAATAGGAAGAAGTGATCTTACAGTCAAAAGTAGACAAATCAAGTGCACCTTGTAACAATTTCCTTCATAGAAGCTAAGACACTTTCTTCTTTTGCAGCAAACTTTTGACCAGAAGGAGAATTCACAAATTCGTCTGCAAAACCCTTCAAAAGCTTTGCAAGGAAATCGCTGAGGTTACACAACGATGACAGAGGGGGGAGTGATGTCTGCACGGAAGAGAAAGAGTCATTTTAAGTCATTGGGGGAGTTGAAGAAAGGGATATTGACAGTGTAGAAACCGTTGTGAAGGGTTTCGATTATTTCAAATCAATTTGTTATGTACATACAAATTGGGGATGAGGGTTTATGAATAGATTTAGGGCTAAGGGGGATGAGGGTTTAGGAATAGATTTGGGGCTAAGGTTTTTTTATTGTTGTCCTTGTTGATTCAATATGTTATTTATTGAGTGACGATGAGAGATAACAGACAATGAGAGATTGAAGTTACTTCCATGGCGTTTTTTATTATTGTTGTTGCGTTTGATTTCTGCTTTTGTTTATGTTCCAGAAAGATAAATTTATGTGTTACAGAATTTAGACAATGAAACCAAATAATTTTGTAACTTATACAAACAAGTGTAAAGTGGTGTAGTGGTTTGATATGTTATGTAGCAAACAAATGTATTTGGGCTTGAATCTTGGCTAAAACAAAATTTTGTGGGTAAAGACCACGTCAGATGTCACTCAAGCAAAAATTAACGTCGTTAGTAAAAATTGGACTTTGGAACTTTTTAAAGATAAGAGACTAGAATGGGCCGAGGTAAACTTAAGGGACCAAAAGGATATTTTACCGATTTTTTATTATAGGTCAAATTTGATATTGATATCGATTGTATTAATATATATTTTTATTATAGGCTAAATATAAGTTAGGTTTTTAATGCATATATTTTTCTATAATTTTTTGAGTACGTGAAATCATGTATATATGTAATAGAAATCACATGAAAATACAATATTCTATTTTCTTATATATATATATATATATATATATATATATATATATATATATATATATATATATATATATATATATATATGTATTTGAAATATTAGACAAATTCGTAAATGCACTTACGAAACTCCTTAAAATAAGATGAATTTATTCGTGCAAGTGCATTTACAAATAATATTTTAGAATTTTAAAAAGTGTGAGAGAAAAACACTGGGTGTGAGATGAAATTCCCATTAATTTATTGAGAATTCCAATTTCTAACATTTTAAGCTATAGTGTTTTCATGTGAGTCATTGACTCACAGTCCAAATATGTTGCCTAATAAATGAGAGGTCACACCAAGTTACTAAAAAGAATAAAGTAATAATTGATGTTGTTTCTTTGGTAAGTGTTTGTTGAACAATCCTTTAGAAAAGAAGTAAAAATTAAAATAAAAGACGCCTTTGGTTACAACAAATATGATATGAGTTGTTTATAAAAAGAAAAGAAATAGAGTGCACACATAGGAATGACTCAACAAAAACATTTCATTCAGTTTAGACCTTCTTATTCAAGCTTCACATCCTTCGAAGATTAACACATTTTAAAATTAATGTTTTAAAAATTGGATCAATAACTAAATTGACTAGGATATCAGATAATTGGTAAAATCATTAAGTTATTAATCGAATTGCGTGACTAAACTAAATTAAATCGAATAATTCAATTAAATAAAACGACATCTATAACAAAATTATATATTTATTAAATCGGTCAAATCATATGATTTATCTCTCAAAAATATTACGACATCTATAAAATTTTAAAACATCTCAAATTCTAAATACAATATCACATAGAATATAATAATACAAAATATAAATTTAAATAAATTTTTTAACAAAGTTTAATTGGAAATAAGAAAGAGTGGGTTCAAATAAGTTTTTGAACAAAGTCTAGTCATATTTTAATTTTATAAAAAAAATTAAAATGATGTCATTTTATCTTAGAAAAAAGCGCATTCAACCTGTTAATTTTTTAAAACTGCCAATTCATCGATTTTCACCGATTCTAACTGTTGTTTATTTGTTAAAAATATATATGATCTAGTAATCAAATAACATCAAAAAAGCCAATTCTCAGTTCAGCTGATAGATTCGGTCTATTTTCTTAAAACACGGCTTTACAGTGTAAATCTATTTATTTTATTGTACCTTGTAAACAAAAAAATAAAAGTTACAACTATCAATTTTTTTTACCAAAGAGACTCAGGGAAAAAAACAATTAAAAGAGAATTCTAATTTGTTTACGGAAAGAGATTTAGGATTAACATCAACTAAAATAAACTTCAAAACATTTGTCGGAACTGTTGAAAAAATGAGACTATAATTTACTATTTAATTTGCCTACTAATATTCTCTGCGCCACGTATGGTTGGACATAATTTGCCAATCCTTTTTAGTTATTTTTCTAATCATGCATACTAAGATTGAGAAGCTATGATCTATATTCTCTTGCCTAACTATATCCATCAAGACATTGCCGACATCTTAGTAGTAAGAATATCACAATTAGGGATGACAAAAAAACCCATACTCATAAATATTTGTGGATAAAATTCATCACGGGCACGGGTTGAATAGCTTAACGGGTATCCACGAGTATTATAAACAGATTTTTAGTTATCCGTTTACTTACGGGCACGGATACGGATTTGATGGTATCCATATCCGCGGATATTCATATCTGTTAATAGTGATTAAAATTACCTAAATATTCTTTTAAAATTGGTATAGTTGAATATATTTTTAATATCCTTGAAACTTTAATGATATCATTCACATGTATATCATTTAATTCAATTTGCTACATTCATGTTATTTCTATTTTGAAAAGTATTATAGAATAGATTCTACTAAGTGGTAGCTTAATTATCAACTATGGAGTTTATGACATTTGTACTAAATTTTATGTGAAATTTATGCATTCTGTTAACATTTTCTCAGATACTTTTCGATTAATAAAAAGATAAGTTTTCTATTCAATATATAAAAAAATTGTAAATTTCAATTAAAAAAAGTATCCATGGGTATCCGTAAATACCCGCGGATATTTAAATTTTCACAGATATCCACCCGGCAGATATCCACAAGGGTATGAAGCGGGTATAGATATCATTTTTATTAAACGGACGGGTAGCGGAAGACTAATATCCGTATCCATGAGTATCCATTGCCATCCCTAATCACGATGTCCAATTTTTCGTGCATATTTCTTGACCTATTTTTTTTGAAGAATCTCTGAACAAGTCTCCACACCCAACAATGAAATTAGAACTCGTGTAAATTCCACCACAATTAAGTTTAATCCAATTGCTTCCGTAACGGTACCAACAAACATGCATGGTACCCATTATGCAAAAATTAATAGTTTTTGCACACAATTGTCATTCTCCATCTTTTTTGATGCGTGATATTTTCTATTGGATTGTCTAGACGCTGAAAGCCCTCTTTAAATCAGCCTTATTCCCCACTTTTACAAGTACTAATAGGTTATCATAAAGATAGATATCTCCATTGCACTTATCAGATATTTCTAAGTTCCACTTGTTACGGCTAAGGTTTGACAAAATCCTATCGTGCACCATACGCCAAGTAAATGGCAGAACTGATGTCCTTTTCACTTCTAAATTATATTCCAATCGATATCACTAATAGTCAAAGTCAGGGATGATGAGAGATAACAATATACATCATCGATCATGAAATTATCCTCTATATTGTCCCCTACCATAACTTGTTTGCACCGTCTTCAAGAATAATATAAGGAATAACAATGATTCAATTAACAATCTAAATAATGAACTAATTTTGAACCAAATCAAGATTTCCATTCACTTCCTTATTAATAACATCTTTAACCATAAAGGTAAGATCAATCACAATATATGTTTGAAACAAATTTAAGAAGATATGCTTCTCTTTTGAAATCCATTGGTCAAGCTAGAAATTGACCCTCATTCTGTTCCCAATCTTCTAATTTATCTCAAATATTTGCTAATGATTTCCATAACAGGGAGTTACTCGACCTGTAAATAATATTTTCCAATTTTTTTTTCAAACTTCTTTCATACTTGTTAATGAAGACCTGACACAATAAATCATTTAGATTAGTTAGCAAGTTTTAAATCATGTTAAAAAGAAAAACATCATTCAGTATCTGAGGTTGTTTGATGCATAAGCCACAATGTTCCTTGGGTATACAACAAACCTCTCAACTTATCATATTAACCTTGCATGTGTCTTTAGTGTCTTCGCAAGTAAATCATTGGTGTAATTTCTCCAACTCATTACCAATAGTTGAAGGGAGTTTTACACATTGCATGTGAAAATAAGGGATAAAACTTAACATTAATTTACTCAACGTAATTATTTCATCCAAGCTCAAACATTGATGCTTCCACCACTCAGCCTCATTTGAAACTGCTCAATAATACAGATAAATATATTTTTATAACTTCTCCCACATGTTAGGTTTGCCCCAAGACACTTTTTCAAACTGGTTATTTCTCTAATACTTGTATGTTGCATGATAAGTTAGGGGAGTACATTAGTTAAGAAGTATATTTGAGATTTCTCAGAGTTAATCTTTTGGTCAGATACTTGTAAAAATTGGTCTAAATAATATAGGGTTAATACCTATTTTTCCCTTGCCATATACGGCTCATTTGAAAAAAAAAACCTGAAAAAAAAACTTGCATGGATTCCCTCAACTTTTTGAAAAAGTTTGTTTTTAAACCCTGGTCAGGCCACATCACTAAAAATGATATTGTGGCAGAGTTTTTTTATTTATTTTAATTCAAAAGAAGTGCCACATATGTACAGGGGCTGCTGGAAAGACGGAATTGCCCTTTTGAAAAACCTAGTGAATTTAACCTAGTTTTTCCATCGTGTTCCTCAATCATCAACCAAGTTCTTCTCTTTCCCTAATTATGGTTCCATCGTCTTCCTCGAAATTGCCCTAATTATATTTCTTCTTCAAAAATTACTTCTCTTTCCCGTTTCTTCTTCGAAACCCTAATTATAGTTCATCTCTTTCCCGTTTCTTCTTTGAATCCCTAAAACAATAGTTTCCCAGTTTGTTCTAATTCCAACATTTCTTCAAACGAGAGAATAACTTCAAAATACGGTCATAATATGTCCATGAAGATGTTTGTTTCAAAATTGGTTGCAAATCCTGGCAGAAAGTACTAGAAGTGTAAGTTTTTAGGTAAGGAAGATGATTGTAACTTATTCCATTGGGACGATGAGGTTTTCGTGGAAAGAGAAACAACATACTTGGACGGAGAAGTCGTAGAATTGATGATTAAAATGGAGAAAGATTTTACCAAGAAGATGGAAGATATGAAGAAAAAGGTTGACGGCTTAAGGAAGGACATGAATTTTGTGATTGTTGTAGTTGTTGCTACATGCCTTTTCTTTCTTCTTGGTTCATGTAACAGATAGGTTCATAGTGTTTAATGGATCATCATACAGATATGTATTGGCTATTATTTTAATGGATCTTGTAATTTTGTTTGTTGTACAATTGTAATGTTTTTTTGTTGAATGAATGAAGTTATTGTGTTTGTTTTAAAAAGATTAGCATGTCTGGAAATGATTTATAAACTATGATATATAATAAGGTTATTGGGTTTTATTGAAAGTAAACTAATTTTAGACTATCATATACAACATATATTTGTTGTAGATTGTCATGTGTTTGATTAGGCATTCTGTGTAAACCTTGTGCATAACAGTTTAGAACATGAACATGTATTTCATAAACATTATAAATAAACTTTGATCATAACATATCACAACAGTTTTGAAAAACTTTACAACCAAACTTAGAAGTCAGTAAAGTTGGCCTTACAAAACAAGTTACAAAGTGGCACATTATGTGCTTACAAAATGGTAGATAATATCATATCAGCTAGTATCATAACAGAGTCAATCTCCTTAACAAAAGATGACACATTATGTGCTTAACAAAATGACAGCTAAAGGACAAACAAACTACTGAGTTATTCTCCTTGCAATGTCCACCCATTTTTCTGATGCATCATCAAACACCAAAGGTGCATCTGAAGTTGAACCAGACCCACCAATTCTTTTTACATTCCTAACCATTTTCAACCTCTCACTGCACCTTTTTTCATCTTTTGATTAGGCTTCTTAGCAGGACCTTTTTTCTTAGCAGTATTTTTTGCAGCTGATGTAGGTGGTGCTGTTTGCACAGTTGATGCAGTTTGCTCAACTTTATCAGTTGATGCAAGAGGTGTAGTTTGCACAGCTGGTGCAGTTTGTTCAGCTTGACTAGTTTGCTGAGTTTGCTCAGGTGTTGGATTAACAACTTGTGATTGTTGTTCTTCAAAGGCATTCATTATGTCATCAAGAAACACATCTAACTCAGGGTCTTCCATTTCATGGGCACTTCCAACATTTAACTCAGGTTTCTCCTCCAGTTGGTGCAACAGATGGAGAGGGTTTGCTCCTTGGTGTCTTTCTCTGCACAAATTACAAGTACATTTAAGAACACTTTTATAGGAACAAATCATAAGTATTGATAAGAAGTATGTATTATTACCTTTCTCTTCAATCCACTGGGATCTTGTTCATTACTCTTACACTTCCTTGAGTTATGGCCAAATTTGTCACACTTTGTGCATCTATAAGTTACACCAATCCTCCTGATCCTTGATCCACTTTCATCTTGCTCTCTAAACCTTAATTTCTTAGGCCTGCCAGGTCCCTTCTTATATTTAGGTGGTAACATGTTCTCAACATCCACAGTAGGCCACATGTCCATACCATTGATTGAGCTGACATTGTTTTCGTAACATGTTTTGTAGGCCTCTTTCATGTAACAAGGATCAACGAATGTCTCAGGGTTCAAATTCTAAAATTGCATTGTAGACACAACATGTCTACAAGGTATTCCCACAAGGTCCTAAAATACACATGTACAACGTTTTTTCCCAAGACCAATAACAAATTAGAGCCCATTATATGGATGATGCACTTTCCATAACTCACTCATACTCCATGTTGGCAGCCATTCTCCACTCATCAGAGTTTCCTTATCTAATCTTTTCCTAGGATTAGGCATAACATTGTGTTTCCATTTGTCAAGCTTAACTAGACTATTGACAATCCAACTAATTAAATAGTTCCTAATCCACTCTACCATTATAAGGATTGGTTTATCTCTAGCTTGTAAAATTGTACTATTAAAGGATTCACTTCAGGTATTCATGAGCACATCCCACTTAGGGTAAAAGCTAAAGGAATGCTTACACCATAACTTTGTAGGCATTCCCATTAACCACTCCCATGCCTTCTTATCCAGTACTCTGAGCTTATTCATACTTTTCTCCCAGGCCTGAAAGTATGTAGCTTTGGCAGCCTCCATCAATAGGTCCTTTATTGCAGCACCACCACCAAATTTCTTCTTGAAATTGGCATATAAATGTCTGAGGCAAATTCTATGCTCAATTTGCTAAAACATTTCCTCAAAGACACTTACAAGACCCTGAAAATCATAAACACGCAAACAAAAGAACAGTTTAACCCATAAACACACAACATAAAAATGAAAACATAAAAAAATTACCTTTTGTTGATCTGATATAAAGACATACTTTCTTTCAACCCCAATGTCTTCCATAAGTAACTGCATAAACCATTTCCAACTATCCTTTGTTTCAGTCTCTACTACACCAAATGCCAAAGGATAATATTGGTCATTTGGATCCCTTGCCACTGCAACTAGTAACTTTCCCCATACTGTGTCTTAAGGTGACACACATCCACTCCAATAAAGGGTCTACATGCCTTAGTAAACCCTTTCTTACAACCATCAAAGCAGAAATAAAATCTCCCAAATCTTGGTGGTAGGGTTGGCACTGGTCTCTCAGTGTTAATCTCCACTGTATTCCCAACACAGTGTTTCTTCAACTCAGCTGCATAACTCCATGGTTTGTTAAATTGTTCCTTTGCATCTCTTTCAATAATCTCCTCTGCCATGGATCTAGCTTTCCAAGCCTTCTCTTTGGTTATGCCAACTGAGTACTACTGCCTTAGTTCAGACATAATTTTTGAAACTTTAACTTTTCCCTGTGACTTTCTCTTTTCCATAACAAGCTTAGTTACCCACTTGGCATTGACAGTTTTGTTATTTAATACCCTTGCACATGTGTGTGTTCCCACCCAAGTCTTAATTTGGTAGGTGTGTCTGTCACCCACTTTGCTACACAAAGCTAAAAAAACCACATTTACCCGTGCACTCTGTAACACCCCCTTCTGTTTTCCCGCATTTTATAAATAATAATAAGAGTATTTAATCATAATCCAAGAGGCGTCACAATTTTAAATAATGTAAATCATCAATACATCTGTCATGCTTTCACTGAAGAAGATTTATTAAGTAAATAAGGCAAAGTTATGTTTAACAGCGGAAATGTAACATAACCAAAAAAATTCCGAATACATCATTCATAGTATTCCAGGATGATAACTAAAACATGATTCAAAACATTAAGGAATTCCATTAAAGGATTTCAAAGCAAACGTTTCCCCAGTGTTACATCTACCAGAGCACGACACTGACACGCGGACTAATTAACTGACTCGACTCTAGAGCTATCCTCACCAACTCCAAGCAGCTAATCACTTCGGATCTGAAATTGTTAGAGTAAGGGTGAGATTTCAATTCGATATAACATGCATTATACGTTTTTAAATACAACAGAATAATCGGATACATTAATCCATTAATCAAATACAAAGTCATAAATCAATCCACAAAGCAGTTCACACGATGAATATGTATATAACAAACAATGGAAATTGCAACACTGGAAACCATCCTAGCATGTTACAATCCCATATGCAATGCAGACTCTATGCATGTGGTACCAAAACGTGAACCGAGTTCACCCACTGCTCCGTTTACATGTGGAAAGACAGTGTAATTCCATGATTCGCCCATAGCCACTGGGTCAAGAATCCAGCCTCACTACCTCAATCTCCGGGTAAGTCTATTGGCTCAGCCAGTTCACTTCCGCACAATGGGAATGAACCATAAACAACAAATGCGTATGCATGCATCATATAAGCATGCAACATTAATTCTCAGATCATAATATCAACATATATCACATAATGCCAATTCATCAGTGTATCACGTTCAATCATAATGAATATCAAGATACAACATAGTAAGCATTAATATTTCATCCGGTAACTTAGACCAATTGTAACAGTTCTCCATTACCCTTAACTAATCACTCTTTTAAAAAATCGGAGCTCGACTCTTTTAAAATAATTTTTAGCAAAATAATATTTTTCCATTTTTGAAAGGTAGTATTTTAAATTTAAGAAATAATGCCGAAAACGGCACTCGAAT
This sequence comes from Vicia sativa, assembly GCA_021764765.1. Lineage (NCBI taxonomy): Eukaryota > Viridiplantae > Streptophyta > Magnoliopsida > Fabales > Fabaceae > Vicia > Vicia sativa. The sequence goes on from CM038792.1 coordinate 282,866,086, forward strand.
CGGAGTTACGGTTTAGAAAATATGAATTTTTGAAATTTTAGAAGTTTTAGAAAAATACACATGGAACCCGGTTCCTACCTATACAGGAACCGGTTCCTGAAAGTTGAAAAATCTCGCTCCCTGGTTTTTGTATGGGAACCCGGTTCCGACATAGACAGGAACCGGTTCTTGAGTGTAAAAACTCCCAGTTTTGAAAAATAACACTGGGAACTCGGTTCCTCCCCACAGGGAACCGGTTCCCACGACCTATAACAGCATTTTCTGCTACTTTTGACAGCATTTTGCATCCTTTATCATTTCTACACTTTCCAATACGAAATGTGACATTAGGAACACCAAATCATGATCATTTCACACCATTTTAACATCAAACAACATGGTTTACTCATCCCTATCAATTATTTGACATACTAATGATCCTAATTCCAAACACCGACACAAAATAGGGTTTTATTCTATAACTTATAATCATCAAAATTCAAACTTCCTAACATACCCAATTATCCATTTGATTCCCAAAACCCATAAGGCATATTAATCGAAAGAAATCACCCCTTACCTCGTGATGTTCTTCGATTTCTCTCGGCGTCGACTTTTCCTCTCTTCTCTTCTCTTCTCCAACTCTACGTATAATAGCTTTTCTCCAAAAAGACCTATTTTTCTTTCTTTTCCTTTATATATTCCTTTTAATGTTCCTTTATTTATTCCAATAAAATAAAATAAATGGTAATTAGTAAGAGTAGAGTAATTTACTCCTCACACCCCTAATTACACCTCACACCTCCATCTCTTTTCTCTTTAATTCATCCCATTAATTCTAAAAATATAAATAATCAAGTCTTTAATTAATTAAATAATTAAATTCCTATTTATTTAATTTCTGAATTAAATCGGGGTGTCACACACTCTACCCTACCCTATAACTCTCATTCTTAACAAATGTTATCTCTCTTCCATTTAAAACTGACCACTCTCTAATTGCATCTTTAAATTCAGACACAGACAGAGATTTGAATTCCATACCTAATTTGAATTGAAAGTCCTTGTTGAGCAGCTCACCTCTGAACTTCTCGTACTTTGGCTTGGGTTGTTTGTCATCCTTGTCACTTTCATCGGGATCTGAGCTACCCAGTTCCTCACTATCATAGTCCACCTTTCTACTTCCAAAATTAGTTTCATTCCTCTATGAACTAGATCTCAACACACTTTTAGGAACCAAAACATTCACTTTGGACCCCTTGTAAACAAATTTCATCTTTTTGGGATCCTTGGATCCCATAACTTTGTATTTCATAGACTTACCATTTACTCAACCCTATTCCCACTAATTGGTAATTCTACTTTCACTTTCTCAAATTGTTCCTCTTCTACTTCACATGCCTTTTCTTCTTCACTGTCATCAAAGATTATGCCTCCATCATAATCATCATCAGCGGTATCATCTTCACTGAAGTCACTAATATTGTCAAAATCAAGATTCAACAACTTGGTCATCATGTCTTGAACACCATGTTATACCCATATATGGCCATCAACATTAGAAGACATGATGTGATTAACAATTTCTCCAGCTTGTGCATCATCAGCAAAGTGGGTAAAGACTTCGTCCACATTTGGAATCTTCCTCCAAAGCCTAAATCCATCGTAACCCCAATCTTTAACCAAGCTAACAGCTTCAAAAAAACTCCACTTATCAGAGTCTTGCCCTTGTACAATGGTTTCACTCCCTCCCTTGTAAAACACGTGATTGTCTTGCACAAAGTTTCCCCCATGGTGAAATATGACTGAAAAGACCCCCATTTCTGCAAATACAAAGATTTCAAGAAATTATTATTCGCAGAGAGCAAGATTGCATGTCGGGCATCATAAGAAAATGAACATCATCGTAACTAACCATAAGAAACTTACCTTTTGAAATAAGAGAAGCTAACACTGGTAGCCGTTCCAGGCGAGAGATGAACGAACAAACGAAGACCAAGAACTGGATTGTGATTTCAAACAGTTAGGGTTTAAAATGAGCATGATGAATGCCTTTGTTAAATTCACTAGCTTTTGATGAAGACTAAAGGGAAATTTCGTCTTTCCAGCAGCCCTTGTACACATGTGGCATTTCTTTTGAATAAAAATAAATAAAAAACGCTGCCACATCATCATTTTTAGTGATGCGGCCTGACCAAGGTTTAAAAACAAACTTTTTCAAAATGTTGAGGGAATCCATACAAATTTTTTTTTGCAGTTTTTTCTCTCAAAATGAGTTGTAAATGACAGGGAAAAATAGGTATTAACTCTATATTATACAATAAACTTGCTTTATAGTAGCCTCGGCAAAAAGAAGAATGTCATCGGCAAAAATGAGATGAGAGACGTGAGGTCCCCAAATCCTACATGCATAAGCTTCCAATAACACACATTAACCTAATCAACAAATAATATGTGAAAATAAGTCATACATATAATAAAAATATGAAATAGTGGATCACCTTTGGGAATACCTCTAAAAGGCGCAAAATTATAAAGCTAGTCTCTATTACATAAAACTTTGAAAGAAGAAGAAAAAATACAATGATAGATAATATTAATTAATTCTTCAAGAAATTTACTGTGCTAATTGAGACATTGAGTGATAAAATTCCAATTTATTTTTCACAGACCTTCTCTAAATCAAATCTTAATAGACATAAACACCTTTTGCCCCCTTATTCTTTTCATCGCACAAACCATCTCCTGAGCTATAATAATGTTATGATGGATTTTCATAGGAATAAAGCTCAAGTTATGCGAAAAAATGAAATTATTCGGCACATGTTTCAAACTATTCACCACTATTTCAGTTACAAGTTTATAAATCACATTACACATAGGTAGTGATTACTTTTTTTAATTTAAGAAAAATATTTTAATCAACTAATTTATAATAGTTTATTTTAAATAATTTTATTAATTATTACAATTTTCACACATATTCTTGGTATGACACATATACTTATACTACTTTAGTAAAAGCCACCACTGAAAAAAAATTAATTAGTAGATATTACATTAAAAAGAATAATACTAGGATAAGTTATTAAGTTTCCCAACAACCTCAACTACTTTGGCAACACCATAGCCAAATTTTCTCTCCTAATAATGAAACCCACAAGAAAACCTAAATGCAACAACTTGTCTTTTTCTATGCATAATTAATTTCTCAACACATATATAGCCATAAGCTTATTTATACACATTGAACTTTCAAATTCAAATAAAGTTGAAACCATAATTTCATTCTTTATTCTTATGGCTTCTCTTGTACTTCTTCTATCTTTTCTAGTAAGAACAAAAAAAATTGAAAACTTAGAATCCATTGTTTCTTCTACATCCTTTGACACTATTGAAGATGATTCATGTTTGAATGGAAGATTGTCACATAACCATGAAAGTGAGTTGAAGAAGAATATGGGAGTGAGTTTTCTACATGAGTCAAGAGTTTGTATCGAGCTTGTTTAGCTAAGTTAAATGTGAGTTATTGGTTTATGAAAGAATAATGTATAAGTTTTCTATTTTAGTTTTATTATTGCAGTATGTACATCACTTTGTGTCACATATTTATCTATCCATGATCACTTTTCTTCTTCTTCTTCTCTTTCGTATCTCTAATACTCTATTAAGATAGTAACTCTTTTATTATTATAATTATCTATTTGTAACTGTTTTTGTTTTTATTTTCAGTCATTTGCAATAGTTAGGTTGTTTACTATACTATTTATAAAGAAAAATTGCTATATTTGGTGATTTATATAGTGACATCTTTTCTAATGTATTTATTCCTTTAATAATGAAGAGTTGCATATTTTGTATTAATGTTTTTTTCTTATGTTTTAAACTCATTCTTTAATATGAATATTAACAATTTGTTTTATAATTTTTAGAGTGAAGATTATTTTAATCACAAAAATTGCAGAGTTTAAATTAATCTCTATTAAAAAATTAATATTTAATCTCTACAAAATTAAATTGGATTATGCTAGTCTCTCTATTATTTTTTTAAAATTAGTTTATTTTTTAATTTTTAATCGTGACTGGATTGCCATGTTTATTACTTATGCCACATGTATTATTTGCAAAAGACGTTTAGGTCCTTATATTAATTTTTTGAGACAATTTGGTCTCTAACAAAAAAACCATATTTAATCCGTTACAAAATTTATTTGGACCATATTAATCCCTTATGTTTAATCATACTCTCATTACATTAAAACTAAGGAACAAAATTTGTATATTACCATCACATACAGTACAGATATATCATCAAATTGAAAATATTATAGTACCATCAAATTTAAAAACAATGTACCAACAAATAGAACTTCAAAATCTAAAACATTCAGTATCATCAAATTAAAATCAACAAAGCAAACAAAGTGTCATAAAATTGTTGAGACAAAACTAAATAAAGTAGAAGAAAACTTTAAGTTGACCACCATTATGTAATCCATGAGTAGGCATGAATTCAGGAGTAATAGGTCCAACTTATTGAGATTGAGATAACCGTGGAGGACGTTGAAGGACGTGCAATATAAGGAGGTGATTGCCTAACATAACGAGGTGGTGGTGGCCTAATAGGGGAAGGCCTTACAAATGATGGTTGTTATTATTCTTGCTACATACAGATTAATATGACATTATATTGAAATAAAGTACGATTTAATGTCATGTTAATCTTTATGTAGTGGGAATCATCACAACCATCATTTGTAAGGTTCCCTCATATTAGGCCGCTACCACCTTCTGTTAGGTCATCACTTCCTTATGTTGCACGTCCTTCGACAGTTGGAACTTCATCAATTCGACCACCAACACCTCTATTTTTTCCTCCACGGTCATCTCAACCTTAACAAGTTGGACCTACTACTCCTATATTCATGCCTACTCATGAATTTACACAATGGCGGTCAACTTAAAGTTTTCTTCTACTTTATTTAACTGTCTCAACAATTTTATGGCACTTTATTTGTTTTGTTGATTTTAATTTGAATGTTTTGGATTTTGAAGTTCTTTTTGTTGGTACAATGTTTCAAAATTTGATGGCATTATAATATTTTCAATTTGATGATATATGTATACTGTACGGGATGGTAATATAAAATTTTTACTCTTTAGTTTTAATGTAATTAGAATATAATTGAACATAAGAGACTAATATGGTCTAATTAAATTTTGTAAGAGATTAAATATAGTCTTTTTTTGTTAAGGGACCAAATTATCCCAAAAAATTAATGTAAGGACCGAAATGTCTCTTTTGTAAATAATACATTTGACATAAGTAATAAACGTGGCAGTCCAATCACAGTTAAAAAATAGAAAATAAACTAATTTGAAATAAATATTAACAGAAAGACTAACATGATCCATTTTAATTTTGTAAAGAATTAAATATGAACTATTTTTTTTCACAGAAATTAATTTAGACTCTAAAATTTTTATGAGAAACTAAAATGAATCTTCACTTTAATTTTTAACTTTTAAAGTATAAAGCTAGTACATTTTCTCTATTCTTATTCTTTTTTAGGACGGATTAATAATTTACGTGTGCACCATTAATTAATTAATTATGTTTGTGTATTTCTGTCTGTTTGTAAACTTTTACATAGCAAACATAAATGAAATAACATGTTCTTTTGTCACCCCATTCTAGATATATTTTTTTGATAATCTTTGCCCTCTAATTTTCTTAAATTGTGTATTTTTTAAAATATTTTAGATCATAATTATGATAACGTCATAATTCTATGATATTACTCATCAAATTTTCAAAACTTATAATAGGTGAAATATATTAAAATTTTAAAGTTGGGTACAAATTTTCTAATTGAAAATTTTATCAAAAAAAGCAACTTTCTAATAGAAGTTATCTACAACCTACAATAGCAGCAATATAGAAAGTTACCCTTAACGAATTTGAAATATTCACAATTATCAAATCAAAATCAAATGTCCAAATTTTAATAAATTTTATTTTGTAATAAACTAAAAAAAATAATGAACTTAGAATTTGAACCGGGTAATTTTAATCCAACAACCAAAGAAGAGCCAAATGCTTGAATGCGACAACTTGTCTTTAACTCTATGTAAACCATATCCCATTTCTTCTTCAACTGCCTAGTTGCAATTCAGGCATGGAACTAAATTACAAGGTGGATTGGTCTCCCTGATAAAACATTTGCAGGTTTAGTAGAAGCCAACATCAAGCAATTTTGATTGCACTTTCTTGGTTAAGTTACCAATATATACCATGCTCTATTTTGGTTAGTTGTATGTTGGAGCAATTAGATAAGCCGGAATGGCATTTTATTTGTAGGTAGGATTAAGGGTGTGAATAGAATTGTAAATGTGATTAAATAAAATATCTCGGGACTGGTTTGGAATCAACAATGTAGGTTTGGAGCATCCAAACAACTTGGGGGTGTGAAGCTAATCCAAAATCTTTTGTTGTCTAAATTTCTCTTAGCATGGACTGTAAGTTTTAGGTTCCCTATTGTATTAAGGGTTGAGTATCTTTTGTACTCCATTAATACAAAATTTCTTCCCTCCTTATTGAAAAAACAAAAGTTAGTCTTTCCTTAGACGCGAAGCACAATTATAGAGTACCCCTATAAGTTTCGGTCTCTCCTCACACTTATCTAAAGCTCCAAATGCAATCCAATTTTGAAACCCACAAGGGCTCATCGTACTATTAACTTAAGACCCTTATTGCATAAATACAATGGTTCAGATACACACATAATGGTTAAAATCTAAATATAGAGTAACTCACAAAGTAAAACATACAAGGGTGAATCATAACATAAATTAATTAAAAAGGAGAAAGTACACATACAAAATTATCCTTCAACAAGGAAAGAGGATTATCAGGTTCAACAAGGAAAGAGGATTATCAGGGCATGCACATAAGAAAATCAAAATCCAAAATCCTAAGTGTCAAGGGTGGCCTCTGATGGATTCTCCACCAAGGGGATCCTTTCCTCTGGAATGGTCATTCTGGTAGGCACCCTTTCCTCCAACAAGGGTACTACCTCATGCTTAACATCTTATTTCTGGTTGACCTGGGGCTCATTCTCCTCCATAATACAACCATCCACCACTACCTTAAAAAAATCCAACTCACTAAGATCAAGCCTAAGGTACAAACAAAGTACTTGGGTTTTTTTCTTTCAAGACAAGGTTGTCCATTCGAGCCTCTTTAAGGTCCCTTTTGAGACTACCCACTTGACATTGACTTCAATAAACTCATCATGTTTATTATGGAATGATATATCCAAATATTTCTTGTCTCCCATAAGAGAATTTGTCTCTTGCTCCACCTTCTAAATAGTAGTTTAGGTGTCTTTTTGATTCTTCTCAATATTAGTTATCCTCTTGTTGGCCAAATTCAGTAGGTTATGGTTAACCTTTTAGATTTTCTGTATCTTCTTCATCCTCGAATAAAACACGTCATATCATGAAACTCCTCATCAAGTAAGTTCCAAGAAGCTGGAGCAATTTCTATGTTCTCAACAATCTCGCTCTCTCAACATCAATGGTGGCGTTGAGATGATCGAAGAAGAACACTAACCTGTCAAAGCTCTTATCCCCAGAATGAAACTTCCACATACTAGGGAAAAAGAGGAACCACCTTGTTGATTATCACAACCACTGGCCACCATAATGTAGCGACAAAAACTGCGAGTATAAGCCATTGAATGGACTTAACTCAAAAAGTAACAAAAGAGCCGCCACCATGCTTTTATTTTATCCAAAGGACTAGGAAAAAAAGCGAATAAAATCCTTAAAAAAAATTAGAGATCTGGGACCGGGGGTTAGTTATGCAAAGGGAATATGTTAGGCACCCAAAGCATCTACTCTCCTTTTGAAAATTATATATATATATATATATATATATATATATATATATATATATATATATATATATATATATATATATATATATATATATATATATATATATATATATATATATATATATATATATATATATGTGTGTGTGTGTGTGTGTGTGTGTGTGTGTGTGTGTGTTAAAGAGAGTATATGCACAAAATGGATGGTGGGGAGAAAAGAAGTATTTTTAATAATTTTTGGTTTGATAGAACTTCCAATGAGTTCCAGGCCTACATACCAACAATGTGCAATGTTGAAATCAAAACCAAGTAGTTTGGCTAAAAAAGACCAAAATTGTGTGTTGGTTGATTTTAAGAAAATGTTTGTTAGAAAAGCTACAAAGAGCTCAAAAAAGTTTGAATGAGGTTAGATGTTTTTTAGTCTTATGAAAAAAAGAGTCAAAGTTTTATTAGATGAATTGAAAGTTTATTAAGAAAAGAGAAGTTTGAAAATACATGGACCTAAGTCCAAGTTTTTTATGAAAGTGGTTCGAGTTTTGATAACAAGAATCCTTTGAAAAAGATAGAAGATTTTGAAAATTAAAGAATGGGGAGGAGATGAAGAGGCTAACATATGTACATAAAGTAAAACGTAAGAGTAAAGAAAGATCTAACCGGGTGAGAAGACTAGTACATGACATCAAGAACCAATACCATATCCCATCCTTTATATTACCACATAAGCAACAAATAATCAGACAAAAAAACCAAGCTTCAGATAAGTCAGTGCCTCAGATGAACTCTTGTCTTAAGAAAAACGGGCAGAGTAACAGTTGTATTTGGAGGAAATCCACTCTTGAATTGAGTATAACGAAATAACATGAATACAAAGATAATAACCATACAAGACAGAATAACACCAAGGGCACAAAAATCTTCAAGCTGAGGTAAGGGTCCTAATCCTAAGTCCAAAGATCAAGCTCCAAGCACAAGGATAGTAACCAAGTCCAATTAAGAGTTTTTTTATGTTTAGGTTGAATTATTAAATATTTTGGAAAATTAAAATAAAGCTCAAGTGAGCAAATTCAAAATAACAAGAAAGAAAAATGCTTAAGTGAGCAAAGAAAAAATGACATAAAAATAAATGCTCAAGTGAGCTAAGAAAAAAATGACACGAAATGTAAATGCTAAAAATAAAGTGCATAAAATAAAGAGCATAAGAGTAAATGCGGAAAGTAAAGAACGGAAAATAAAAAACAATTAATAATGGTTAGCAAGATGACCATCTTGAAATTTGTCAAGTATATCATCGAATTGTTAATTGTTAGTAAGGTTAGCAAGATGATCATCTTGAAACTTGTCAAGTATATCATAGATTTTGGAACAATCACCACTTTATCAAAGATGGTTGAGAATTTCAACTGGACAAGGTTAGTGAAAACTTGTTAGAAGCTTGATTAAAAAATCATAGCAACTACTACAACAAGTATCACAAGTGTTGAACCAAAATCAAAGCTCAAGTCATCTTTTGGGGCTTTTTTGAACATTAAAGTTTATGCCACCAATTGATCATTTTCTGATTCAGGACAAAGAAAATAAGATGAAGAAGAAGAAATGTAGTGCTATGTTAAGCAATCGCCAAGTGACTTATGTAGAAGTCACCCTACAACGAGGCCGATCAATAGTGATGTATGTGTTGAAAAAAGCAAACGAGAAGAATGATATGTAGATCATCTTCTAATGTTTATCAACACATATAAAAAAATGAAAGGGATAAGACGAAGAGATATGGAAAATGATAGATCAACTTGTCTTATCTTCTCAAATTTCTTCCATCTTTAAGTTCAACCACTCATCTTGGTGGATTAAGGCACAAAATATATTGTTGACTCAAAGCACCAAGAATTAATTGTATAATTAATCCTTTGGTAGATTTGAATCACCAATACATTTCTCCAACCTCATCAACACCCAAAGTCCATTGAGATTAAAGAGGAATTAGGTATTCAAGATTACAATCCAAGATAATCATCAAAAGAATGGAGTAGAAGAAGAGTAAATGTCAAAAACAAGTCAAAAAAACAAGTGAAAATTACAATTCTACCTCTGTGCAATCGATTGCAGAAGGATGCAAATCGATTGCACACTGTAGTTTTTTCAAATTTTTTTCAAAACGTGGCTCGTGCAATCGATTATAATAGGATGCAAATCGATTGCACGCTGTAAAACCAGAAAAATCATATTTCTAAAGGCCAAATTATTGCTCAAAACTTTTCACAAACACCTTGTGTTCCTTGATTCAATTGAGCATGAAAATTTCAACTAATTTTTGAGAATTTAACAATAATGGAACTAAAAACAAGTTTTCTCAATAAATCAAACAACAACAATTATTAAGAGATCAAATAGTGAAAGATGAAGATCAACACTCACCACTTGTAGATGTTGAGAAAAATTTACAAGATTAACACTTCAAATTGATTTACTTCAACTTCAAAAATCAGAATCACAAGCCTAGATCTAAAGAATTGAAGAAGAAAAAGAGAGTGGATGGAGGTTTAGCTCAAAGAATTAGAGAATCCCAATGAGTAATTTTCTAATCTTTATGAAGAAGAAAGAGCTTTGAGTGAATTGGGAGAATTGGGGAAAATGAGAGAATGAGGAGAAATTTTGACAAGGTGTATTTGGCTATCAAAAGCTTGAAATTTGAATGAGAGAAGGCCTCTATTTATAAGGTTTTGGTTTGGGAATGAGTGGTGGTTTGGAATTAGGTTTGGGTATGGAATTAGGCTTGGAAAAATGAATTTGGAGTCAAAATTGAATCAATTAGTAATTAATTTCGAAATTAAAAGAAAATAAAAAAATGAAATTGGAGCCCAAGCCCACAAACTTGAAAATTGCCCAATTTTTCAAGATTCAGCCAATCACTCTAGTGCAAATCGATTGCACTAAGCTATTTTTGAAAATTTGTTAGTGAGCAATCGATTGCTCAAATGTGCAAATCGATTGCACCCTTTTTTTTGAAAATTTGGTTTTTAAATCAAGTTTGGGAAAAAATATCGGAAAACTTACACTCTCCTGATGTCTTGGCTTGATACCTAAAAAACACAAATATACAAAGAAAAAAGCAAATATTTTTGGTATTTTAATCAGAGATTAGTAGATGAAATAAATGCAGATCAATCATGCATGCAGAACACATTCAGGGTGCTTGGTGATTCCTTAAGAACAAACTTAGGAATAGGACAACCATTAGAGCCCAACCTTGTTCGTGATCTTAATGCATTGTGATGATGAGATGATGAGGGATCTTAGAATAAAAAATTGGGGTACAACACATACCAATGTCCACTTTCAAATCAATAGAAGGAAATTACAATCAATATTATTTTATTTTGATGTTCTGTCTAAATGTTTTGTGAGTGTAACTTTATTTATCGTTTTTATTTTAATTTATTTTTAATTTGTTCACTTCAACTATTTGATTAGATATATACCTTTGAGACACATCTACATTTAATAAATTAATTTTGGACCACAATGTGGTTTTAGCCTAAGCAATGAGATCTAAGTCTGTAGGTTAAGTGTAGCTTGAACCACAAGTTAAAATACTGTAATCAATTTTTTTATGGGGCTTGATCTAAATCATACATGTTGTGACTCAAATCAAACATGCATTTGAAGTTTATAATTTGGTTCGGCCCCTTGATTCGAATTAGGAAAAAATATGTGACTTGAATCACAACACTTCTTGACTGAAATCACATATCCTTTGACTCAAATCATATGATAAAAAATTATTTTTAAATATTTGTGAGTCAAATAATGTTTTGGTGTAACTTGAATGGCTCAAATCTTGATTCAAATCAAATAATAAATTCTTTACTTTACTACCTTTAATTCAAATTATTCTTTCTTTGTTTAAATCACAACCTCATGATTTAACTCAAATCGTTTTGCCTTTCTTTTATCTTTTTGTAAACCTCTTGCACCTTTTAAAACCTTCCACAATTTATGTTTAAAAAGTTTGATGAATCAAGATTTTCTATGAGGTTATCAAGTTGATAATTAGACCCACAGTGTGGCTAGTGCATTGTTGTTGTTGATTATCCCAAGGGTATTCACCAAGAAACCTAATACCCAATTTGTCAAGAAACTTGAGAAAAATATGAGAGTTTTTTTTATTCATAAACACATTATTTTCTTGATTCAACCTTGTGAAAAAACTCCTACAATGCTAATATTATTGGTTAAGAACATGAAGTAACAAAACAATTTAGAGGGGTGGTGGTGGTTTGTGAATAGACTTAAAGAAAAATTCAACCAATTTATTTAGAAATGAATTATTAGAGGTTTTCAATGTTTTTGCACACTAGATTAAGAGCAAAAATATGAGAATTATACTTGTATAGATATTGGATCACATAAGCACTTAATTACTTTACACGTATAAAAGATGTTTTAATGGTGATACACAAGGTATTCAATTACCTAGTTGTATACTTAACGAGATGTATTTATACAATTATTCAATTTTAGCAATTATTAAATTCAACAAGATTCTCAGATTTTAATCACCACTAAAGCTCAATTAGTTTTCAATTCTAACAAAATCTAACCTTACATAATACATCACTTCCAATTGAATAAACAATAAACTACACTGAGAATTAAAAACCTAAGCATACAATATCCTACAAAAGTTAAATGCAAGAGTAAAAGAGAGAAAAAAGACACTAGGATTTATAGTGCTTCGGCGTCCGTCCTCGCTTTGTCTATGTGCACCCTTCAATGGTTTTCCATTGAAACTTGCATAGCTCCTTTTTATTTTGAAAAATATTGCAAGAGTTCTTACAATCACTGGTCGACAAAATGATGAAGAAAATAAATCTTCTATCTTGATGTAGACTTGTATACAACTTAATGTCAAACTCTTATGCGTAATCTTTACTCGATTAACGCTTCTGAATCTTTCAATACCACCAATTTGTGTATCAATCACCTCCGATCCTACCAATTCCTTGAGCAAAGAATTGTTTGCAAATTTGAGAAGAACCGTAACCTTCCACACAGTGTCTACCAAGGCAATATGAAAAGAAGAACCTCCTTATTTTCACTAGAATTTTCTAGCACCAATAAGAACACCTCAATCTTACAAAAACCTTAAAAATATTTATCCAATCTTCTAGAACGATTAGTTTCAAGACAATTTCTCCCTCAATCAATTACCAATATCTCATTATAAAGATCTGAAATCAAAACAAAGGTTGAAGAAGAAATAATTTGTTTGCACGGATTTTGAACTTTTCAAAAGTGAATGGTAGTTGATTTCATAGAAAATCACAAAATGATTATGAGATTCGTACATGAAAAATATTGACAAAATGATTTTATATGTGTTTGATATTAAGCACAAAAATAAGATGTAAAAGTTGGTTAAATTCAAATCAAGAATATTTTATGGTTTGAGTCAAATGAGCAAGTGATGTGAAATAAGAAGGAAAAATATTTTTGACCCATTTCATCCTTGATTCGAATCAAGAAAAAAGCCTGATTCGAATAACAAACCTTGTTATTCGAATTAAGTGCAAATTCTGATTCGAATCAACTACAACATACCCCAAATGGAAAATGCTGAAAAAGTTGTTTATTTCAAATTATGTGTAAAGTCTGATTCAAATCAAATCAAATAGAGGTAACTAGAAGGAGCTTGATTTGAATCAGATGTTAATTCTGACTCAAATCAAAGTGTTAGAAAATCCTGACCTGCCTTTGTCCAATTTAATTTGAATAAGAAAGTGTGCTTGATTCACTTGATTCGAATCAAATACATAAAATATCAATTTTACATATACAATTTTCAAAATATTTTAAGATTTTTATTTGCACCTAACTTAAATAAAAAACACATATAATTCTTATTCCAGTGACTCGTACCGTTGACTAAAAATATCATGATTATGTTCAAATATAGCCATTGATTTTATGCATGCTAAAACGAGTAACGAATCGAACACCACCATCAAACAACAATTTTAACATTCTAAAGCTATGACTATCTAATGAACCCCATCTTTAATTTAAACCTGGACTTGAGGAGAAGATGATGATACTAGAATTCTCTTTGAAGCGTTTCTCGAAGCACTTTCAAGAATCCCACATGCATTGGCTTGATCTTGATTTCTTGGACTTTCTTTATCTCTCCTGCATCTCCTTTCCTCTTACCCACGAGTCCTCTCTCACTCCACTCTCTATTTGTCTCCAAATTTTTTTGAACTTACAGAGAGGAAGAGAATGGTAAAATGAGGTCTTCTTCCTACCAAGTGACTTAAATAGCTAGCCATGAAAAATACTCATTTTCCCTAGTATTTAAGTTTATTACTAAACATGCCACTTATTCCTAATTAAGCCTTCTATTCTAAGGTCTCACTCTTGGTTAGCCATCCAATAGGTTTTAAACATGCTTAGATAAAATGGGGTATTGCAAAAAATTTCTAAAACATTATCTATTAAATTATAATATTTAATTTAAGAATAAATTTAATGATTCAAATATCGAATTAAGAATTATCAAATCATATTTAGAAGATTTATATCAATTATTATTCAAGAATATTATAAGTTAAGTTTATAACTTTTGAATAAGAAAAATACAATCTAAGTATCGCATAAAACATTTGAAGTGGAAGTCTCACGGCACTCTATCATGGTAGGTCTTATAGGGTATGCTTGTGTGGATTCTATCTCAAAAAGATCAGAACTTGCATCACTAGCTACATCTTCATCTTCTTTTTCATGTACATCATTATGAGGATGATCATCATCTATTTTTAACTTGCCTTTTGATGTTGTTTTGTGACTCAATGACTTTCTAGTAATTTGGTTTTGTGAGAGAGTTTGAACTTGAGGTGATAGTGATGAAGTAGTTGAGGTTGAGACTTTTGGTGTTGAAGTGTTCTTTTCTTTGACTTGCAAATAATTTTTATCAAAACAAGAACATTTTTTTCTTAAAAGAGATATAGGTTTTGACAATGAAGCTTTGATTTTCTTGTAAAGACCAACAAAAATATTCAAATGAGATTTAGAACAAGATTTTGAAGGTGTTGTTGAAGTTGTAGCATGTAATGATGATGAAACATAACATGATTTGTTGTTGATGGTAGCTTCGTTGAAATTGGCATCATGATCATGAGATATGCATCCACTAATAGATTCTTTAGCACTTTTCTTTGGATTCATGTTTTCTTGAATTCCTCTTTCCATTTTCTCACTATTTTTGTTGTTGTTGAGGGATTTCAAACTAAAAGCAAATGCATTAATTAATACATGTTATGCTTCTTCTATATATTTGTGTATGTGTGGGGCTGTTTCTAAGTTTTTGTGCATGTGTGAATTGGGAATATACTACTTATCTTATAAAAGTATAATATTATTTATCAATGAGAATACTATTATGTTTCATTCTGAATTTTATCAATATTTTTCTGTATGATATAGTTTTTTTATTTTCCAAAACAAAATCACCAATAATTTGTTCATGATTAGAGTTGTTTATAATTTATTTTTTTTAATTTCAATAAATCTCTATTTAATTTACAGTTTTGCTAACTAGTGTTTTAAAAATATTTATTAAAGATTTTAAATAATATTTTTTATTTATAAAAAGATAACTATTTTAAATTTTAAAATATTGAATATATTAATTTATATGAAAATTTATTCTTTTATTAACATTTCTCTCTAATTTATTATGTAGGGTGTTAGTTTATTGTAGTAAGATTTTGCTTTATAATTTTAAAATATTCAATTTGAATCTTTAAAAGGAAGTAGTAAAATAAAATAGTTGTTAACATCATTTTAATTAATACAAACATTCTTTTTTTAAATTAGTTTTTATGCCAATAATAAATCAGGTAGTATTAAAATTGTTTTTAAATAAGATAAAACAATTATCTAGATCATAATTTATATCTTCATATTTTAGATAAATTTATAGATGTTAATATGATTAAATATGTTTTTTGGTCTCAATAAATATCTTAATTTTTATTTTTAGTCTCTATTAAAAAATAATATAATTTAGTTCCTATGAATTTTTATGCATGCAATTTTAGTCTCTACTATTTTTTAAAATTTTTAAAATTGTTTAATTACCCTTAAATATTTAAATTTTTGAATAATTTTTTTCATACATGTTTAGAATACTATATAATATTTCTTAATCAAATTTTAGAATTTTTTAAAATGATAGTAACTAAATATGATTTTTTTTTTAAATTTCAAAAGATAATGATAAAAGTAATAAAAATTTCGAGTTAAATATTAAATTATTAATTTTTTTTTTCGAGGATTTTTTTATAACGTTCTAAAAATATATGTAAAATAATCATTTAAAAATATACATTAATTTAACATGAATGACTATAACAACGTGCATAATAATTTTATAGAAACTAAAATATATTATTTTTTAATAAAAACTAAAAATTAAAATTAAAATATTTATAGAAATAAAACGTATTTAATCCATATTTTATATAGTACCGCATTTCAACATATAAATTCATATTTTAAAAATTAGAATAAACTTTTCCGCCATTTAATTTGTTTGAATAAAACAATTGACTAATGTATTGATTTAATTATTTCAGTTACATTTTAATTTAATTGAATGGAGTTCAACTACGTTTAGTTCCATCAATTTTTTATTTTTTATATTTGTTTTTACCTTCTAATACTTTCCACAATTTTATTTTATTATTTATTTGTCAATAATCTTGTTAGACTGTGGATGAGTTGATTAAACATACTAAATTTTATTATTAAATTATTTTTTATATTTTCACGGTAGAAAAAAATGCTTATGTTAGAAGCTATAATTAGGAGTTTTTTTTATTTATTTTTTACGGTGGACACACGTTGCACCGTAATTTTATTGTCTCAAAAATGAAACCAAACACACTATAAGTGTAAATTGTAGAAATTTATTTAAGCACTCATTTTAACTTCTTTTTCTTAATGAATTTTGTCTCTTTTCTCCCTTCTTTTATCCATCTAAATTTGCACAATATTACTAGCTATTATGAATATTCGTTTAATAACTTTTAGTGGTTTTTAATCTTGTGAGATGTGACCAAATAGATTCATGAATTTGTTGGATATTGATAAATTTGATTTGAAATTACTAACAAATTGAAAAACGTCTCTTAAGTTATAAATTATTAGTCATTTTAGTTTATATGTCACCTTCTGATGCTAGTTAAGCTTTCAAATTAGTTCCTAAAAGTATACCTAATTGTTGGGCAAAAGTTTTTAATTTGCATAGTGTTTATTGATGGAGAGGTTGGGCCGGGAGCATCAACGAGATTTTATTGTTGGAGAGAAAAAGTCATAGTACCTACAAGATTAATACTTCAGGATTACATGAGAGACTATACATTTTAATTTAAAATTTTAAGGTATTAATATATGAATTAGGGGTGTTCAATACTAAACCGCCTTAATAAAAATCTGCAAACCAATTGCATCAAACCAAAAATCGCATTTGATTTGGTTGTGTTTGAGCAATTTTTTAACAAAATCATACGGTTCAGTTCAATTTGCAGTTTATATTTTATAAACCGAATCAAACTGCATTATTTGATAACCAAACTTCACTTAACCCATATTAAATCAACATCAAACCTATTATACTTTAGTCTTACGAATGCGAACGATTTTCTCTTCTTCACATTTAAAATTTTAATTTCAATCTTCTTAAATCTCTCTTAGCAGTATCGTTTCTTCTTCGTTAGAGACATCTCACATTTTTTTCTCTAATTTTAACAATATTATATTCTTTCTTTTACATCTTCTCATTTTTATGCTCCTATACTCTCTTCGAATTTTGTTTTTATCACATGTCTTCTTCTCTAATCTATCATTTCTTATGTTATTTCTTTTTCATCTTTATTAATCTTTTATCTCCTCTATTTTTTTTTGTTTCATTATAATGTTTTTTATTGTATTTGATATTATTTTATGCTATTTTTTTTTATGTTTATTGTTCAAGTTTTGTCTAATCTAATTTTTATACATTAAATAGAAAGTTACATACTAAATATGATGAGTTTTATTGTTATTTGATAATATATGAATGATTAAACACAAAATTATGTTGTCATCTATATGAGTATGTATTTTTAAATTAAAAAAAATTAAAAACTGAATCAACCAGACCAAACTAAACCACATTAATTTGATTTGGTTTGATTCAATTTTATTTATAAAAGTCAACCAGATTAAACTGAACTGGACACTTTTTCTCTTGCGATTTAGATAAATTTTTATTCAAAATCGTCCAAATTGTACCGCGAACACCATATTATGAATCACCTCTCTTATAAATTTAACATTTTATTCATTCATAGATGATGCGAGATTTTAACCGCTCAACAAACATTCTCCTCACAAGTGTGAGTCTTTTACAATTCTATAACAGAATTCAACACCGATTTCAGCTTCCGTCCCCACCAACCCAAATCACATCTCTAATATTGTCGTTGATAGGGTCAATCATATGGGTGTACAAGGTGGTCAGTCATATGAGTGTATAAAGGTGTGCCATCGCATATACTCTCTTTATTCCAAATTATAAGAGAAATTTATTTTTTAGATACACTGAATAATTAATGTATCTGATGGACGAGATACATTAATTATTCAATGTATCTAAAAAATAAATTTCTCTTATAATTTGAGACGGAGGGAGTAGCATATAGCCTCGGGTCTCAAATTTTTAAAATAATTAATATTTTGTCAAATACTTTGCATAGTGACATAGCAGAATTGTGGTAGCTTTCTGATGTGCATGACGCGAGCTTGATTCTACCATTTCAAAATTTTGATTTTTTTAAAGTAAAAAATATATAGTTTTAACCACTACCCAATTGTCTATCAATTACTACCTCTGTTCCTATATATAAGAGACAATTCATTTTTTATATTCATTGAATAATCAATGTATTTGGTCAATTTATAGACTAGGTACATTGATTATTCAATGAATCTAAAAATTGAATTGTCTCTTATATATAGGAACGGAGGTAGTATTGTTATATATTGTGAATAAATTATATACACTTTTTTACCATATACAAACTCTAAAACAAAGACAATAGTCATTATTTTAATTTTTTTAAATAATGTTTTAAAAATAATATTAAATATCAATCAAATAACTCATTCATTTGTTATTAGATTTTTTTGATAAATGATTATATAATATTATTTGTGGCTTGATATTTTCATATAAAAAGATATAACATTTTTAAAGATGTATTATTGTTGAACTTTATTTTTCTAATTATTTTTAATTATAAATTTTAATATTATTCATAATTTAAATAGTTTTTTTTTAATTTTTTATTAGGCCCTAACATTAAAGATTAGACCAGAGTTTCGAAATTGTTTTGATCGGTCCTTATTTTTGGAGAATTTGAAAGAGTCAGCAGCACCAACGAAACCAATACTCTAGAATTAGATAAACACTATATCTCAATCTAAAACTTTAAAAGTATTAGATAAATGAGTCATTTCTCTTATAAATATAATATTTTATTCATTCATAAATACTCTAAGACTTTAACCACTCACAATTACAATATTTTTGTCCTTACTATTGTTTGCTAAAAAAATTATTTTAATTTAAATAGTATTTTTGTGTCACATAAAATACACGAAGAATTCACCAATTTCAACTAAGTTAAACTTTATGGATTATCTCTCGTCCTATTTCTTTATCGTTATGTACTATGAACTTAAGATATTTAAACCCTATAATTTTGAATGACAAAATAGATTTGTCATGTCAAACATGTCCGTATTGCATATATTTCTTTCGAACATAACAATATTTTATGTCTATACCCTCTAATATGTGCATCTCACTCCATTCCATTTTGTGAGTTTTTGCATGCACATTAATAACATAATTATCTGTAATATTTAAACTTTAAAAATGTAGTATCTATGGATTTATTCAGTTCTATTAGGGCATAAGGGTAGAAGATAACAATGATGGAAATAAGAGAGAGAGAGTAAAAACAAGGAATAATTGTATTGAATTCAATTGATTAAACTAATGAAATACAAGCACCTATTTATAAGACAAAAAGTAACTAACTAAAAATAAACTTTAATCCTATTCTTAAGGAATTAAAGATATACGATAATATCAGTAAAATAACAAATACTAATTATCCTAATAATTACTAAAGTGCCCTTAGAACATGAATTATTCACAACACCATCCCTTAATTCATGTTCATCACAAACTGTCTGTATTAGAACCTCACTTTCTGGACAGCTCCAAAAGGTGCCATCCCTCAAACGGATAAGATGTTCAGTCTTGATATCCTTCATCAGAATATCCGCAGCTTGCTTCTGGTTGCAACTCTTCTTTACTAATATGACATCACCATAAAGACACACTATAATCATATTGCTTCCAGAATATTTCACATTGAAGCAACTCGATTTTCAAAAATCATTTAAATTTCGGAAAAAATAGTGAAATCGCCACCTAATTTTATTTGTTCCAAAAGGAACGGGAAAATATAGATAAAACCTCACAGATGCGGATAAGGCGGTCTACGATCAAAAATATGGAATCGGGAGTCGGTTATGCAAGGGGAAGGTATTAGCATCCCTTACATCCATCGTACTCGATGGGACCCTTTTAGTTCTAAGTGTTTGTGTGTGTGTTTATTGCTAAGTTATGAATACCAAAAGAAGAAAAAGAATTTGTTTATTATTATTTTGAGTTTGGCACGGTTTCAAAATCGTGTGCCTACGTATTCCCTTGTGCAATGGGAAAGTCAAAACTCCGTAGTTCCTCTTAAAAAGGTTTTTATTGGTTGTATTAATTTTATAAGAAAAATCGTGCATTAGACATTTCAAATGCTCGAATTTAGACTTGTTTAGTTTGTTTGAAAAGCTTAAGTCCTCGTTCGTATTTGAAATGGCTATTGCACACTCTTTATATGAAAAGAGTTTGGATGATCGCGTATGAGTGATAAAAGAATTTGAGTGAGTTGAGTTGATTTTAAGTTGTGGATGACAAATATTGAAACATTAGGCTATCATCTAATGATTCAAGTATTCGAAATTGGCGAGCAAGTTCAACCAATCATCTCTCATCCAAAATATTTATTATGAAAACAAATGAAGTGAAACAAAGTTCACAATTATTAAGTGTGCGAATAAAAGTATTTAAATCATTAGGCTATCGTCTAACGACCCAAATACTTTAAATTTGATTAAACCGTCGGGCTATCATCCAACAATTTAACCGAATGTCACAACACTAAGTTTTTTTAAATTAAAACATGGGTAGAAGTTTTTTAACTTATTAGGCTATCACCTAACAACCTAAAAAACTTCTAATTTGTTTAAACCATTAGGCTAACATCTAACGATTTAAACAAACCCCATCTAAATGTTTTTGAAAATCAATTTAGGAAAACAAGTTCAATTAAGTAATTTGATCCTTGAAAGTGTTTTAAGGTTCGATTCGCGTAGAAGAGAGATGGAATCGGGTTATGATTAATTAAGTATATGGACTTAATTAATCTCGTGAGGATAGGTGCTCCTATCCCCAACCATGAGACCCTGGTACATGGAAAATTGGTATATGGACCAATGTTATTTTCGGGTTATGATTAACTAAAGCAACAAGGGCTTTAATTAACCTCGTGAGGATGGCCGTGCCCATCCCCAATCCTGAGACCCTTTAAGAAATCGACTTATGAGCCAATCAAAGGAAAATCAGATTAATTTTAATGTTGGTTGTGTGCGAAGTGTACAATGGTGAATAAATACCGAATGAGCGAATAAACAGACAATTATCACACAATACAATCGGAAATTTAAATAATTTTAGAAATGGTTTTTTCTGTTTGATGAAAAATCAACTAATAGTTTAATCGATAAATCATCAAATAAAAATTATCAGAACTAATTATCATTTAGTACATTGCACAAAAATTAAATCATTTATAAAAATAGAATAATTTAAAAGATGAGAGTTTAGAAATGGGCCTGATATTGTAGTGATTCTGGGGGGTGTTGGAAGCGAGAATAGCCCGAGTCCGTGAAGAAACCCATCTGATCATGCGTGGCCGGTCAGCAAAATTTCACCACGTGTTGGTATTTCGGATGCGTCGGATCTTCTTTTCCAAAACACTCCGACGGTCATGATGGAGTGTTATTTTTCAAGCATCAAAGAAATAAAATAAATGACTAAAAAAGAAAAAAAAAATAGAAAATACCAAGGTGGTGACTCTTGTCACCACCAAACTAAGATAATTAGAATAATATAACATAAAAAAAACTCTAATTAAAATTAAACTAAAACTAAACAGAAACAAAGAATCAGTCTCTCTTGCGACACTCATCTCTTCTCGTTATCTCTCTCGACCTCTCATCATCTCTCTTGCTACCTCTCTCACTCATATAGATCTCTTACTCACAGAGAAACTCTCTGCTCTCATCTCTCTCGTTCAGAAACGAAGCATGTTGGAGGAAAGAAAAAGGAAAACCCATGGAAAAATCGCCTGGTGGGTCGAAACTCCGATTTTGATTTTCTTACATGTTTCTTGTTCGTTTCTTGGTTCTGACACTTGATTTGGCTTTGGATTTTGCAGATGGTTACCAGTTTGCTTTAGATCTTGAAGGGGGTCTGGAAACCCTAGATGTTGGATTCGGCCTCCTTCGGGACTTCTCGTTGCCTTTCGGGTGAGACCGCTCTAAACTTCTCTCCTCTTTTTCTTTCTTAGTTCAGAAACGTGATTTCTAAAAAAAATGCTTTCTGAAGGGTTAGGTTTTTAGGAAGATGATGATTAGAGTTAGGGTTTTTGTGTTCTGAATGTTGTTTGCTGAGTTAATACGTTTCTGGTTTTTTGGAACAGATGAGTTGCTTGGTTTTTGGCTTCTGGGTTGATATATTTCTGGTTTTTTGGAACAGATGAGTTGCTTGGTTTTTTCGGTTTCTTGCTTCTGGTTTTTTGGAACATATGAGTTGCTGTTGGCTTCTGGTTTAACTTAGAACAGACATTTTCCTTGTTTTTTTTGGTTATGGTTTAACTTAGAACAGACATTTGCCTTGGTTTTGGTTATGGTTTTGAAACTGTTTTGAACAAAGGTTGTTGAACAATACTTTTTCTGGTTTTTTTGGTTCTTGGTATTCTGTAGTTCTCTCTTTGAACAAATGGCTTGCTGTGTTTTATCTCTTGACCCAACTGAGTTTTTTTTGGAACTAGTTTTCTGCTTTATCTGATTCTGGTTGCTGCTCTCTGTTGCTTTCTGCTATGGTTTTGTCTTCTGCTATGCTGATAACCCTTCCACTTTTAGCCAACCTGCTGTTGCTTTTCTCAATTGGCTTTATTGCCTTGATATTTTGGGCTTTGTCTGCTCTGCTCCTGCTGCTCTCTGTTGCTTTCTTTTATGGTTTTGTCTGCTGTTGATAACCATGCTGCCTGCTGCCTGTTGCTTGTGATAATCTGTTTTGGGCTGAACTTTTACTTTGCTTGCCTTGGAAAATATGATGTTATTTTCTGATTTTCCTCCTCACACCTCCTTTTGTGAACCAAACCTTGTTTGTGATTTGTAATAGGAGGTTGTGGCCGATGAAAGAACTTTAAAGTTCTGAGGCTTTGTCGCTTGAACATGATTAAAACTCTTAAAACCTGAGTCCTTAAACTTAACCCTAATGATGAGCCTTGAAACGAATAGTTTCCTTGGGAATTCTTGCTTATTTTAACTTCTTGATTATAATTGCTAATTATGCTTCTCTCTTTTGTTTCATGTAACATTGAATGATGGTGAGATGTGGACGAAGATAGCAAGGCTAACCAACTGAAGAATTTGCAAGAAAATGGACCATGGAGCAAGAAATTTTGAATAGCAAACTCTTCTTAGAAATCCTAGGAAACTTCTTTGAAATAGTTTTTGTAAACTTGAAATTTTGTCATTGTAAATGGATTTGGCCATGTCTATGTTGACTTGTATCTCTTTACCAATACATTTTCTTATTGAATAAAAATGTATTTCAAATTTGAAACTTTGGCTCCAAATTAGCCCTTGTATAGAATCAAGTTAATCATAGTGCTTGTAAAAAAAGATTGAATCTTGAAAGAAACATTTGAAAGGAATTATCAAGACTTTGCATGAAACTTTTCCCTGTTGAATGGTTTTAAGATAAGCTTGAATCGCTCTTTGATTAGTACTTGAATAAAATACCAATTGAATTAAAATTCTGAATCAAATTCAAATTAACTTCCATGAATAGAAATAACGCTCATAACTGCAATGGCCTCTTAAATTAATTAAAGTGAATCTTAAATTCAAAATAAAAGATTCATCTTAACGATAGAAATAAGAGATGTCTTAATCACAATCTCAACCTTCATGCCAAAATTCATCTCGAATAAAACAAGATTTCCAGAACTGATGATTAATTTCCACATCTTTCCTTCTGATAATACTAACACAAGAAGAGTCTTATATTAGCAAAACCTCTTAGATGGTGATGAAACTTCTAACAAGGAAAAATGATGTATTGATTAGATAGAAACTTGTAATGCGCGAATAAAACCCTATCTATGGTCAACCTCAGGTGATGCAATAATCTTATGAGAAACACAAGGGAATAAAGTCTTGATCTTGTGCATTAATGAAATTCAAAGGAGTATGCTCCTTGAAGAAAGGATGCTTCACGATCACTTCTCACGAACTCAAAATTCGTTTCCTGAAGATGAAACCCTGAGCTTAGGAGGGTAAATTTTGGGGTGCGACACACATACACACTATACTTTATGTCACATTTCTGAAACCTTTGCTTCTTAGAAAATAAATCAATCTTCTGAGTCCAAGCTCTGGGTACTTTCTTTAATCCATACAGAGCTTTGTGTAACTTATACACCATCCCTTCCTAATTCTTTTTCACGAATCCAGAAGGTTGTGACACGTATACCTCTTCTTGTAATGGTCCATTCAGAAATGCTGACTTCACATCCAAATGCATTAGTGGCCAACTTCTGATTGTTTCATGCCTCGCTACAGGAGCAAACACCTCAAAATAGTCTTGTCCAGGTTTCTAAATAAACACTCTGGCCACTACCCTTGCTTTATTCTTGCCAACTGATCCATCTGGCTTAAACCTCACTTTAAAATCCCATCTGACGCTGATGGCTTTCTTCCCCCTTGGAATCTTAGAAGACTTCCAAGTCTTGTTTCCTTCTGAGGCCTCAAGTTCTTCATTCATGGCATTCAGCCACGCTTTCTTCTTGAGAGCATCTTCAATGCCTATTTTTTCAGAATCTCCTTCTGATTCTGGAACCATATCTCCTTCTGGACTTTCTCTAGAAGTTTTATTTCCATCAGAAGTTCCACCTTTGTTAGTTTTTGGACCTTGTCCAGAATCATCACCTTCAGAACTTCCACCAGTAGTTCCACTTTTGTTAACTTCTGGACCTTGTCTAGAATTATCACCTTCAGCAGAATCATCACCTTTAGAAGTTCCACCAGAAGTTCCACCTTTGTTAACTTCTGGAC
Source organism: Vicia sativa (assembly GCA_021764765.1). NCBI lineage: Eukaryota > Viridiplantae > Streptophyta > Magnoliopsida > Fabales > Fabaceae > Vicia > Vicia sativa. The sequence goes on from CM038792.1 coordinate 282,891,534, forward strand.
CTTGTTCAGAGCCATCACCTTCAGAAGTTGGATCGTCTTCAGAAGCTCTTGCTTCAGAAATTCCACCTTCAGAATCTTGATCACCGTCAGAGGCTGGACTAGAAATTCCACCTTCAGAATCAGAATCATGACCAACGTCAGAGGCTGAACTAGAAGTTCCACCTTCAGAATCATGACCAACGTCAGAGGCTGTACTAAAAGTTCCACCTTCAGAGTCATGATTACCACCAAAAGTTTGATCACCTCCAGAAGCTTGTCCTCCAGAACCTACGTCTTCAGAGTTTTCCCTTCCAGAAGCATGATCACTTTCTTGATCACCTCCAGAAGCTTGTCCTCCAGAACCTACGTCTTTAGAGTTTCCCTTCCAGAAGCATGATCACTTTCTTGATCACCTCCAGAAGCTTGTCCTCCAGAACCTACGTCTTTAGAGTTTCCCTTCCAGAAGCATGATCACTTTCTTGATCACCTCCAGAAGCTTGTCCTCCTACGTCTCTAGAGTTTTTCCTTCCAGAAGCATGATCACCACCAGATTCTGGATCATCATCAGAATCTAGATCAGAATCAGATTCACTATCTGACTCATCCTTAGAGTCTCCGGAAGCTTCTTCATCTTCTGACTCTAATACTTCTTCAGAACCTTCAATACTATCTGACTCATCCTTAGAGTCTCCAGAAGCTTCTTCATCTTCTGACTCTGAACCTTCTACTTCTAACTCATTTTCAGAACCTTCATGTTCTAACTCTGAACCTTCTGCTTCTGACTCTGAACCTTCTGCTTCTGGCTCATCTTCAAAACCTTCATGTTCTGACTCTGAACCTTCTGCTTCTGACTCATCTTCATAACCTTTATGTTCTGACTCATCTTCAGAAGCAGAATCTTCTGACTCATCTTCTATCTCATTTTCTGACTCTGATTCATAAAGAGACACTCCTTCAGAATCTTCACCCCCTTCAGATTCAGAAAATGACAACCTCACAGGTTCCTCGTCAAATTCATAAGTCATCAATAGCATAGGTTCATCATCAGAGTCTCCTCTTACCATATTCGCTTCTTCTAATTCTTTTTCTTTGTTTGACCGACAATCTCTTGCAAAGTGGCCAAATTGCTTATAGCAATAACATTGAACTTTCCTTTTATCCTTTCCCTTTTGATACTTCTCATCAGAATTAGAAGCTTTTGGCTTCTGGTATCTGTCACCATGTCTATTCTGCTTCTGGTCCTTCTTGACAAAAGAAGCTTTCAGAGTGTGCTCTACTTCCCTCTCAGAAGTTCTATCAGCCAAGCGCAACTCATGTGCTTCTAGACTGCACTGTATCTCTTCAATTTTCATGGTCTCCAGATCTTTGTTATGTTCAATAGAAACCACAATATAGTCAAACAAAGGATAAGTGACCTCAGAACCTTCTCTATGATCACTTGTTCAGAAAGAGTCTCTCCACAAGCCTTCATCTCATTAGTGATCAGAATCACTCTTGAGATATACTCAGAAATCTTCTCACTGCTCTTCATGTTGAGATTTTCGTATTGCTTTCTCAAGGACCGAAGCTTCACCTTCTTCACTGATGCGTCACCACCGTAACACCTGACAAGTGTGTCCCACGCCCCCTTTGACGTCGTAGAATCTGCAATCTTCTAAAACACAGTCGCATCCACACACTGATGGATATAGAACAACGCCTTCTGATCCCTCCTCCTTTTATCTCTCTTCACCTCTTTCTCTTTTTTTGTTGCAGCTTCTACAACTGGAATGTAACCATCAGTAACAAGCTCCAGAACATCTTGAGCTCCAAACAACACACGCATCTGGATCATCCATTGATTCCAGTTTTTGCCATCAAAGACTGGAAGGTTGGTGCTTAGGTTGCTGTTTCCGTTCATCTTCTTCCTTGTGCAAATAACCCATAGACAGGAACACGATTGTTGTTTCCCTGAATTCTAAACCGGAAGCTCTAGATACCAATTTGTTAGGGCACAAGGGTAGAAGATAACAATGATGGAAATAAGAGAGAGAGAGTAAAAACAAGGAATAATTATACTGAATTGAATTGATTAAACTAATGAAATACAAACACTTATTTATAAGACAAAAAATAACTAACTAAAAACAAACCCTAATCTCATTCTTAAAAAATTAAAGATATACGATAATAACAGTAAAATAACAAATACTAAATTATTCTAATAATTACTAAAATGCCCTTAAAACATGAATTATTCACAACAAGTTTCACCCTATTTTTTTTTAAACAAGCTAAATTATTAGCATCACACCCTAAACAATGTGTCATCCTGTCTTCCTCATTCTTTTTGGGGCTAACGACACACATTTAATGATACGAATATATGTATGATATGATTTTCAACTTTTACATCTAATTTTTTTTTTTTAAATTAGTTAAACTCACATATACTCCGTTTTACTCTCCTTAAACATGATATTTCACTGCATGAAAATATCTTTTCCCCCATTATTTATGTTGATGGACTTAAATGGCTTTTAATAGCCCTACCCTTAGGAAGGGTCCATTGTCCATTTTATTAAGGAAGTTGTCAAACTCTTGAGAAATAAAATAAAATAGAAAGACCACAAAAGGAAAGTCTTCCTAGCGACAAAACTAAAAGGAGATAGATTTGGAACCAGTCAAGGATATGGTAGTGCCACTATTACCCTTCAAGCTAACAATCCTAACATGCATTGTTTCTAGACAACACATGTAATACACCTTTTTAGCTGTTTTGGATTTTGCTTTTCAATAATATTCTGTCCATTAAATTATACAATACCTTTCTATCTACTCATTATTCTTTATTATAATTGTTTTTTATCCAAGATTATATGTATCTCAATGTTTTCGGTTAAGAACTAATCATTATCCAAAATTTGATTAGGCAAATCAATTTACATTCAGTTTTTTCGTTGACTTGACTACAAAGGGTCCATCTCTATTTTCCACTTAAACATTTTGAAGAGTTTTAGAAATTTTATAAATATTACCTACTATTAATAATCTAAAAAAAGAAGAACGGAGAAAAGAAAATTAGATCCGAAGAGTTACTATGTCAATGAACTACATCAAAATTAACGTTATATGAAAGTTCATTTTGACGTTAATTTTTTGATATCTTGATCGTATAGTAAACCATTATAGATTAATCTGAAACTTTATAGGTATGATATATATATATATATATATATATATAATGATATATTACAATCCAACGGTTGATTTTAAAAAATAGTAATCCGAAGTAACGTTTTTGAGTGAGTGTAACTCATGGTGTAACTCTTCGGGTGTAATTTGATCCTCTCTCTCTCTCTCTCTATATATATATATATATATATATATATATATATATATATATATATATATATATATATATATATATATATATATATATATATATATATATATATATATATATATATATATATATATATATATATATATATATATATATATATATATATATATATATATATATATATATATATATATATATATATATATATATATATATATATCTAATCAATATGTTAAAATTAATGTTTTAAAACTTAGACCGAACCAATCGGTTTGACAGATTAAACTGAAAACTGAAGATGAATTCGATTGGATTAATTTTTTAAAATTGCTAATTGATGAAAATCGGATTGAACCGTCCAAAATTATTCTAATAAAAAAATCAAAAGTAAAATCGACCGATTCAAAAAGTGCATCAAATTTCCATTTTTAATATAATTTTTAAATTTAATATGTCGATATCAAAACTTAACATATATTTCTCAATCTTAAAAAGAATTATATATTTATTTTAAAGTCATACAAACCTTTAAATATTGTCATTTCGATGTGATTTTTCTTTTAACCACACTCCATCATCATCATGTCGTCTCTTTCAAATGTAGTTACGCTATCCAATCCAATATTATCTTTCAAACGTAGTTACGCTATCCAATCCAATATTATTTGTTGTTTAAGGTAATATTATTTATTGTCGTCTATTATAATTTGTCTATCGTAGTGCAACTCAAATTTATTTTTTATTATTTAATTAATTATATTATATTGTTTGATTTTGGTATTCTATCTTATTTAATTTATGAATTCTTAATTATTTGAATTTTATTTTAGTTATTTTTGGTTTGAATTAGTGTAACTTATTTTATTGTTATTATTTAATTTGTTTAAAATTATTCTTAAATGAAAGTTGAAATGAAGTGTACAACTATGCTGTGTTATTATATGTACTATTGATATTAATGTATTAAGTTTGTAGTGAATTTTTAAAATATTTAATTTATTAAGTTGTGAAAATATAATTATGTGTGACATATCTATGAAATTTAGTTTTTAATTGTTAGTTTATTTAATAAAACGTTCGACCGGAGGGTTAATAAATTGGACCAATTGAACCTTAAACCGAAATTTTCACCAGTTCGATCTATGGTCTAGTTTTTTAAAAAATGTTTAAAATAACCCACCATCTATTAGGCAAGGTTAAATTGCACTAATAATTTGAATAAAAACGAAAGATTCCACTATTAGAAATTTCGTTTTTATTGACCAAAAAATTTCGGTCATTGTAGCGACCGAATTAGCCACAAAAATCTGATATTCATCCGTTAATTTTAAGAGGTCACTAAATCTATCATTAAAATAAATTAGCCATCGATTTAGTGATTAAAAATTTTGTGATCGCCTATTCCGTCACGAAAATTATATTTATATAAAATTTAATTTATATAAAAAAATAAAAGACCGAGATTTCAGTCACTATTACTTTTTGTTTTATTTTTCTATTTTTTAATCCTCTTTATTATGTTATTATTTTCCTTTTAATTTTGTAAGATTTTAAATCTCTTTCAATTTTCAATTTTAATTTTTAATATATATATATATATATATATATATATATATATATATATATATATAGAGAGAGAGAGAGAGAGAGAGAGAGAGAGAGAGAGAGAGAGAGAGAGAGAGAGAGAGAGAGAGATATAATAAAATATAAAGTGGTCTATGCATTGATAGAATTCGCAGAAGCCACGAGTTTGATTTTTGAGTTTGACAATCTTTTATTTTATTTTATGAAAAAGAACATTCAGTCACTAAATTCAATCACAAACACGGTTGCAAAATATTTTAGTGACCAATTTTTAAACTATCTGATCTCTAACTCGATTAATAAATATAAATTTTTTAGTAGTGTTGGTCTCAATAACAACATGATATGACTCATTTAATACACAAAATCACATAGAAACAAGATATGATAAGTAGTTGGATAAAGATATGATATATACATGATAGATATACTAGGGAATCGGGTGCACCCTCAAGTTTTTGTTTTGTTCAACGCTCAAAAAAACTTATTCAAAGGGGTATAACCGGGTACACCATATGTGGTACGAGTTACACTGAGACAAAATTCAAAAATATATCTAACACTACAGAGGGTAGCCAGGTACCCTATATGAGGTAACTGGGTATCCAACTAAAACAGACTCAAAAACCTGCAAATTTTATTTTGAAAAATGTTATATCTTTTGGAAAATAAACATTGCATCACTTCATTGTTTGTACACTTTTGAAGAGGTGTAAAGAGAGTATTTAAACCCTTATTTTTCAGATTTGAAAAACACATTTTTCTTCAACAACTCTTATAATTTTAAATCATCTCATCTTTCAAAATTCAAGTATAAAAAAATCTAAATTTTCTAAGGAAATTTTTTGCACTTAATTTTCTTTGAGAACACAAAACAATTTCATATCATCCATTAAACACTTGTACTATATCATTGAGAAAGTTATTTATTTAAAAGAGAATATCAATCAAGTGATTGATACATTGTCTATAACATTCCAAACTCTTATAAAAATTCAAATTAATTGTTGTAACCTTGTTGTCAATGATTGTTGGAAGAAAGAGAAGTCACTTTGAGAGGATTATGATCTTAGTGGACTTAGTAAATGTAAGTGTTTTGTGTTGGCTGCAATTTTTGGTAAAACCAGATTGGTGTGCAAATGTCTTGACTGATGTCATGACATTCTGATATGAAGACAATTCTGCAGAAGGAGTGTGATTGCAGATGCAGCTCAGTATATTTGCATAACAAATGATATGCTATTTTCAGAAGAATAGGTTCTGCAAGAGAAGTGTGTATGATGTGTGATGTCACATCCAATGTTAAGACATTCTGCATAAGTGGAATATGCAGTTTTAATTTCCTAAGAGTTTTCAGGAAAGTAAGCTTATTATGGGCTGGATCATTTCAGGAGGAAACCATGTTTAAGCTCTTTTGTATGTGGAAATTAGGTTAACTTTGATTAACCCTAATTATTGTTTTTCAAGCCCAAGACCAACTCCACAGGTTAACTTCAGTTAACCCTAATTATTATTGTGCAATCCCAAGACCAAGTCCACTCATGCATCTATATAATCTCACTAATCCTAATGTTAATGTTGCACATTTTTTAAGAGAATATAGAAGAAGAAAGCAACGAACAGAATTGCTTGATCGTGAGTTCAAGACTTCTTTCTTTGTTTCAGTTTTATTTGTGAGCCAAGGAATTATTATTATGGTAAGTGAATTGGAGTAGGATTTTCTATAAGTGTAGTTTTGTCACTCAAAGCTTTTAAGCACGAGTGCTATGTCTCTTGATTAAAAGCTTTGAAGCATGATTAAGTATTTGTGTTGAAGAGTGTCTTCATAATTCTGTTAAGTATTGGTTTGTAATCACTGCTGTGATTGAGGGGGAGTGAGTGAATTCTCAGGTCTAAGTAATTCTTATATTGAAGTTGCATTGGATAGGTCTTAAGTGAAGGATATAAACCGTTGGTTTAATCCAGAATTAGTACCTCTTATAGTGGATTTCCTCCCTGGCTTGGTAGCCCCCAGATGTAGGTGTAGTTACACACTGAACTGGGTTAACAATTGATTGTCTCCTTTACTGTTTTTACTTGTTTATTAACATTGTTAAAAAGTTTGTCAGATACCAGTGTCATAACATTCTATTTGACATCAAGTATCTGTTGCCAGAATTTCAATTGGCATCAGAGCAGGCACCTTGCTTGTTTATCTGGGTGAGATCTAGGGACAATATCTTCTGGCACTATGGACAAAGAAGGAGGATTTGGGAGCAGACCACCTATTCTGGATGGGTCAAACTATGACTATTGGAAACCTCGTATGGTTGCCTTCTTGAAGTCACTGGACAATAAAGCTTGGAGAGCTACTGACAAAGGATGGAAACATCCTATCAAGATTGAGAAAGATGGAACTACTAGTCAGAAACCTGAGGAAGAATGGAGCAAAGAAGAAGAAGAGTTGGCCCTGGGCAACTCTAAGGCATTGAATGCTTTGTTCAATGGAATTGATAGAAACATATTCAGACTACTACATCAGTGTGAACTGGCCAAAGTTGTTTGGGATACTCTCAAGACCACTCATGAGGGTACGTCCAAGGTAAAAATGTCAAGACTTCAGATGCTCACTGCCAAATTTGAGAATCTGAGGATGAAGGAAGATGAGACCATTCATGAGTTTCACATGAACCTTCTTGAAATTCCCAATACCTCAGGAGCCTTGGGAGAAAAAATGTCTGAAGAAAAACTTGTAAGAAAGATTCTCAGATCTTTGCCAAAAAGGTTTGCTATGAAGGTGACTGCCATAGAAGAAGCTCAGGACATCTGCAACTTGAAGGTAGATGAACTCATTGGTTCCCTCCAAACATTTGAGATGGGAATTAGTGACAATGCTGAAAAGAAGAACAAAAGCATAGCCTTTGTATCCAATACTGAAGAGGAAACTAAAGAAAGTGATGAGAAGAATATATCAGAAGCTATAGCTATGCTTGGAAGACAGTTTAACAGAATCATAAAGAGAATGGACTAGAAGCCAAAATCAAATGTCAAGAACACCCCCTTTGACACCAGCAGGACTTATGATTCAAATAGAAGAGCAAAATCTGAAGAAAAAGGCAGCCAAAGCAAAGGGATTCAATGTCATGGATGTGAAGGTTATGGACACATTAGAGGTGAATGTCCTACCTATCTAAAGAAACAGAAGAAAGGAATGTCTGTTACTGGGTCTGGTGGTGACTCAAAGAGTGACTTTGAAGAGAAATCAGCTAAATTGGTTACTGCACTAACTGGCGTATGTAATTTTGACAATGATTCAAGTGATGAGGAGCTGACTTTTGAAGAACTTGCAGACTCATACAAGAGTTGTGTATCAGGAGTGCTAAGTCTGTCAACAAGGAGAGAAGTAGAAGAAACTCATAGTGAAGTTGTAAGCTGAGAAAAAGGACCACATTGCAACTATAACTCACCTCAAAGGTGAAGTCCTCGTGCTAAACTCCAAACTTGATCGATGACAAAGTCCATCGAATGTTAACCAAACGACAAATTGGAAGAAATCCTTCAAAGTGGACAAAATGCAGGAAATATGTCTGGAATATGCTTTGTTGCTGCAAAGGAATCTACTTTTGACATCAAGCAACCAAGACCTGAAAAAAGATGTCAAAACAGATGTCACAACATAGGACTCAACATCAAGGAAAAAGAAACATGAAGAAAAATTCCAAAGATGGAGATGTCATTACTTGGAAGGTTTGGTCATATAAAACCATTCTTCGACTATATGGATACCCGAGACTCCACATGTTAAATCTAAAATCAATGGGACAACCAAGAATCAACAATGGATGAAAAAAAGCCTTAATAGCTCACACTTCTTAGAGTCTCACCAAAGAAGACAATACTTTGACAATGGATGTTCTAAACACATGACTGGAATCAAGAATATGTTGAGTGACATCAAACCTCACACTACTAGTTTTGTAAATTTTGGAGATGGAGCAAGAGGTGAAATCAAAGGTGTTGGAAAACTAGACATCACAGTTCCAAACTAAAACTAAATCGTATTAGTCAACTATGTGATCAATAAAACTAATGAAAATTCAAAAAAATACCTTATAAAAGAAAACTTAAAACACTTATCCAGAAAAATTGAAAATCAGGTCATTTGCAAGAAAAAAAGATCTCCATGGAGGATGAATTCATAAAATCTATGGTGAATGTCAAGCAAACCAGATGTCACATCCAAAGACTAGACATCTAACCACTTCAAGGTTCGAAACTACACATGGATTTGATGGGTCCTATGCGGTAGAAAGACTTGGTGGGTAGAGATATGCCTATGTTGTTGTGGATGACTTTTCCATATACTATATAAACTTCATTAGAGAAAATCGGATGTTTGATGTCTTTAAAGAATTGTACAAAAGACTTCAAAGAGAAAAGGAATGTGGTAAGGAACCATGGAAAGGAGTTTGAAAACAGTTTGATGATTTCTTCTCTTCAGAAGGAATCAATCATGAATTTTCCTCACCTATAACTCCTCAACAAAATGGAGTTGTGGAAAGGAAAAACAGAACCATACAAGAATCTTTCAGTGCAATGATACATGCCAAGAAACTTCTCATTTACTTTTGGGATGAAGCTATGAATATAGCATGCTATGTTCATAACAGAGTCACATTGAGAAAGGGAACCTCCTCTACCTTGTATGAAATATGGAAAGAGAGAAAACCTACTGTGAAGTACTTTCATGTCATCCCCACATCCCAGGAAAGGAGAAAAAGGATCCCTAAAAGTGATGAAGGAATATTTTTGGGGTACTCTACCAACAACAGAGCATATAGGGTGTTCAATTCTAGAATCAATGTTATGATGGAATCCATCAATGTCATTGTTGATGATCATCATGAGGAAGCCAATGTCACATATGATGTTGAAACATTCTTTGAGACTCCCTAAAGCCTACAAAAATTCATCTCCCTCCTCCGAATCAAAATCATCCAACAAAAAACCTTCCATCAGAATTCAGAAAGATCATCCTAAAGAACTTACCATAGGAGATCCCAACAGTGGAGTTGTTACAAGATCTAGAGAAATCATCTCAAACTCTTGATTTGTATCCAAGATTGAACCAAAGAATGTTAAGGAAGCCTTGACTGATGAGTATTGGATTAGTGCCATGTAAGATGAATTGAATCAGTTCAAACGACATGAAGTGTGGGAGCTGGTTCCTAGACTTGAGGGAACAAATATCATTTCCACTAAGTGGATATACAAAAACAAATTTGATGCTGAGGGAGTTGTCACTAGAAATAAAGCAAGGTTAGTTGCTCAAGGCTACACTCAAGTTGAATGGGTTGATTTTGATGAAACCTTTGCTCTTGTTGCTAGACAGGAAGTTGCTTGTCTTATAAAGTTTAAATTGTTTCAAATGGATGTGAAAATTGCCTTTTTAAATGGATACTTGAATGAGGAAGTGTATGTGGAACAACCTAAGGGGTTTGTGGATCCAAACCTTCCTGATCATGTGTATAAGTTAAGAAAATCTCTATATGGTATGAAAGAAGCTCCTAGAGCTTGGTATGAAAGATTGACCAAATTTCTCACTGACAAAGGATACAGGAAAGAAGGAATAGACAAAACTTTATTTGTGAAGGATGAAGGAGGAAAAATCATGGTTGCACAAATTTATGTGGATGATATAGTGTTTGGTAGAATGTCAGACATAATGGTTAAACACTTTGTTGGTCAAATGCAGTATGAATTTGAAATAAGTCTCATGGGAGAATTGATTTATTTTCTTGGGCTACAAGTCACACAGATGGAAGACTCTACTTTCCTCTCTCAAAGAAAGTATGCCAAGAACTTAGTTAAAAAATTTGGGATGGAAAATGCCAGCCACAAAAGAACTCCTGCCCCTACTGTCATACCCCAATTTTTTACGTAATATACTACCTCACATTTTTAACAGTCCAGAACAGAATTAATCGGGTGTGGATTTCACAGGTCAAAATTAGGGTTTCACAAATTTTTCATCTGATTCAAGAGACAATCAATTAGGGTTTGAGTTTCCCTCACCTCAATTGATCCATCTTGATCAAATCATCAACCTCTGATCTTCAGATATCCAACTTTTCTCATTGATCAATCGAGGATCGACCAATTAGGGTTTTCATCGAGGATGAGTAATCTCTGATTTTCTGATCAATGAATGACTTTTTTGATTAGAGATTGATCTTCATATCTTAAATACAACGTGTTGACCTAATTTCTGGATTCAAAACATCACAGAAGTTCACAGAATTCATCAGTCAAATTCTGGATCATCTGATGAAATTTCATCTGCACTGAAAAGTCAAACTTTGACTTTTGGTCAACTTTTTCAAGACAAAACTTTTTCCATCATCAAAATACTTCAAATGATCCATCATGATCATAAAAAATCAAGAAATTTGGAAAAGTCAACAAAAAGTCAAAATTTTCAACACTTAGAAAATTTTTCAAGTGTTAAAATTTCATACTTTTTCCAAACTTCATGGCATTTTTTCACATAGTTCCACTTTGAATTGGAAAAAACTCAAAACATGAAAGTTGTAGCTCTTGAAACAAGCTTTCCAAAATGTCCAAGAACCCTCAAATCCATGGAGTCTAGCTATACTTTTGATTTTGAAACATAGAGCTCCAAAATCCTTGATTTTCAAGTACAAAGTTCAAGATTATAGGTCATTTTTGAGTTTCTTCTTCTAGAAGCTATGCCACCTTGCAAAGAGAGTTAGAGCTGATAAAAAATCAGATGGAGAGTAATTATGATGGGATAAGATCAAGTTGAAAAATTAACCATGGTTAAAAGGAAGCTTCCTTTTGTATTTAATGCAAAAATGACTTCCTTGCCCTCTAAGGCAACTTGTAAATACCAAAGCCAATCTCTTGTACTTACCATTCAGAATTTGTGACCTATAAATAGAGGTCTTGTTTGCAATTTCAAAACACACCAAAGCTATGCAAGAACATGCTTTCTCTCTTCTTTCTTAGAATTCAAGAAACATAGTGTAATTTGAGAAATCTTGCAATTTTGAATACTAGTGAAAAACCATGAGTAATTTGGTGTCTAACATGTTTTAATATCAATATAAAACTTGTTTGAAACATAAAATCAACACAAGAAACACAAAAAAACAGATTTTGCATTTCACACTTTCAAACTTGCCAAAATTGCCATAACTATCGAATTTGAACATTGGCTCGAGCAAGTGGTGTTTT